>SJYV01055738.1:839200-872568 GCA_006410875.1 Neotragus pygmaeus
TTGACTCATTGGAAAAGACTCTGATGCTGGGAGGGATTGGCGGCAGGAGGAGAAGGGGACGACCGAGGATGAGATGGCTGGATGGCATCACTGACTCGATGGACGTAAGCCTGAGTGAACTCCAGGAGTTGGTGATGGACAGGGAGGCCTGGCGTCCTGCGATTCATGGGGTCACAAAGAGTCGGACAAGACTGAGCGACTGAACTGAAATGAACTGATGTTTTAAATATATTATTTTCAACCACAAATAATGTAGCAAAATATTAATTTTTTAAAGATCTCTATTTAATTGGCTTAAGCAAATGATAAATTATATAAACATTCTCAAAAATATAATAAAATCTAAGCCAAATATTTTTCATTCATGTGATCCTTACCTGCAAAATCCCATGGAAGGACGAGCCTGGTTGTCTACAGTTCATGGGGTCACAGAGTCAGACATGGCTGAGTAACTAAGCATGCACACTTAAGATAACTTTTAGTAAATAAAAGTTAATTTTAAGCATGTTTATTTAATTAATCAGTAACTTGTTTTTCTATCTGGGTTTGCTAGTCAGTTAGGCTAATGTCTCGATTGCAAATTTGTCAGCAAAGGAAAAAAATTAAGATAATAACTAACTGCTTTAATATCTCATGAAATTTTCATGAGTAATTCAAGTATGATTGTTAAGAACAAATGAATTAAATAGATGTAAATGAGATGATTTTTTTAGGTTAACATTTTAACAATAATTATTTTATGATATGTCTACTTTAAATTGTTTCCTAAATCTCTTTGATGATTTACACCCTTAGAATTTTGCTAAGTTGATTTGAATGATGGAAATTCATTGAATATCTAGATTATTTCCAAATAAGATAAAATGCTAGATATTAATTGCTAAACAAATGCTCATTTATGTATTTTGATCTCTTATTAGAGAGATACTAAGTATGTTTGGGGTCTGTTCATAAATATATTTTATGCTTTACTAAAAGATTATACTATGAAGTAAGATATATTTCTAGAAATTATAAAATGTATTTATAATTTCACCAAGCCACAGAATGTTAATACAGTTCATGATTGTTTGCTTCTTCATTTTCACTAAAAAATTAAGGTTTCAAAGGATTAAGAATTCTAATTAATATATATGATTAAAGCTACTAAATATAATAATAGAACTAGGGTGTGTTTGGGGTAAGAAATTTATAAGTTATGGAGACGTTGTTGTTAAAAAAAAATAAAATGATTTTGTTCTAAAGTTGGCTATTTCTCAATGAGAAAGAAAACAAAAGGTAAGCTGAAATGGATATATAGAGTTGTAAAATGTTTGCAAAAGAAGGAATCTTTAGAAATAAATTTTATTTGTGGTCAGGATTGGATAATATTAGAACAAATTTGATTAAGTAAATGAGGTTGAATATTAAAAATAATATTCTTAATATTAAAATATTATTTAATATTAAAAATAACAGTACAAAATTAAAATGTCCTTTTCCCTCTGTTAAAAGAACAACTCTTTTTCTCTTGGTCTGCTTTTGATAATAAAAGGCTATGAAAAATTTTTGTTTATATTTATTCTGTCTCAAAAATATAAGAAAAACAAAGATCTTATGACTTGTCAAATAATCACCTATAATCTATCAGGGTTTTGATTACTTCAGTGAACCTAGTCCTCAGCATTAAGAAGTAACTTTTTCTCAAAATTATGTATATGTGTGTGTGTGTATGTGTGCTTAGTCATGTTCAACTCTTCACGACACCATGGACTATAGCCTGCCAGACTCCTCTGTCCACAGGATTCTCCAGGCAGTAATACTAGAGTGGGTTGCCATTTCCTCCTCTGGGGATCTTCCTGACCCAGGGATCAAACCTACATCTCCTACATTGGCAGGAGGATTCTTTACCAAATAGCCAACCAGGAAGCCCTCAAAACCACATAACTTTCTATATTTGCCTGCTGATACTGCTAAGTCACTTCAGTCGTGTCTGACTCTGTGAGACCCCACAGATGGCAGCCCACCAGGCTCCCCCATCCCTGGTATTCTCCAGGCAAGAACACTGGAGTGGGTTGCCATTTCCTTTTCCAATGTATGGAAGTGAAAAGTGAAAGTGAAGTTGCTCAGTCATGTCCGACTCTTAGCGACCCCATGGACTGCAGCCCACCAGACTCCTCCATCCATGAGATTTTCCAGGCAAGAGTACTGGAGTGGGGTGCCATTGCCTTCTCCTCTATATTTGCCTATGATATCTTTAATAAGTATTTAGGTTAAAGTAAAAGTCACAGTCATTTCTCTTTGCGAACCCATGGACTATACAGTCCATGGAATTCTTCAGGCCAGAACACTGAAGTGGGTAGAATTTCCCTTCTCCAAGGGATCTTTCTAATCCAGGGATTGAACCCAGGTCTCCATCATTGCAGTGGATTCTTTACCAGCTGAGCCACAAGGGAAGCCGAAGTATACTGAAGTGGGTAGCCTATCCCTTCTCCAGCTGATCTTCCTGACCCAGCAATTGAACTGGGATCTCCTGAATTACAGGTGCATTCTTTACCAACTGAGCTATCAGGAAAGTCCTATTTAGGTTAAACAGATAACAATGCATTGTGTTACAGAGCCCAATTTGATCAAGTGTTTTAAAATCTTTCTGATATTTTTTACAAACTTACCCAAAATCAAATTCAAAAGGTTTTTTTTTTTTTTTTTGGTTGTTCTAGAACTAATTTTGAGGTATTTTCTTATAAAAAGAGAAACAATAAATTAGGCATATTTGACATGTTAAAGTACATAGGAAGCATTGGCAAATAAGTAATATACCTTTATGTTGTGTCTATATAGATATGTGTTCTAGAAATTGTATGAAACTCTTGGAAGTTTTATAAATCTTGGCATAAATGTTATCTAACACTAAAAGGCCTGATCCTAAGTATCAGGGAAATGCCTAACTGACATTCATGCAAAGGCATGAATCTATAAAAATTATGCCATAAGAATAAAATCCATTCCATTACTGAAAAAACAAAGACAAACAAGAATAAAAAACCCTGACTTCTCTTTTCCATACTTTTGCCATCCTGCTGTTCTTATAAAATGTAATAGCTTAATTTAAATCACATAAATTAAGATGGGTCAATATTAGCTATAAGTTAAACAAATAGAGCTTTGGGAAAGCCAGCATGGCCACTTGGTTTTCCCATCTGCTGGCAAAACTCATTTTCTGTTTAATGGGTTGAAGCCTTTCCTTGCTGTCAGGTTGATGCACTTACAATGGCAAAACAAAACAAAACAAAAAATTTGGCGGTTAACTTCCATGATCTCCAGTGATCAAGACACCCCACTTCGCTCAGTAAATCATACTAGCCTTAACAAAAACCTTGCAAAGTTCTTGAAATTTCCCCGTCTCTAACACCCTCAGTCATCAGGAAAGGTCAATAGAACAAATGGAAAAACTGGATGCAGACAAACAAAAATTATGTTGGATTGAATTAATTGATGAAAATGATCATATTTTTATGACTTCTTTGTTTAAAATATTTTTAATATTTAATTTTTCAAAACTCAANTTTTTTTTTTTTTTTTTAGCATATTCTGTAGGCATGCAGAGTTCTAGGCTGAAATACGGGAGTGAACCACACTCTCCTCCCTCCTGGAGCTCCTCTGTAATGCAAAAGACAGACCATAGAGTGAAACTAAGTTTGATATACAGCAGTGTATATATGTCGATCCCAGCCTTCCAATTTATCCCTCGCCCCCCTTACCCTCTGGTAATCATAAATTTGTCCTACATCTGTGACTTCATTTCTGTTTTATGAAGAAGTTCATCTGTGCCCTTTTTTTAGACTTCACATATAAATAAATGATACATGATATTTATCTTTCTTTGACTTCACTCAGTATGACAATCTCTAGGTCCATCCATGTACACACTACTATATATAAAGTAGATGACTAATAAAAACCTACTATATAGTACAGGAAACTATTCAATATTCTGTAATGACCTATGTGGGGAAAAAATCTAAAAAAGAGTAGATATATGTGTCTGTATAACTGACGTGTATGTATAACTAATCAGAGTCGGACATGACTTAGCGATTGAGCACACACACGCATCGGAGAAGGCAATGGCACCCCACTCCAGCACTCTTGCCTGGAAAATCCTAGGGACGGAGGAGCCTGGTGGGCTGCAGTCCATGGGGTCGCTAAGAGTCAGGCACAACTGAGCGACTTCACTTTCACTTTTCACTTTCATGCATTGGAGAAGGAAATGGCAACCCACTCCAGTGTTCTTGCCTGGAGAATCCCAGGGATGGGGGAGCCTGGTGGGCTGCCGTCNAGGTACCTCAAGCAGAATGTTATCTAAAACCAAACTCATGGCATTACTCTTCTGGTCTCTGCTAAGAGCCATTCTCAGAGCAATCTGTGAATCCCCTTTTTATAATGGCTTCATTGCCTCCCCCATCACTCTCTATTTCATTATGTTGTTTCATTTACTCTGTAAAATATATAGCTTACACTATCTTATCTATTTGTTTGCACACTTCTTTGTGATCTGGCTTCTCTCACTAAAATAGGAGCTCTATGGATGTAGGGAACTTGTAGATTTGGTTTACATTAACGGTTTATTACCTAGAACAATAGTGTTTCACAAATCAATATTGAGTAAATGTGGAATAAATTGGTACATAAATGAACTACTGCCTAAACCAAGTTTTCTTATACTATTTTCTGTCTTAAAGAATGGCATTACCAAGTATCTAATTTTACAGGTGTCATGAATTTGATCTTTGAAATATTTTTTAGCCTGCAATGTCCACATTCGATTAAATTTAAAATGTTATTTATTATTTTTTACATATTCGAAAATCAGCTTAATTCTCAACATTTCTACAACTATTATACTATCTCCAATGTTATAAACTCTACCTTAGACTCTTTTTACTTTCCTAAAAGGTGGGTACACATCCTCTGAAGGGTCCTTCCTAAGAATTCTCCATAGCATGGTCAGAGTGATTTTTAAAGAAAAGAAAACTTGGCCATGACATACTTTCTCTCCCTCTCCCCCAAATAGAATTTAAAACAAATCTGAAAGATAAAATTAAAACAAACTTTACTTTTAAATAAATGAATAAATAATAGATTAATAAGACTCATATAACCAATTCATGATTCGTGAGCTGACCTCTAGGAAATGGCCAGTCTCAACTGGCACCATAATTCTTCTCTACATCTTAAATTATTCCCTTTCTCACTCTCTCTCTCTCTCCTTCCCTCTCTCTTCACCACCCCCATTATTTTTGGATGTTGGATCTTAAATGAACACAATTAAACTTTTCATAGCATATGTTTTAAAATATATTATCAATTTTTGCCTGCAAATGGCTTTCTTTTTATCCTTTTTAATCTTTAATATGATAAGTTTGTTCTAATCCATCATTCAACTCAAGATCTAGAACGCTAACACATCTTACATCTACTTATGTGCTCTTTCCCAATTCCACTGTTCTTTCAATTCTCTCAGCCTGAGGCAACTACTACTGTGAAACTCAGTGTGCATATCTGTGTGCATGTGTAGATTTTTGCCTGCTGTTGAAAAGTCACCTGAGGCTTATTTTTGTGCAACCAGTAAGCTAATTATAATTTTCACATTTTAAAATAATGGTAAAAAGACACAAATAAAAATATATGGAAACAATTTTTCCATAGAGTAATATATTTCTAAAGTCCATTCGTATTCCTGCATATAGCTGTAGATCATTTATGTTGGTTGCTATACAATATTCCATTACTAGTATAATAAGCAATTATCTATGCTTGCTCTCTATAAGTCTACTTTTAGTTATCCATTCAAATTATTTGTTTTCTTTGCATGTATATCACCTCTTTCTAAAAATTAACTCTTTTCATAGTTAATTAAAAGACTTTTTCCTTCGATCCTAGCTAAATCTTCATTCGTTGGGAATCATTCCTTTAGTCATGTCTGATTTTTGCAACTCCATGTACTGAGTTGCAAAATGGAGCCTACCATCCTCCTCTGTCCATGGAATTCTCCAGGCAAGAATATTAGAGTGAGTAGCCATTCCATTCTCCAGGGGATCTTCCAGATCTAGGGATTGAACCTGGGTCTCCCACATTGCAGGCAGATACTTTACCATCTGAGGCAACAGAAAACCCCCAATGTTTGGTTTGTAGTACATATTTGTTAATTGAATGGATATAGCGACTATTTCTCACTAATATTTTTGTTTGTGTGAATAAATTCACCTGGCAATACAAAGTATTGCCAAAGTATATCTAGGTACAGATGGTTACAAAGACAGGTGGAACAGATGAAAGAACATGAAGATATGACTAACATCTGGATTATTTTGAAAATAAATCATAACAAAACACTGGTAAAGACTATATGGTGACTAATAGGGACAGGAACAGAACAGTAGTTCATTCACATTAGGTTTGCAAAGACTCAAACATTTGATCTGGGTCAAATGTTGAGAACTGAAAAAATTGTGTATAATTTAATTCCCTCAATTTTTTTTTAATTTGTAAAATGAGAGAGCTGGATTAAATAATGTCTAAAGTGTTTTCTGCAGCTTCCATTTTAGGTATTTGTGTTTTGCACACACATTAAATAATTAATTTATAATTCTGCTTTCCATCTTAATAAGCACTTTCTCATGGGCAACATAGTTCTATCAATGAACATATACTTGGTATTACTGTGCACAAGAAACCTTAATAACTGTTGTCTTAACTCTGTTTTGCTAGAAGAAAGATACTAACATAATATTGTCTGATTCTTGTAGTGTTTCCTGAAGCACTTTTTCAATATCACTACTTCAGATGAAGATTAAAGCTTTCTGTCTCAAAAAGAGAAAAATCTGCTCTCTCTTTTTTCTGACTGTATTCATTTAAAAACTTTTTTCTTTTAAAACTTTATAGTATCAATGGCCATGTAAGTTATGGATTATCCTATGGACATTCCATCTGATCAGGTTGACTATAGATTTCTCATAAAATCTACACCACACAGCATACAGGATCTTAGTTCCCCAACCAGGGATTGAACCTGTAGCTCCTAGAGTTGAAGGGCAGAGTCTTAACCACTGGACCACCAGGGAAGTCATAGAACACTGTTGACTTAGTCCAATTAGCAAAAGGCATTGATTTTGATTAACTGTTTTATAATCTAGTTCTACGCTCCAGCTTTGCCATCAGTTTGTTCTGCTTATAGCTCATCTGTGTTCTGTCTCTTCACAGTCTGGCCACAGACAGAATGAGAACACTCTCTTCATCTACTTCTAGAGAAAGAGTTCTTCTGTGTTTAAGACTAAACAAATAAAAAGAAATTTTATAGGTATCCTTATTTCAAAAGGTGTTTGAGAATATAAATTTTAAGCATTAAAGGAATTAAATATCTCCCAAAATTTTTAGAAGGTTGGTGCAAAAGTAATTGTGGTTTTGCATTGCTTAAATTTGCCATTTGATATTGGAATACATTCTTAAATAAATGTAGTTATGTTATATATCATTTAAATGCATGTTTCTTTTTTTTTTTTGCTAATGACTTATTACTTGCTATTTATTTAATATTTACTTTAGACTATGGAAATGATGTTAGACAAAGAGCAAATCTGAATGATTTTCTTATTCAAGTTCAAAATGGGTAGTAAAGCAGTGGAGACAAATTGCAACATCAACCACGCTTTTGGGCCAGGAACTGCTAATAAACCATAAAGTGCAGTGGTGGTTCCAGAAGTTTTATAAAGGGGATGAGATCCTTGAAGATGAGAAACATAGTGGCCAGTCATAGGAAGTTGACAACAACCAATTGAGAACAATCATGGAAGCTATCCTCTAACAACTACATGAGAAGTTGCCAAAGAACTCAACATCACCCATTCTATGGTCATTTGGCATTTGATGCAAACTGGAAAGGTGAACAAGCTTAATAAGAGGATATCTCATGAAAGGACTCAAAATAAAAAAAATACTATCCTTTTGAAGTGCTGTCTTCTCTTATTTTATATAGCAACAATGAACCATTTTTTGATTGGATTGTGACATGTGATGAAAAGTGGATTGTATACAACAAACAGTGATGACCAGCCAGGATTGGGAGCTCGTGTACACCTGTGGTGGATTCATGTCGATGTATGGCAATGCCAATAGAGTATTATAAAGTAAAATAAAGTAAAAATAAAAATAAAAATAAAAAAAATAAAAGAAGCTCCAAAGCCAAACTTTTACCCCCAAAAAAAGATAATGGTCCTTGTTTGGTGGTCTGCTACTGGTCTGATCCACTACAGCTTTCTGAATCCCAGTGAAATCATTACATCTGAGAAGTATGCTCAGTACATCAATTAGATGCACTGAAAACTGCAACACCTGCAGCCAGGACTGATCAACAGAAAGGGCCCAATTCTCCACGATAATGCCTGACCACAAACCACACAACCAGCACTTTAAAAGTTGAACGAATTGGGCTACAAAATTTTGCCTCATCTGCCATGTTCACCTGATCTCTTGCCACCTCAACACTTTCACAATCAGCAGGAGGCAGAAAATTCTTTCCAATAGCTTGTTGAATTGACTCATGGATTTTTACATCATAGGAATAAACAAACATTTCTCATTGGCAAAAATGTTGATTGCAATGGTTCTATTTTGATTAATGAAGATGTGTTTGAGCCTAGTAATAATGATTAAAACTCAGTGTCCGAAATTGCAATTACATTTGCATCAACCTAATACTTTCAAACTCTCTTATAAGGTTTATTACTGTGTCTTTTTTTAACAATGTACTAAGATCTTGTATCAGTCATTCTGTCATGAATGGGAAGAGGAACTATGAACATTCTATTCCGAGTTTACTTGCAATCACCTGGACATACCACTAGATGGTGGTAAAACTGGTAAGGCATTCAATGTGCTTGGATTTAGAATGTGCAAAAAGAAGTGAAATTTGGGGGTTTATTGGCTTGACATAATAAATAAGTTAGGAAAATATGAGAACAGGAAATTCATGAACTCAGAATGATGACATTTTCTCATTTCTGTTCCTTAATTCTCAACTGAACTGCAATAGTTGGTAAATATTCTCCTTTTCAAACTTAATTGCCAACTGAGGTTTCAGAAAATAGACTAAAGTGATACTTAATTTTTCTCTTCTCTTTGATTTGTATAACTGCCATTATTTTTGAAAAACAGTTTCTAGAAGATGGGCTTTGTGGGTTATTTGTTTAACCACTTACTTTTACTTTTATTGTTCAACTCCTAAGTCATGTTCAACTCTCTGAGACTGCAGCATGCCAGGTGTTCCTGTCCTTCATTATCTACTGGAGTTTGCTCAAACTCACATCCACTGAGTCAATCATGCTGCTGCCCCCTTCTCCTCCTGCCCTCAATCATTCTCAGAATCAGCTGTGCTTAGTCGCTCAGTTGTGTCCGGCTCTTTGCAACTCCATGGACTATAACAAGTCAGGCTCTTCAGTCTATTCTCCAGGAAAGAATACTGGAATAGGTTGTCATGCCTTCCTCCAGGGGATCTTCCCAACCCAGGGATTGAACCCACGTCTCCTGCACTGCAGGAGGATTCTTTACTCTTTAAGGCACATCAGGGTCTTTTCCAATGAGTTGGCACTTCACATCAGTTGGCCAAAGTATTGAAGCTTCAGCTTCAGCATCAGTTCTTCCAATGAATTTTCAGGGTTGATTTCCTTTAGGATTGACTAGTTTGATCTCCTTGCAGTCCAAGAGCTTCCGAAGAGTCTTCTGTAACACCACAATTTGGAAGCATTATTCTTTGGTGCTCAGTCTTCTTGGGCTTCCCTGACAGCTCAATTGGTAAAGAATCCACCTGCAATGCAGGATACCTTGGTTCAAACCCTGGGTCAAGAAGATCCCTTGGAGAAGGAACTGTCAACATCCTCCAGTATTCCTGTGTGGGAAATCCCATGGACAGAGGAGCCTGGCAGATTACAACCCATGGGGTCACAATGTGTCAGATTTTAGTGACTAAACCACCTTTTTTATAGTGCAACTCTCACATCTGTACATGACTACTGGAAAATCCATAGCTTTGACTATACTGACCTTTATTTGCAAGGTTATGCCTTGGCTTTTTAATACACTGTATAGGTTTGTCATAGCTTTCCTTCCAAGGAGCAAGTGCCTTAATTTCATGGCTGTAGTCACTGTCCACAGTGATTTTGCAGCCCAAGAAAACAAAATCTGTCACTGCTTCCACTTTTTCCCCTTCTGTTTGCCATGAAGTGATGGGACCAGATGCCATGATCTTAGTTTTTTGAATGTTAAGTTTTAAATCAGTTTTTTCAGTCTCCTCTTTCACCCTCAGCAAAAGGCTCTTTAGTTCCTCTTTACTTTCTGCCATTATGGTGGTATCATCTGCATATCTGAGGTTGTTGATATTTCTCCCAGAAATCTTGATTCTAGCTTGTACTTCATCCAGCCCATCATTTCTCATGATCTACTTTGCATATAAATTAAATAAGCAGGGTGACAATATATAGCCTGTTGTGCTCCTTTCTCAATTTTGAACCAGCCGTTTGTTCCATGTCGAGTTCTAACTGTTGTTTCTTGACCTGCACACAGGTTTCTAAGGAGACAAGTAAGGTGGTCAAATATTCCCATCTCTTTAAGAATTTTCCAGTTTGTTGTGATTCACACAATCAAAAGCTTTCATGTAGCTAATGAAGTAGATGTAGATTTTTTTCTGGAATTCTCTTGCTTTCTCTATGATTCAATGTTCTCTATGAACATTGGCAATTTAATTTCTAGCTCCTCTTCCTTTTCTAAATCCATCTTGTGCATCTGGAAATTCTCAATTCATGTACTGCCAAAGCCTAGTTTGAAGGATTTTAAGCATATCCACCTGCAATGCAGGGGACCTGAGTTTGATCTCTGGGATGGGAAGATCCCCTGGAGAAGGAAAAGGCTACCCACTCCAGTATTCTGGCCTGGAGAATTCCATGGACAATACAGTCCATGGGGTCACAAAGAGTCAGACATGACTGAAAGACTTTCAATTTCACTTTCAAGTGTAACTTTATCAGCACGTGTGTAATGTCAGCCATTGTGACATGTGGCTTCCCAGGTGACTCAGGTAAAGACTCCACCTGTCAAGCAGAAGCTGAATGTTCAGTCCTTGGGTCAGGAAGATCCCCTGGAGAGGAAAATGACAACCCTCTCCAGTGCTCTTGCTTGGGAAATCCCTTGGACAGAGGAGCCTGGGATTGCAAAGAGTCATACACAACTAAATAGAAAGAATATCTGTTTATCTATCTATCTAGCAAGCTCATCTACCTCATCTATCCCTATCTTATACCCTAAGATTAAAGATTTCAGAAATTAAATTAGTTACTTTCTCTTAAATCCCCCACAGGAATGCTCACTGAGATGTAAACATAGTCAGTTATATTAGTCATAATTCTTCAAAGAAATGGAACCAGTAGGATATATACAGATGAATACAAAGAAATTTATTATAAGAGACTGAGCCACATAATTATGGAGGCTGAGAAGTCCCATGCCTAGCTGTCTGCAAGCTGGGTGCCTAGGAAGCCAGTGGTATAGTGCCAATCCAAACTCAAAGCCCCAGGAATCAGGAGGACTGATCTTCAAGGGCAGGAGAAGATGGATGTTCCAACTTAAGCAAAAAAAGAGCAAATTTACTCTTTTTTGTTCTGTTGAACAAACTATATGTTGCTCACTAACATTGGTAAGGACAAACTATATGTTGCTCACTAACATTGGTAAGGACAATATTGTTTACTCAGTCTACCTTTTCAAATGCTCATCTTTTCTAGAAATGCTCTCACAGACATGCCTATAAAAGATTTTTGCTAGCTACCTGAGTATCATTCAGACCAGTTATGTTGACACACAAAATAAATCATCACAGCAACACTCCATAAATGCTTGTTGAAAGACATGCTACTCTGACTCCCAGTTCAAATCTTCAGCCAGTTATGTAATTTATTTTTAAAGTCCATCTGACCCTAGGGTCTTTGAACTATTGTCCCCAGGAAATGTACAGGCAATGGCCTCTAAGAATATCAGCAAGGCCAAATCTCCAAAGTGAATATTTCGTTATCTCCCCGACTTAGAATCTTCGGGTTAGACATCCTATAACTCATTAAGCAGAGTATGTCTGCTGCTCTTCCCTGTTACTGTCATCACATTTCTAGATTTTACTGTTGGTTGTTCAGTTTTGCAGCTTTGCTAGTTTTCAATAGAGGGCTTTGCCTTTCTGTGGTGTGTGTCCTTAGCTTAGTATAATTACAGACTCTCCCACACATTCTTTCATCGTGTCTTATGATATATCTCTAACATAAGTTGTTAAAGAAAGTAGGAGGTGAGTGGGTGAGTTCTTAATGAATATCATCTGTAGCCCCATACGTTCCAGAATAACAGGCAAAAAAAAAAAAAAAGTTCTTTCAAGCAGCCAAATATTTAACAAAATAGCAACCTGTACTATGATAAGCCACTCTTCACCCAGGAAGCATGAGAAAAATGTTTTGCTTGTAAATTTTCTTCCTTTGATCAACTCTTCCACTTTTATAGTTCTGTAACACAGTAGCCAAAACAATGAAACATATATATATATATATATATCTTTCTTCATGAGTCTCTAAATTCCCAAACACAGAAACTTTAAAATTTTTATTCCTATCATCTAGATCAGGAGGAGTCCAGAGTAAAATCTTATGTGGCTAATTTGGCCTGCCACTTGTTTTTATCAATAAAAGTTTATTGGCACAAACCACAGCCTCTCATTTATGTTTGCCTTTGATTTCTTCTTGAACTGCAATGGCAGAAGTGAGTAGTTGTGACAGAGACCATGTAGCCTTTAAATCTTAATGTATTTACTTTTTTGCCTTTACAGAGAAAGCTTGCCAACCTAGATTCAGTTCTTGAAAGAATTGTTGCATAAGTGAATTAATACAGATTATCATTGCTGCTAAGTCGCTTCAGTCATGTCTGACTCCGCGACCCCATGGACTGCAGCCCACCAGGCTCCTCCATCCATAGGATTTTCCAGGCAAGAGTACTGGAGTGGGTTGCCATTGCCTTCTCCGAGGGAAATACTCTAGGCACAGGAATAAGGATGTCCAGGGCACACCCTGCCAGAGTAGGAAAGAGATGGTTCTGANACCAGGCTCCTCCATCCATAGGATTTTCCAGGCAAGAGTACTGGAGTGGGTTGCCATTGCCTTCTCCGAGGGAAATACTCTAGGCACAGGAATAAGGATGTCCAGGGCACACCCTGCCAGAGTAGGAAAGAGATGGTTCTGATGCTCCTGGAGCTCAAGGGGTATCCAAGGATGAGGATACAGTTAGCTTGATAAAGACCAAATTGGGGGAGAGTCGAGCATTCAGGCAGAGGAGGAAGAATGATAGGTGGGTCCTTGAGTTGGGGGTTTATGGTGATAAACATTGGTTGGCTGGTTAGAGGGAAATCTGAAATTCTCCATACTTCTTGTTGCCAAAAGGATGAGAAAAAAAAAAAAGACACAAACCAAAGCAAATCGCTACTATGACCTACAGGGCCACCTCTCCCCCTCTGACTCACTCTGCTCAAGCCATCCTGGCCTCTTCACTATTCTGTAATTCTTGACTATAAATAAAAATACTGTCAGTTAAAATTGCATGTTTTCTTAAAATGAGTCAAGAGATAATTAGTAATTTATCTACAGAGAATACAAGATGAAATACTTCACTGGATTTAATCAGCTTACCAAATTGACTGGCTATCATATTTTTTGTCTATTTGTGGGTTGTTTTGGAAACCAAAATTTCTGAGAGTTTTAATTACCTTAACAAATTGTGATTCATTTTTGTATCATATGGACTAAGTGTTACTGAAATGTGTTATTAAGGCTATTAGTTCCATGAAAAAAATATTAATAATTCCTTGGCATAATAACCACATAACCAAATGAGATGAAATGTTTTTTTAATATAGATTTTATTTTATTTTATTTTTTACATCAGCTTTAGGTTCACAGCAAATTTGAGTAGAGGGTACAGAGATTTCCCATGTACCTCCTACACCCACATAGCCCCACCTCTTGCACTCTCAACATCTCCCTCATTCCCTGGTGGTATATTTGTTACAACAGATGAACCTACAATGACATATCACTCAAAGTTGCTAGGTAACATTAGGGCTCACTCTTGGTGCTGCATATTCTGTAGGTTTTGATAGATGTATAATGACATATGTCTACCATTATTGTTCATACAGAGTAGTGTCACTGCCCTAAAAAGTCCTCTGTCTTCTCTTTATCCCATCATTCCTCCTAACTCCTGGAAACCACTGTTTTTGTTTTGTTTTGTTTGTTTTTTTAACTGTCTTAGTAGCTTTGTCTTTTATAGAATGTTATATAGTTGAAATCATACAGTATGTAGCCTTTTCATATTGGCTTCTTCCACTTAGTAATGTACACTTTTGACTCCATATCTTTTTATAATATGATAGCTCATTTCTTTTCAGCCCTTTGAAAAATGTTTTGTTGTCTGGATGTACCATGGTATACTTATCCATTTACCTACTGAATGATATCTTGGTTGCATCCAAGTTTTGGCACTAATGAATAAAGCTGCTATAAACATGCATGTGCAGGTTTTTGTGTGGACATAAGTTTTCAACTCACTTGGACAAATGTCAAGAAAAGCGATTGTGGATGTATGATAAAACTATGTTTAATTTTATAAGAAACTGCCAAATAGTCTGCCAAAATGACTGTACCACTTTGCATTTCCACCAGTAATGAATGATAGTTCAGCATTTGGTGAACTATCAGTTCAAATCTAGTTCGAACTATCTAGTTTGAACTATTGGTTCATACATTCAGTATTTGAGATGTTCATCGTTATAATAGGTGTGGTTTTGTTTTTTAACAATATTTTGAAATGCTTTCAAAAATTTTAAAATAAATTCTGAATATTTGGGGTGTGGTAGAAGATATATTTCTTAAAATAATCATTAAAATGTATTATTGTAGGATAGTTTATAAAATGAATGTTCTAGGCAACTGTTGATAGCCTTTTTGTGTCTCAGTGCCTAGCATCTTGCCTGGCTCATAGCAGCTATCTGTGAATATTTGTTGAACAAATGAACCTGAATTGGAACTCAAGGACCTGGACTGGCTGATGTTTAAATGAATCCAGTTATGGTGGAATAATCTTTGGCCTGCTTGCTGAAAAGGAAGCCAGCACTCACATGCAAGAAATTCCCAAGGCTTAAGCTGAAGCTGTTATACAAATGTTCTATTAAAAAAAAAAAAAGGTCAATTAAATGGTCAATTTTAACATTAAAATAGAAATAGACATATGAGATCAATTGATTGTTTTATTTTTGAGAGCTTAACAAGTTGAACAATAGTTCATAATAGTGCAGTTTTCTTTGGCAGTCAGTAAGTTGCTGATGGCAGTTTTCTTTGTCAGAACTATTATCAAACTGTGCTATTAAGTGAGATTTATTTGGTGAGGTCTGAGTGGATCTGTAACAAATAAGCACAGTCCAAGCTGTTGTCTATAATACAGGAATTTGGAGAGAATTTTCTTTATCCTCTTTGTGTAAGTCACATTTTATCATATTTTGAATATGATCTAGGTAAACCTTCTGAAATGCATCTCATAAAATGACATATTTAAGTTAGCATTTTATTTGAAAAGTTTTATATAACTTTGTACTTGGCTTCATATATTCATTTAATAAGGAACTTTTGTTGTCTTAAGCCCTTCCTCCAGTTCTTATTCTAAATAGCAAATTTATGTTATTCCATTTTACAAATGGGGAGGCTAGGAGCAGGTTTCAATGCTATTTTAACAGTAAGATTATAAATAGAGTGGCATTTAAGTCTTTAAATGTTCATCTACCTCCTGAGCTAAATTTGTGTTCAATTTTATGTTTTTTAATTATATATATATATGTATATATATATATATATATATTTATTTATTTATTTTTTANGCCAGGCCTCCCTGTCCATTACCAACTCCTGGAGCTCACTCAAACCCATGTCCATTGAGTTGATGATGCCATCCAACCATCTCATCCTCTATCATCCCCTTCTCCCCCTGCCCTCAATCTTTCCCAGCATCACGGTCTTTTCCAACGAATCAGTTCTTTGCATCAGGTGGCCAAAGTATATATATATATTTATTTATTTATTTTTTACTCTAGGACAGCAAACATATTATAATTACATTCCCTATCAGTGTCAGTGTTCAAAAATTCTGAAATGACTTACCTTTTATTTTTTCTTGGTCAACTTGTTAAGAGAGTTGTGGAAGTACTTACAGTTGTCCCTTGGTAACTGTGGGGAATTGATTCCAGGATCTCTGTGGATATCAAAATTCTTGGCTGCTTAAGTCCATCATATAAAATGATGTAGTATTAATATTTGCATACAACCCACACACATTCTCTACAAACTTTAAGTCATCTCTAGCTTACTTATAATACTTAATGCAATGTAAAGTCTATGTAAATAGTTGTAAATACAATGTAAATGCTATGTAAATAGTTTCTGGTATGTGGCAAATTCAAGTTTTCTTTTTGGAACTTTCTGGATTTTTTTTTTTTTTCCTGATCCTTGGTCGGTGAAATCTTCAAATGTGGAATCCTCAGATATAGAAGGCCAACTATGTCTCTACTTTGAAAAACTTAAGTACATCAAACAAGATAAAGAAAAGTCAACTTCTTAAATTTCACAATTGCTACTGGAATATAAGTTTTGATGGATATAATTTTAATTCTCATAATTCTTTTCACATTAATACAAAATATTAATACATAATTTTCAAAAGGTTTTTTTTTAAGAAAAAATTCTGATTATGTACACAGAGGCTATAAAATGTGTTAGAATTCTTAAATACAAAATATATAGTGACATAAATTAGAGTTTAAAAATACTACTACAAATAAATTTTAGTAGAAGTGATTTGCAAATCACCTTTTTAGAATATTTGGTTGATTTTCTCAAGGGGACAATGTAATGAGTAATTGTTCTGGATAGAACTAGTCCCAAAGGCTTATACACAACATAATAAATAACACGTTGCCAGGAGAACTCTGTCTGGGGATAAAGCTCAGGAAGAAGTAAGCCTATTGGTGAGGGTTTTTGTGTGCTATGATAAAATGTGAGAAATGGACTCTGGAAAATGGGAATCACTAAAGACTGTCTGGAGAACTGAACTAGTTTGACTTGAGTTTTAAGAATATATCTGTTTGGAGAGTGTGGCATGTAGGTTAAGTCTAGATTTAGAGATGACAAATTAGGAATCTATTACAAAGTTCCAGAAACCTTATGAGAACCTAAAAGCTATCATAAATCAAGGTACAGATAATGCTGAGGGAATTCCCAAATGTTTAGTGAGGAAACAAAGCTAAAAAGCAATAGGAAAGGAAGAATAGTTTCAAAAAAAGAAGGTAGTGGGAGAATGTGAATAATCAAAGAACCTGGATTGTAGGTAGCCAAAACAGGAAAATGGATATGGGAAGGAAAACTGAGGCAGCACACATCTGTCAGGTCCACTAAAGAAGGTTGCAGGGAAGACACTGAATCAAGACATTCTCTCTTTAAAGGCACAAACCAGATTCTTATATAAATGAAAAGTTATCTGTAAATTTTGATGTACACTTGTTACCTTTATGATTGTAAACCAGATATTTGGGTTTCAACTAGTGGCTGTTCAAATGCCTTTCTGTTAAGGAGATTTTAAGGTGAGTCAGACAATTGTTGATTTAATATACAACACATGACATGAGTATAATTATTGGAAAAAATATGAAATTCTCTTTAGAAATTCTTTTAGTTCTTGCTATATGACCTTTCTAAATGACTTAATTGTATGCTTTTCATTTATGAAAATCTTATCTATGAAAGTAATTAATATATCAAGATGACTTTAGACTCAGAAATATGACTCCATGACTAATTTAGGATCTACTATGGCAACATGGTGCTGTTAATAAGATACCATATGTTGGGATTTGAATTGCCTCACATTTAGCTTTATATTGATAGTCTCATATTTGGATCTTGTCCAGTTAGCTTTTATTTAGATGGGCTCATGTGTTAGAAAAATATGGGGAAATAATCAAAAGTAACTTATACAGTGATTCACATATTAAGTATTTTATCTAATCTAGCCAAGACCCTATTTGAAACTATGTGTATAATATATTTTCTGATACATGAACTTAATTGAAAAATAAAATTGAGACACACCTTGATAATAGATTCGTAGATGAATTGATTGTGTACTTTTATTGGCAACTGTTTACTCACTGGCTTAGCTAATGTTAGTTTTACATTCTCTAATGTCAGTCTAACTGGGACTCTAAGCCTACTATATCTACAACATATTTAAGTATAATTTATATGGAGCATTCTGTTGTTTTGAAGCCTAGTAATTGTATAAAACCAAACAGTAAAGATTATTATTAGTTGTTGTTCAGTTGCTAAGTTGTGTCTGACTCTTTGCTACCACATGGACTGCAGCATGCTAGGTTTCCTGGTCTTCACTGTCTTTCTGAATTCTGCTCAAATTCATGTCTTTGAGTCAGTGATGCTATCTAAATGTCTCATCCTCTGCCATCCTGTTCTTTTGCCTTTAATCCTTTCCAGCATCAGGGTCTTTTCCAATGAGTCAGCTCTTTGTATCAGGTGGCCTAAGTATTGGAACTTCAGCTTCAGCATGAGCCCTTCCCATGAATATTTAGGGTTGATTTCCTTTAGGACTGACTGGTTTATCTCCTTACAGTCCAAGGGACTCTCAAGAGTCTTCTCCAGCACCACAATTTGAAAGCATCAATTCTTCTGCACTCAGTCTTCTTTATGTGCTAACTCTCATATCCTATAGCCTCAACTATATGAATTTTTGTACACAAAGTGATATCTTTGCTTTTTAAAACATTGTCTAGGTTTGTCACAGTTTTTCATCCAAGGAGAAAGTATCTTTTAATTTCATGGATGCAGTCATGTTCCACAGTGATTTTGGAGCCCAAGAAAATAAAATCTGTCACTGTTTTAACTTTTTCCTCTTGTGTTTGCTATGAAGTGATGGGACTGGATGCCATGACCCTTTAGTAAGCCACCTTTTTCACTCTCCTCTTTCACACTCATCAAGAAGCTCTTTACTTCCTCTTCATTTTCTGCCATTAGAGTGGTATCATCTGCATATCTGAGACTGTTGCTATTTCTCTCAGCAATCTTTATTCCAGCTTTATTTATTTATTTATTCCAGTGAGTTATCCAACCAAGCATTTTGCATGATGTGCTCTCTACATATAAGTTAAATAATCGGGGTGACAATATATAGACTTGTCATACTGTTTTCCCAATTTTGAACCAGTCATTTGTTCCATGTTGTTTCTTGACCTGTGTACAGATTTACCAGGAGACAGGTGAAGTGGTCTGATATTCCCATCTCTTTAAGAACTTTCCACAGCTTGATGTGATCCACACAGTCAAAGGTTTTTGGTAGTCAACGAAGGAAAAATTGATGTTTTACTGGAATTCTCTTGTTTTACCTATGGAGAAGTCACTCAGTCGTGTCCAACTCTTTGCGACCCCATGGACTGTAGCCTGCCAGGCTCCTCTGTCCGTGGGATTTTCCAGACAATAGTACTGGAGTGGATTGCCATTTCCTTCTCCAGGGCATCTTCCCAACCCAGGGATTGAACCCGGGTCTCCCGCATTGTAGACAGACACTTTACCATCTGAGATTAAATTTGGCAATTTGATCTCTGGTTCCTCTTCCTTTTTCTAAATCTAGGTTGTACTTCTGAAAATTCTTGGTTCATGTATTGCTAAAACTTATACTGAAGGATTTTGAGTATAACCCTTATTAGTATGCAATTATTTGATAGTTTGAACATTCTTTGGCACAGCGCTTCTTTGGCATTGGAATGAAAACTCACCTTTTCCAATTCTGTTATCACTGTTGAGTTTTCCAAATTTGTGTACATATTGAATGCAATATTTTAATCGGATCATCTTTTAGGATTTTAAGTAGCTCAGCTGGAATTCTATCACCTCCATTAGCTTGTTTCATCATAATGCTTCCTAAGGCCCACTTGACTTCACGCTCCGAGGTGTCTGGTTCTAGATAAGTAACCACACCATCATAGTTATCCTGGTTATTAAGGTCTTTTTTGTATAGTTCTATTTATCCTTGCTACATCTTAATCTTTTCTGTCTCTGTTAGGTACTTACTGTTTCTGTCCTTTATAGTGCCCATCCTTGCATTAATATTCCCTTAATACCTCCAATTTTCTTGAAGAAATCTCTGGTCTTTCCCATTCTATTGTTTTCCTCTACTTATTTGCATTTTCACTGAAAAAGGCCTTCTTATCTCTCATTGCTATTCTCTGGAACTGTGAATTCTGTTGGGTATGATTTCCCGTTCTTCCTTATTTTTCCTTCTCTTCTTTCCTCAGCTATTTGTGAAGCTTCTTTGACAACCAGACAAATTTGCCTTGCATTTTTTTTCCCTTTGGGATGGTTTTAGTCACTGCCTCCTGTACAATGTTATGAAGTCCATTGTTGCTCAGGCACTCTGTCTACTAGATTTAATCCCTTAAATCTATTGTTCACCTCCACTGTATAATCATATGGGATTTGACTTAGGTCATACCTAAATGGCCTATTGGTTTTCCCTGCATTCTACAGCCTGAATTTTGCTATAAGGTACTGATGATCTGAGCTACAGTCAGTTTTAGGTCTTATTTTTGCTGACTGTATAGAGCTTCTCCATCTTTGACTACAAAGAATATAATCAATCTGATTCTAGTATTGACCATCTTGTGATGCCCATGTGTAGAGTTGTCTCTTGTGGTGGTGGAAAAGGGTGTTTGTTATGACCAATATTTTCTCTTGACAAGACTTAGCCTTTCCCATCCTCATTTTGTACTCCTAGGTCAGGCTCAGTTCAGTTCAGTCACTCAGTCGTGTCCGACTCTTTGCGACCCCAAGAATCACAGCACACCAGGCCTTCCTGTCCATCACCAACTCCCGGAGTTCACTCAGACTCACGTCCATCAAGTCCGTGATGCCATCCAGCCATCTCATCCTCTGTCGTCCCCTTCTCCTCCTGCCCCCAATCCCTCCCAGCATCAGAGTCTTCTCCAATGAGTCAATTCTTCTCATAGGGTGGCCACAGTATTGGAGTTTCAGCCTCAGCATCAGTCCTTCCAGTGAACACCCAGGACTGATCTACTTCAGAATGGACTGGTTGGATCTCCTTGCAGTCCAAGGGACTTTCAAGAGTCTTCTCCAACACCACAGTTCAAAAGCATCAATTCTTTGGTGCTCGGGTTTCTTCACAGTCCAACTCTCACATCCATTCATGACCACTGGGAAAACCACAGCCTTGACTAGACGGACCTTTGTTGGCAAAGTAATCTCTGCTTTTCAATATACTATCTAGGTTAGTCATAACTTTCCTTCTAAGGAGTAAGCGTCTTTTAATTTCATGGCTGCAGTCACCATCTGCAGTGATTTTGGAGCCCCCAAAAATAAAGTCAGCCACTGTTTCCACTATTTCCCCATCTATTTCCTATGAAGTGATGGGACCAGATGCCATGATCTTCATTTTCTGAATGTTGAGCTTTAAGCCAACTTTTTCACTCTCCTCTTTCACTTTCATCAAGAGGCTTTTGAGTTCCTCTTCACTTTCTGCCATAAGGGTGGTGTCATCTACATATCTGAGGTTATTGATATTTCTCCTGGCAATCTTGATTCCAGCTTGTGCTTCTTCCAGCCTAGCATTTCTCATAATGTACTCCTAGGTCAAACTTGCCTGCTATTCCAGGCAGCTCTTGAATTCTTATTTNGAGGTTATTGATATTTCTCCTGGCAATCTTGATTCCAGCTTGTGCTTCTTCCAGCCTAGCATTTCTCATAATGTACTCCTAGGTCAAACTTGCCTGCTATTCCAGGCAGCTCTTGAATTCTTATTTTTTCATTCCATTTTCTTATGATGAAAATGACATCTTTTTTGGTGTTAGTTCTAGAAAGTCTTGTAGGTCTTCATAGAACTGGTCAACTTCAGCTTCTTCTGTATCAGGATTGGGGCATAGACTTGGATTATTGTGATATTGGATATTTTGCCTTGGAAATGAACCAAGATCATTCTGTTGTTTTTGAGACTGCATCCAAGTACTTCATTTCAGACTCTTTTGTTGACTGAGCACTATTTCATTTCTTCTAAGGGATGCTTGTGCCCAGTAGTAGATGTAATGGTCTTCTAAATAAAATTCATTAATTTACATCCATTTTAATTCACCAATTCTTAAAAATGTCGATATTAACTCCTGCCATCTCCTGCTTGGCCACATCCAATTTGTCCATTCGTGGTCCTAACATTCCAGGTTCCTAAGCAGTACTGTTCTCATAGCATCAGACTTTACTTTCACCACTAGACACATCCACAACTGAGGGTCATTTCCTGCTTTGGCCCAACAACTTCATTCTTTCTGGAGACATTAGTCATTGTTTTCCCTTTTCCCCAGTAGCATGCTGGACACCTACTCACCTAAGGGGATCTCATCTACTAGTGTCATATCTTTTTGTCTTTTCATCCTGTTCATGTTCATGGGGTTCTCATAACAAGAATACTGGAGTGGTTTGCCACTTCCTCCTCCCTTGGACCATGTTTTAGCAACATGGATTAACATATCTCTTGTAGGGTAGCATGCAATTTTTTTTTTATACTACTTCACGTTTTTTCTCTGGGCTTTCCTAAATTAAAACAGTTCCTCCTCATTTCGTTTAGCCCCAGAACTCTCCAATTTCTGGATAAGATCAACTTTTTCCTTGCTTCCATGTTTCCTTTGCAGAGGAGATGACTCCAGAAAGTAGGTGATACCTTCAGAACTCCACAAGCTCTCTGAGTGAAAAAGGTAACCCTGAGCTCTCCTTGGTTTATATGACTCCAGCCTTCCATTATCCTCCAAACCTCCAATATAGATATAGAAGTCAGAAAGTGGGGAGTGGCAAAGTTCTGGGTATTAGAAGCATCATTAACAACTAACAGGAGGAGGGCAGGGAATCAGGGATTTTCATGTTTCTGCCAAGACTTAGAGATCTTCTCCCTGACTCATTGACTCTTGCTATAATCTGACTTCAATCCACTAGGATTAATCCAAACATGCCATTTATCCCCGTGTATTTTAGTAACTCCTATAAGCCCAGGATCTGAGGTTATCTATTTCTCATGACTTGGACACTTAGGCCTTAGTAATTTTCTTAATTCCATAACACTCCCTGATATCTAAAGCTTCCCACATGTCCTCTGGTTTTCATTGTCTGTCACCTACAAAATCCCCTATTGCTTCAAACTCTTCTCTAAATATTTTATTATGTTCTGACAGTACTCTGAATGAGTAGGTAAAAGAATGACTGAGCAGCACAGAAACTGAGACAATTTGGTGTGCAAGGTTTTCTTCTTTCTTTATTTTTTTCCTGTGTAATCTTTGTTTAAGTAAAGTGATTCTCTTATCATGTACCCTTATATATGTGAAAAAGTCTAAAGTGTTGGTTGAAGCAGCGTGGATAATCTTATTTGAACATCTTGGGTTCCCTTAACATGTTTTGAAAACCAATATTATAAACAAATTGGCCTAATAAGAAAAAGTTTAAGGAATATTCTGGTCTACAAATGTTAATCTTTAGGGAATGACTTAACAGTGATGCTCAACTCTTTGAAGTGGTATCTCTTTCAGGATGCCTAATTATGTTTCCATATTTTCACGATGGTGATGGGGACCCAATTTAAATTAGAAGACCATAAATTTAAGCTTATTATTGAAAAATCCCCAAGCTACACAGAAAGCAATTGGAACCTGCAGAATATTAAAAATACAAGTAGATCAATTACTATATACAAAACATAAACAAAACTATTCTACATGACTGATAAAATTTAGACTGTTAAATCCTACTCTTTGAGTACTTGAGAGTGTTTAGAACATTGATTTGTAAGCATGTTGAGAAATTTGTATAAACAAAAACAAAACACTTCTTTTAAGGGAAAACCAAAAGCATTCCCAAAGAAGTCTCCAGGCAAGCAATAATTTAAAAATCTGAAATAATATCTACCTGAGAGAANTAGAACATTGATTTGTAAGCATGTTGAGAAATTTGTATAAACAAAAACAAAACACTTCTTTTAAGGGAAAACCAAAAGCATTCCCGAAGAATTCTCCAGGCAAGCAATAATTTAAAAATCTGAAATAATATATACCTGAGAGCAGAAAGTCATGTGTGTAATTGGCCATCCAATGGAATCAAAATAATCCTTAAGCAAATCATTCCTTGAAGCAATGAGGATTGCACAGTCCACAATATGATAGACAGAACACAGCAAGGGTCCACTTTTGTTCTGTAAGAGTCTGCCAAGGTGGTAGACACAGGCAAGAGGGCTATTTTATTGGTGACATTATCTTACAAAAATCATCAGTGTGTTCTCACATGAGGTGGAAGCCCTTGTAAGCCTTCTTGGGGAATGCAAAT
Organism: Neotragus pygmaeus; assembly: GCA_006410875.1. Classification (NCBI taxonomy): domain Eukaryota; kingdom Metazoa; phylum Chordata; class Mammalia; order Artiodactyla; family Bovidae; genus Neotragus; species Neotragus pygmaeus. The sequence goes on from SJYV01055738.1 coordinate 863,734, forward strand.
CTTAGCCAATTGAGAGGTTGGCATTCATTCCAGCAGCATGAAGTAGAAGGAGGAAAGATGAGTCAGACCAGTGCCTTCAGCAAATTTAAGCGAACTACGCAGTTATAATTAGTATTTTGGAACCTTCTTCCATGTTCAAATCTGACAAGGAGAGGTTTCGATGATTTTTCTTTAAAAGCAAAAAAGTATTTTTTTTTTTTTTCCCTGCAGTAGTAAAATGTGTGCAAAAATCCTGTCACTCATGAAATGTCTGCATCTGACTGTCAGAGGACTTCAGGTATTTTCAGACTGTTAATGAATAGGCATTCAAATCCGTGGCTTGCACCTGAAGTCAGATGTCACAGTTAATATGCACTGAAGATTACGGTATGTTCCAACAGAGCATACAAGACACTCCAATAGCAGCACCCCTGGTCCCTTCAGAACCAATAAGTATCAAGGACCAGAAGTAGTTCCTATGTGATTCCATCTCAACTGACTAAGAAGAATAGAAATTGGGATATAGTGCTAAGCAACATTACTCAACTATTTTCATTTTCAATCAATTTTCTATCATTTATGCATCTGTTAGATATATGTATGTGCATGTGTGCTCAGTCACTTCAGTCATGTCCCTCTTTGTGATGCTATGGATGGCAGACTGCCAGACTCCTCTGTGTATAGGATTCTCCAAGCAAGAATATTGGAGTATGTTGCAATCCCCTCCTCCAGGAGATCTTCGCAACCCAGGGATCAAACCCATGTCTTTTATGTCTTTTGCATTGGCAGACAAGTTCTTTACTGCTAGTGCCACCTAGGAAGCCAGTGTATGTGTGTGCGTATATATACATGTGCATAGTCACTCAGTTGTGTCCAACTGTTTGTGACCTCATGGACTATAGCCTGCCAGACTCCACTGTCCATGGGATTCTCCAGGTAAGAATACTGGAGTGGGTTGCCATTTCCTTCTCCAGTATATATATATATATATATATATTTACATAATTTTCTCAGACTTAATGCTATTAGTTTATTGCCAGAATCCAAAATAAGATTTAGTTTCTGTCTTTGAGGTAAGAATATGTTATATATAATTTCACAAGTTTATCTTTATGATCAGTAACAACTGTTATGGAAGAGGGAAATAAACTCTTACACAGTACACTATTTTACCTATAGATGAAACGTCTATCCCTGTGATGGTTACTTTTATGTGTCAACTTGGCTGGGTTATGGTGCCCAGATATGTAGTTAAACATTATTCTGGATATTTCTATGGAAGTGTGTGTGTGTGTGTGTGTGTGTGTGTGTGTTTTACAATACTCTATTGGCTTTGCCATACATCGACATGAATCCAACACAGGTGTACACGAGCTCCTAGTCCTGAATCCCCCTCCCACCTCTCACGTGACAACGTCTCTCTGGATCATCTCCGTGCACCAGCCCCAAGTATCCTGCATCCTGCATCTAACAAAGACCAGTGCCTCGTTTCTTACATGATAGTATACATGCTTCAATGCCATTCTCCCAAATCATCCCACTCTCTCCCTTTCTTTGTGGTACATATACACAATGGAGTATTACTCAGCCATTAAAAAGAATAAGTTTGAATCAGTTCTAATGAGATGGGTGAAACTGGAGCCTATTATACAGAGTGGAAGTGTGTTTTGAATGAGATCAACATTTATATAGTTAGACATTGAGTAAAGCAAGATACTTTCCATAATGTGGGTGAATCTTATTGAAAGCCTCAGTAAAATGCAGACTTACTTCCCCTAAGCAAGCAAGAATTCTGCCAGCAGACCACCTTTGAATTCTTCCTTGGGTCTTCAGGTAGCCTATGGGCCTACACTGCAGATTTTGGACCTCCTTTCACAATAATGTTAGCCAATTCTGTAAAATAAATAAAATCTCTCTCTTTTTATATATGTATACACATACACACATTATTGATTCTGTTTCTCTGGAGAACATAAATTAAAATATATAGATTTTGAGTAATTGAAAATACAGCTGTGTTTGCTAATTCTTATGCAGTGCAACTGGTATTCATACCACTATAAACTTGGTGAAGTGAAAATGTTAGTAACTCAGTCTTGTTTGACTCTGTGCAACCCTATAGACTGTAGCCTGCCAGGCTTCTCTCTCCATGAGATTCTCCAGCCAAGAATATTGGAGTGGGTTGCCATGACCTCCTCCAGGGGTATGGGCCACCAGGGAGGCACAAAATCGATGAGGTGCTTATGAGCAATGCAGCTCTTGCCCTGACTTGAGTTGGAACTGAGGTTGCTATGGCCACAATGCAGAGTACTAACTACTATAGGATCACAGCAAACCATCAGGAAACACCTTGCAATCTGAGTCACCAGAGATGGCCACCATAAACTTAAGGTAACAATAAAATCGCATTTATAAAAAATGGCTCTAGGGTTTAGATTAAATGAGTGAAGAGGAAACAGAAATTGAAATAATTATAAGCTAGATGTTTATAAGGAACACAGATAAAGAGTAGTAACCTTAATATTCAGTAGTTCAGTGGAAGGAGGGAAAAAAAAGAAGAGAAATGAGAAAGAAAGAGAGGATTTGAACTTAGCTCAGTTATTCAAGATTGAATTTAGAACAAGATACAGTTTTATTTGAACTGGGGACAGTGCCCTAAGACTCAGAAACGCATATGCTGTTCTTGGTATCTGAACTGAATTAAAAAACAAATTTTAATAGGATAGAATAGGGACTTTCCTAGTGGTCCTGCACTCCCAGTACAGGGGGCCTGTGTTCCATCTCTGGTGAAGGAACTAGATCCCACATGCCACAGCTGAGTTCACATGCTGCAACTAGAGATCCCACATGCCACAACTAATACCTAGCACAGACAAATAAATAAATAAAAATAGATATTGAAAAAGATAGAATAATATGATTCATACATAGCTCACCAGGCAATATTCTGATCTGGAAAGAGAAAACACTGGGACATCTTCGACTTCGTATTAACATTCTATATTGATAAATGAGTACTTAAATATAGATTGATATTTGAATAAACCACATAATATACATTTTCTTCCTTCTTTACTGATATGGATATATAACTCAGCACTAAGAAAAATAAATTCTATTTAAACGAAAATTTGCAAAATAAGCACTAAATTTTGCAGAAATCAGCAAGGGCCAGATGACCTACTTGTTCTTAATATTGACTCTTTTGAAAATATCAAGTTATTCAAATATGTACATAATTATGTTACTATATACTTAAAAATTCAGATTTATTGATGTATTAAGAACATATAAAATTATAAGATATTTAAAGTGTATGTCGTGGTGACTTCATATATCTTATGCTTTATAAAGAGATTCCCTGGTGGGTCAGATGGCAAAAAATCTTCCTGCAATGCAGGAAACACAGTTTGATCCCTGGGTTGGGAAGATCCCCTGGAGGAGGAATTACAACCCATCCCAGTATTCTTGCCTGGAGAATTCCATGGACAGAAGAGCCTGTTAGGCTGTACAGTCCATGGGTTGCATAGAATTAGACATGACTGAGTGACTTACACACACAAACACACCCCCCCCCCAAAAAAGGATTGTATTCCCCTAAATGAGTTTGCCAACTGACAGGATAGCTCAGTTGATTAGAGCATGTCTAGTTAATTAATACATCCATCACTTTATATATTTATCTTTTAATTTTATTTTTATAAGAACATTTAAATTCTAGTCTCTTATCAAAGTTCAATAACACTATACAGTATAAACAATGATAACACACTATACATTATTCATTTTGTAATTGAAATTTTGTGCCCTTTTACCAACTTACTTCTCAGCCTCTAGCAACCACATTTCTACTCTCTGTTTCTATAACGTTTGATTCCATGTATAAATGATACCATACAGTATTTGTCTTTCTCCAACTAGCTTATTTCATTTAACATAATGCTTTCAAAATCCATCCATGTTGTTATAAAAGATAGGATTTCCTTCCTTCTCATGGCTGAATAATATTCCAGTATATATGCTATTCAGCTATGGGCTTCAAAAATTATTTTACTATTTGTCTTTGACCAATTCAGCTTCTCTTCCCATGTTTTAGTATTAATTAAAAAAAAACAAAGACAGGTTGTTTCCTGGATTTCATCTATTAATTTATTTATTCAAACTTGTATCATGACACTTTTCAACAAAACACAATGATTCCTTGCAGAGTTTTTGTTTGTGAAAGTGCCTTAGCTGTTAATCATGTATCTTTGGAACAGTTTATCTTATAACAGGTTTCTTTTACTATTTTCATTTGTTTATGGAATAATTAACTGTATAAGCCAGGTAAACTGCTCTTGCTAAGGCCAAATAATGACTTAAAGATATAATTTTATAGCATAGTTCTTGAAGTCCTAAGAAGGACTTCTTAATAATCATTTTCTCCTTGATCAATTATCTTAACCCCTCCTCCTACATTGTTATCAAATTAATCAGATGTTATCATTATCATTAGCAAGCATAGAATTCTTGTCAAAATGATTGGCTTTCTGCAAAAGTAAACAGAAGACAGTTTGGTCCAGAGTTTAACGTAATCAATCCCAGTCACTTGCAAGATGGCAATCCTCACTTTTGGATTGTAGGCGGGTGCTTCACGACAGTTCATTTCTGTTTTGAAGCCACATCCTACAGTTATAACACAAGGCTTTGATTTATCCTGCCCCAGGAAGGATTGGTGCTTTCATCTATTGAGAGGATTGGGCTGGTAGATTNAATCCTCACTTTTGGATTGTAGGCGGGTGCTTCACGACAGTTCATTTCTGTTTTGAAGCCACATCCTACAGTTATAACACAAGGCTTTGATTTATCCTGCCCCAGGAAGGATTGGTGCTTTCATCTATTGAGAGGATTGGGCTGGTAGATTCTTTTTCATGTCATAATTCTATAGTATGCTAGTCATATCAGGTGAGCTAATCAAAGCATTACTTCTTTCACCATGAATTTCCCCTTAGCAGTGCTGCTCCAGGGGGCCCGGGTATGTGCTGTTTGCCCTACTTGCTCTTGTTTAAAAGACATATTTTTAAAGATTTTTTTTAGTTCACTGTGCTATTAATTTCTTCAGTATATCTATATTCATGGGTCAGATTTGCATAAGTTACCTATTTTTTTTTTTTTTTGTATCTTTTGCATCTTTTTAGGATTATATTCTGAGAAGGCAATGGCACCCCACTCCAGTACTCTTGTCTGGAAAATCCCATGGAAGGAGGAGCCTGGTGGGCTGCAGTCCATGGGGTCACTGAGAATTGGACACGACTCAGTGACTTCACTTTCACTTTTTACTTTCATGTACTGGAGAAGGAAATGGCAACCCACTCCAGTGTTCTTGCCTGGAGAATCCCAGAGACAGCGGAGCCTGGTGGGCTGCTGTCTATGGGGTCGCACAGAGTCGGACACGACTGAAGCGACTTAGCAGCAGCAGCAGTAGGATTATATTAGCCTAAAATGCATAAAAAGCACACAAAATGTCGAAATATATAGGGGATAATTTAATTCATTATACATAATGGATTTCCTATGGATTGTGACTGATATTCTTGTGGTCAATGGAAGAGGCATCTGAAATTTAAATTTGTTTGACATTAGTATATATACACCAGATTTTTTGTCATTTACTTAGTTGATGTGATTTTTTTAATTTTACTTTAAGTCTTTATTTATCTTTACATTTAACAGTGTCTCTGGTGACAAGTTTCCTATTTTGTCTGTTTTAAAATGCACTTATTTAATATTCATTTTTGAAGAATACTTTATGGATAGAGTTATATGTTGGAAATTAAGTTTTCCAGAAGGCAAAAACTCTTAATTTTCATGATTTCTATGGAAAGATACTGTTTTTCATTTAATTGATTTCCTTTGAAAATAATATCTTTTTCATCTGGCTGTTTTAAGTATTTCTTCCTTTGTGTGTGTGTGTGTGTTTTAAAGTCAGCTTTAAATTATAGGTCTATTGTGTTTTCTATTGTTTTCTTGTGTATTTGTTTTATTCTGATTGATATTTGCTGTTTCCTCAATAAATGGCTTAAATGCCAATTTTGGAATATTCACTAAATCTTTAAATATTGCTTTTGCCTGATGCTTCCTCTCCTCTCATTCTAAAATTTCAGTTGTAAGTATACTAGAACTTCTCACTATTCTTTAGATTTGTTATACTCTCTTTTGTTTTTCTGTGTATTTTTTTCATTCTATGCTACATTGTAGGTATTTTCTTTTAACCTATGTCTCAATTCAATGATTCTCTCTTCAAAAGCCATAAAATCCATTTTGAAATCCAATCATTAATTTCTAATTCTACAATTTCCACTTTTTCAATGTTCTACTTTTCTGTTTAAATTTTTGAGCATATATTTTATTTACTTAAAAATATTTAGCATGGTTAGTTAAAAATAAATTTCTGATAACTCCAATTTTTGACACCTTTATGTATCTATTCTAGTTGTCATTTGTGACTCTGAGTTTTCAATAACAATGTCTTGCCTTATTGCATGCCTACTTCTTTTGTTTTTTTTGGAAATTATATTTGAAGAAAAAGGTAAGAATACTTAGATAATCTTAGATTCTTCACAGATGTTTACAGTTTGATCTTCTAGATGAAGTAGGTGTCTTTGGAAATTTTAGTTCACTTTCAACCCCTGAAATGACCCGAAGATGGGCTTCTTTCCCTAGAAGAGCTGGCTATTGCTTGTTCACACTTATTGCTATGGTAATCCCTTTATAATTTTCTTCCCAACTGTGGAGGGTTTATCAGCTCCCTCCTCTCCTTGGTAGATGTTAAGCTTAATGTTTTATTACTCTAACCCTGTAGAAAATTCAACAATTCTGATTACCTTCTCTACTTCTAGATTATGAGAGGGAGGAAAATTAAGTTGCTTCAAATGTGAAGCTCAATATTTTGGTATTTCTTCTCAGTTACTGGCCCCACAATTCTTCACTAAGTTCCCCTGTACCTTAAAATTCTCTCAGTCTCTCCTTGTCTCCTGCCCCCACTTCTTGTTTTCCTGGTATTATAATTGTTGTCAGTTTTAAGATTAGATTGAATTTCCTTTTCTGAAGTTACTGAAACTGATAATTCTATATTTACATGACAATAATGTTCACCTTTAAGACATGGATTTATACAACATCCTGGTATTTTAGGTTTATATTAATAAATTGCCTAAATTTAACAATTAAATAAAACTCATAGGTAACTAAATGTATTCAAAAGTAATAATAGTTAATATCTCTTGTTCTTTTACTTGTGCCAACCCTGTTTTAAGGTCTTAAGAAATAAATTCTTGAATATTCTTTGCTAACTTGTTAGTTATATTCTGTTATTATTCTCATTTTACTGGTGAAAGCTGTAACCGAGGGAAGCAAAACTAGCCTTTGAACACAACGTTTTGGTTGACAATTGTCATATATTGAGGAATACTCACAATTTCTGAAAATTATTGATACAAACATAGGTGCATAGATGCATGTTACACACACACAGCACAAACACTGCTATAGTTAAACTCTAGTAGAGAGGCAGATTATCTCATAATTGAACAAGTCTCTTTTGATTAAACCAAAGTCAGTTCCTCTAAATTCTTCTTTGGTGGGAAGGGTTGGCTGAATGAAAAAGAATTACTAACTTCTAACTCTATCCCCTTAAATGATACAGTATTGAGGTTCATTCACATGCAATACTTCTATCATGATCCTCTTTTGGCCCCTGGGTTGGTTACATGACTTTCCCTTAAAAATGTTAGAATTTGACTCTCTTTGTGAAAACACATTATTTTTCTTTTCTCCTCCATAAGACATCAAGGCAAGCTTGCATTTTTCAAAAGAAATTTTGCTTAATACATAGAAAGAATTAAAAGGGATGAATAATGTACAAGATGCATTAAAAACTACACAGGCTTAGAATAATCCAGGTTTCTGTTTCTGTAACATTTAAGTAATTTACCAGACCAAAAGGACCTGTTCTATTACCCAGGAATGTTACACTTTAGCCTCAAATGACTGGAGCCACTTTGCAGGCAATTTACTTGGCTACAGGCTCTTTTGCCTCCCTGATTCTTTCCATAGGGTGAGAGTTATCTTTTCAGCAGGGAGTTGGTCAAATGCCCAACTTGTTCTCTCAATGATAACAGCAAAAATGAAACATTCCAAATCTGCTGCTGACCTACGATGCTCCCACTCACTTCTACTTTCTTGGTGATTGGCAGGCCTACAGTCTTCAGGAAGGGAGCCAGGCAGAGAGAGCAGTAAGAGGCTTGATCTCTCATGGTTTTCCAAGTGGATGATGGGGGATGGGCAATAACCAGACAGTTGACTTTGAATCTCTGTCTCAGCTTCCTAGCTACATGAGAGAAAAACTCAATTCACTAAGAATCACTAGGTCCTGAGGAACTGATATAATCACACTAATTTCATGAAAGACTAATTACAAGCCTTAATGTCAATTGTACAATTTTCACTGAGAAAAATAACTATGTGATCAAAATAACCTTGCTGCCATGCTATTCTCATCAGCAACACATTAAAAAATCATCACCAAAAAAGTGACACCTCTTCACCATGTCCTTGGATTTTCAGGATATACACAGTTTGAAGCTTCTGACCTTCCTGTATGGACAGACTCAACATACCCTTATAATTCCCAGACATTCATTGTGTCATTCTATAGAATTAACACTTGTAATGCATGATCACATTTACACTAATTCTACTTCCTTTCTAGGTAATAAAACACATTATGGGGTCTCTAATTGATTTTCAGGAAGCCATATATACCTTTTTTTTTTTTCAATTAGCAGTATGATAGGGTAGTCACTGATTCAACTATTA
>SJYV01055738.1:881889-911333 GCA_006410875.1 Neotragus pygmaeus
GCATATCTGAGGTTCTTGATATTTCTCCCGGCAAACTTGATTGCAACTTGTGTTTCTTCCAGCCCAGCGTTTCTCATGATGTACTCTGCATTGAAGTTAAATAAGCAGGGTGACAATATATAGCCTTGACATACTCCTTTCCCTATTTGGAACCAGTCTGTTGTTCCATGTCCAGTTCTAACTGTTGCTTCCTTACCTGCACATAGGTTTCTCAACTACTTGTTATGGATATGTAAATACATATTTGACAGATATTTAGAATCAGAAGTAGGAAGACAAAAAATGAAGACATTTCAATTAAGAAAGGAAGCAACCATAGAATACTTAATTTACAAAACTCTTAATTCACAAAAATTCAACGTTCATAGACATAAGAAACGGACCAAATAATACTATGTTAAAATTTATAAAATTAACCTATATAACTAACTGTAATTTATAAAACTAAATGTAATCTTTTAGCAATTCACTTTATATTAAATGAATATTTTATGAAGATCAAGTATTGATTTTAAAATACAAATTTCAGAAAATGTATATAAAATTTTTTAAAAATCACTTTGAAATCCCACAAATCAAAGATTATTATTGCTAACATTTGGGTCTATTTTCTTACAGTTAAATGTATAAACATATCTTGGTTTTCTACACTCGTAATGAGACTAGGATATTTTTCTCAGTGTCAAAAATTATATCAAATATTAGGCTAAAATATTGTTCTCCTTTTCTGATGTTTTGTACTTTAATGAGTTCAGTTCAGTCACTCAGTCATGTCCGACTCTTTGTGACCCCATGAATCGCAGCATTCCAGGCCTCCCTGTCCATCACCAACTCCCGGAGTTCACTCAGACTCACATCCATCGAGTCAGTGATGCCATCCAATCATCTCATCCTCAGTCTTCCCCTTCTCTGCTGCCCCCAATCACTCCCAGCATCAAAGTCTTTTCCAATGAGTCAACTCTTCGCATGAGGTAGCCAAAGTACTGGAGTTTCAGCTTTAGCATCAGTCCTTCCAAAGAATTACTTATTGTTCTTTTCAACATTGAGGCTTTGGAATAATGATTACTTTATCATTCATTTCACACAAGTCAGCTTTACTGGTGCCCATGGTTGTTTTCTGTAGTTAAAATTATACAAAGTTATTTTTTACACGCACTGTAATTTATGGCAGGTAAAGCCCTCTCAATATAATGGAAGTATCATGGCTTTAAATCTTGCCAAAATTTCTCTCTCTGAAAGACTCACTTTTCTTTAAATATATATCATTCAACACACACAAACACAAATACCCATACATTTGAGAAACAACCTAGCAATGAAGACTTCCACAATGACTTTGGCCCAAGTAAATTAAATAGTTATTAAATAGCTACACTATTCTTTCAGACTATTATTTGGTTACATGTGTAAAATTTAAATATTGCAGTATCATGGGAATGCTATACATTGTATGGACAGAGAATACACTTCCCACATGAAAGAGGTATATTTCTACAACCAGTCAGTGTCCTCTTTGAAAACTGTGACACATGAATTTCACTCATGTTGAATTATACTATTACAATTTATCATCAGATATTATTTTGTTTTGGTACATAAGTCATAGCCCTTACAGACAATATTATGATTTATATAATTTACTTTCTCATGGATTCCTCCCACAATGTCTATTTTTGTCTGTCTGGGGTATGAAAGAGATAATTCAAAAGCACTGGTGGCTTCAAATGAGAGTTTTGTCATGAGCAGGGAGCAATTGTCTCACATCTGAGACAAGGAATGCTTACTTTTCACCCATCCTATTATTTTCTAAAGAATTTAAGTGGTTTAAGTGTTTGGTTTAAAAAACCATAAAAATGGAGTAAAACTCTTTGATGTTAGAAGTATCCTGTTTTACAGTTAATTAAAAGGTCAGTGGTGCCTTTTGCTTTAAACAAGCCTCATCAGGGTAGTTCATTAATGCAATTAGACAAAACACATTTTGTTCAACCATCTATTCATTTAAGGCACTTTCTGCCTTGCTTAATCAAATTTAGCATGGGAGACTTTTCCTGGCTACATAATCAACATGTAAATTAAAATGCACAGGGGTCTCCAAAGAATAAAAAGTTAATTATTTAATCTTTTTTCCCTCTATGCAATGAGTTGAGAATGTTTAATTAAAAAGAGAGAAAAGGAAAGTAAATATATCTTTAAGATTTGTTTATTTCTCTTGTATGAAAATGNCATGATTATCTGGGTGGTGAAGATCTTTTCCAAAGAATAAAAAGTTAATTATTTAATCTTTTTTCCCTCTATGCAATGAGTTGAGAATGTTTAATTAAAAAGAGAGAAAAGGAAAGTAAATATATCTTTAAGATTTGTTTATTTCTCTTGTATGAAAATGTGACTGTGATTAATGTTAAAATGACAAAATGGAATAGTGAATTTTCTGCTCAATTTTAATAATAGGGATTTTGAATAATCAAAGATTGTTATTTTAGTCAGAAAACGTAATTGATGGTGACATAACATGTTTTCATAAAAAATGGAAATAGTTTTAAATATTTTCTTTTTGTATAAAAGTGATCCTGGATTCATTACTGGTTTCCCTTTGTGAAAACTGAAAATATTGCTGAAGACTAAACAGACAACATGAGAATTCATTTGACACTTTATTTTAAAAGTTCAGAAGCAGTTCATTTGAAATTTATTTGCCATACATTGAAGGTTATAGAAATAACAGGGAGAGAACACAGCCCCACCCATCAACAGAAAATTGGATTAAAGATTTCCTGAGCATGGCCAGAGGAGCTACCCTGTGTCTGAGGTCAGGGGTGGCAGGGAGAAGCCACCTCCTGCCTGAGGCCAGGGGTGGTGACCCTGAGGAGCCACCCCAAGCCTGAGGCCAGGGGAGACAGCTGGGAGGAGCCACCCATGGCCGAGGCCAGGGCCAGCCACCAGGAAGAGCGGTAGCTGCACAGGCACAGGAGTACCTAGAGGAGCTATCCCACATTGAAGGTCAGGAACGGCGGTGGTAAGGAGATACCCCTCGTCCAAGGTAAGGAACAATGGCTGTGTTTTGCTGGAACAGCCGTGAAGAAATACCCCACGCCCAAGGTAAGAGAAACCCAAGTAAGATGGTAGGTGTTACAAGAGGGCATNCCCTGGGATTTCTTTGGAAGGAATGATGATAAAGCTGAAACTCCAGTATTTTGGCCATCTCATGCAAAGAGTTGACTCATTGGAAAAGACTCTGATGCTGGGAGGAATTGGGGGCAGGAGGAGAAGGGGATGACCGAGGATGAAATGGTTGGATGGCATCACAGACTTGATGAAAGTGAGTCTGAGTGAACTCCGGGAGATGGTAATGAACAGGGAGGCCTGGCGTGCTGCGATTCATGGGGTCGCAAAGAGTCGGACATGACTGAGGGACTGAACTGAACTGAACATGGCTCTGCCTATCAGAACAAGACCCAATTTCCCCCTTAGTCTGTCTGTCCCATCATGAAGCTTTCATAAGCCTCTTACCCTTCTCCATCAGAGGGCAGAGAGACTGAAAACCACAATCACAGAAAACTAACCAATCTGATCACATGGATCACAGCCTTGTCTAAGTCAATTAAACTATGAGCCATGAGGTGAGATCCACCCAAGGTGGATGGGTCATGGTGGAGAGTTCTGACAAAATGTGGTCCAGTGGAGAAGGGAATGACAAACCACTTCAGTATTCTTGCCTTGAGAACCTCATGAACAGTATGAAAATGCAAAAAGAAAAGATAGGACACTGAAAGATGAACTCCCCAGGTTAGTAGGTGCCCAATATGCTACTGGAGATCAGTGGAGAAACAACTCCAGAAAGAATGAAGAAACAGAGTCAAAGCAAAAACGACATCCAGTTGTGGATGTGACTGGTGATGATACTGTTGACAGGGGAATATGTTAAATTCACGGGATAAAACATACTTTTGTCTCAATGAAAGGACCAGAACTAAGAATAAGACTCTCTTTAAAATTTTTTCTTGATAGAAAAGTGCATGGGCTCAGAGGATCACATATAAAATTTACAGTTAAAAAGCACTTGTTCTATCTATCATACATGAGAATAATAAAAGAAGGAAAACTGTAATACAATAACTATCCAATTTTATGTAGAGAAGAATGTGTTTGTCAGAAATTTCTGTTAAAAGCCAAAAGTTCCAAGAGCTAGCTTTTCATCTAGCTCTATAAAGCATATGATGACTGCATCAAAGAATGAATACACTGGTCCACAATTACAGAAAATAAATTCAGCTATATTCAATAGTACACTATTAAAAGTGGAGTGTGTTCACACATGCATACATGCACCCACACTCATACCACAGCATTAAATATGAGTTGTTCTTTCACTAATTCAATTCAAACATATTTTGGGCCTCTACTGTATACCAGAAATTCTTCTATGTTCAAGAAATAGATAGGACTAAGTATTTTTCCCTGTCCTGAAGTGACGCCCACTGGAGTCAGAAAGAAAAGCTCAGAACCAACTATTACACAATGTATTGGGATTTTGAGAAGAGTTAATTACAGACCACTATGGGAACACAGGAGCATGATCAACTAATTCTGTCTGGTCCTTGTCTTCACCCTTAAGTGTATCACTTCTAGAGTTTCTATTTCACAGATCACAATAGCAACATCATGTCAAAAATCTATACCTTTTTACCCAAATAACTCTTGAAATACTTTGTCTATGAATTCATTACGTATCCCTTGACTCTTCTATTGTTCTCGTAACAACTGTTCCATCTTCACACTGTTCTCTAAAAAGATTATTACCTCATTACTATTGATTCTTTGCATTATTTTTTGCAGAAATCACATGGGAAAAATTCTACTCTGGCTCCATCCAGCTCTTTAGTTTGTTGACTGGAGATAATGGAGAACTACCAAAGAAACAGACTCAGTTCAGTTCAGTCCAGTCACTCAGTCTTGTCTGACTGTAACCCAATGACCTGCAGCACACCAGGCTTCCCTGTCCTTCATCAGCTCCCAGAGCTTGTGATGACATCCAACCATCTCATCCTCTGTCATTCCCTTCTCCTCCTTTAATCTTTCCCAACATCAGGGTCTTTTCCAATGAGTCAGTTTTTCAAATCAGGTGGCCAAATTATTGGAGTTTCAGCTTCAGCATCAATCCTTCCAATGAATGTTCAGGACTTGTCAGCATAAATCCATGATCTATAAATGTAGCCCTCAATATAACCTTCACTATTTTATCCATAGGGCTTCCCAGATGACTCAGTAGTAAAGAATCCACCTGCCAGTGCAGGAGATGTGAGTCCAATCCCTGGGATGGGATGAATCCTGGGAAAGAAATGACAGTCCACTCCAGTATTCTTGCCTGAAAAATCACATGGACAGAGGAATGTGGCAGGCTATAGTCCAAGGGATTGCAAAAGAGTCGGACACAACTTAGCAACAAAACGACAACAACATTTTATCCATTCCAATACTTTAATTGTTCTTTGCATGTTTATAATTCTCAAAGCTCTATTTCCAAGTAAGATTGACTAACTGATCATCTGATTGATGATTTTTGGCCTTTGCTTACTTACCTTCATCTCTACTTTGATCTTTCACAGCTCCCCTGCATAGCAACATATTTAAGACAGCATTCTTTATTCAACTTATCAATTATCACTTGTCAGATCGGTAAAGCCAGCATGATTGCTGACTACTTAGACTTTTTTATTTACATTAAGACTTCTATAAGATAGCACATGTGAAAATGTTAACTCTGGAGGCTGAAGTTCCAAGCCTAATATTCCAGATTGGAAAATAAATTCCATATAAAACAAAGGTAGCTTTGATTTGCAATTCATGGAATATTTACCTTTAAAATTTTCAGGATCCTCTTATTTGAGTCTTGAGAAAATTCAAATTCAAATATTATTAAAGAAATATTCTTTAGGTTAATGTTATCCCATCAATCAAGTGATCACGCAGTAATTAGTAGATGGGACAGGAAAAAATTTGGTTGACTTGACTGAGCAATCTTGGCCTTTATGTGGTAATGATTTGAATATCACTGCTAGTAATTAATTTTTTGATTTGACATTATTTAAAAGAAAACTGTGAATTCATCCAAACCATATGTAAGAATCTGAGTATTGTGAATGTACAGTAATTAACAAGAATCACAAACATCTGTTCCAACTGGTGAACTGATATAAGTTTGAAAAGCAACTGTGAACAAAATGTTGATGGATTGTGGTCATTATCCTCATACTGATTAATGTTATTCATCAGCCTGTCAGAATATTAGGTCATGAAAAAACATGATCTATTAATAGTGACATAAAAACATAATTGTATTTATTTTCAAAAACTTGTGTTCTTAATTTCTCTAAAACTGCAGTGGGGATTAACATGCTTAATTTCCTGCATTGGTTCCCTGAATTTACTTTATATGATTTTCAAGGTAATAGATAATCTGCAGATGTAACACATGAAAGATAATCCCTATTCTGGGAAAATCACACTGTTATCATCACAGGGAAAAAATTCATGTCAATATTTAGGTCTTATTTGAGTTGTCTAAACTTCATATGCAAAGATGATACAAAAGACACTCTGTTAACTTTGTCTTTCAAAAATATTTTATGTCATTATTTACAGAAAAAATCTATTGTTTAATATTATACCTATAGTATGGTTTTTGCCTTGGCCCTGCTCAAGTTAAGTAGCAGCTTTGCCTCTCGTAGTGGAGTTTATGCATAGTTTATTAGGTGTATTACCATGTGAGAAAAGATGTCTTTAGAAAAATATAATTACATGTGTTTTAGGTTGAGGGTTCTTTAAGGCAAAGGCACAATTCTTCAATATTTAATATGCATCCAGGATAAATGCAGTTTGACCCACCATTGGTGGAGTATGAAGTCCTTTATGTAAGCAATGAGAAAGCCTTCTAATATAGCCAAAACCAAAGCCACAAGTAAATTATAAAAGTCTTAGCTCTCAAATGAAATCAATTACAACATACCTACAAACTCACATCACATATTTAGTTTATCTCAGAGAGACAACAAAAAGGGTTTTTGTTTTTTTTCTCCCCCACTTCATAATGGCTAGGGAGAATTGTTTATTTGTATTGGTTTCACTGCTTATAAGTTATTTGTCATCTTTTAGTTAATCTGAAAATTGCTATGAAAATCTCTTTCTACACTACTCCCTGTATGCTTTGCAAAAATATTAAAATTGAAAATAGCACAAAATTCTGTGCATTACCTATTTTGCCCATCTTTGAGTTTACTTACAGATTTAAAGGGTCTAATATTCAGTGGTTTTTAGGAAATAGATGACATATTTCAATCTTTATTCCAGTAAAAAATCCATATTACTTAGATAATACTTGAATCAAAATGTGAAAATCAAACCAAACCAACCAACAAACAAAAAAAATATAAAATAATCTCTGAAAACTAATAGTTCCAAATAAAAATATTAATTTATTTTTAAAACTTTCTAGGATGTCATGAACCATTAAGAGACAGCAATTTTTGTATTTTCTACTGTAACTTGAGGGCCTAGAAGAGTACATCTTAGATAGCCACATATTTTTTTTTAAAGACTGGATAAGTGTCCAAATCATGTGAATAAACTCTTTGAATTAAATGAAATTGTGAATTTAAAATGTATTTGATATTAACAATTAGCAAGTGGCCTGAAATCACTCCTCAATAAGGGTAAAAATCTGAACAGAAAAAAATAAATGATACCAATATTATGGACAATAGCTCGAAACTCTATTGGTTATTAAAATAGGGAAGGAGATCAGAATTAATATATTCTCCTGGGGATTATAGAGTCCTCAAGTACTCACCAGAGGGTTTTTTTTTTTTAAGTTCTTCAGACTATAATATGAATAAAAAATACTGAAATCATGTTTTCAAGTTCTTTATTAAAACAGGAATTTAATGCAGGACAAAAATCCAAGTCATAAATATGACTACAGGGAAACAATCATCAAAAACTGTTGGGAGACTCTGAATCGTATTTGTGTAGATCATAAAAGTCTTAGAACTGGAGTTAAACAGGAAGCTAGAGGTCATTTACTCTAATCTTATATCTGAGGAAATGATTCTCTTTTCAATTACAATATACACAATTACAGTACATTTTCATTTATCTGAGTTCTGAGTTACTCGAAAGCTCAGCTCACTAATTTATTTTCCCACTTGACTTTTATGAAAAAGAAAGAAATTATAAATAGGAAAGATAATTAATACACTTAAAGATAACTCTGGGATACTTTAACAGCCTTAAGTGTCTTTTCAGCCATCAGAAAAAGATACAATTATCTTCAGTATTATTTTAGTGTTAACTCTTTGACTTCATACCCAGGTGTGGAAACTCTACCTTATATGGATATTGTTCACTGTAAGATTTGCCTTGGAATACGTGAGTATTACATAAATAAGGCAAGACACAAGACTCAAATGATGCTGAAGAAAGAAAAGAAAGGACAGTAAGCAGAAACAGTATAAATTGTGAGAAATCTAGAAAGAAACAAAAAAGGGAAAAAAATTAAAACTTGGATACAGATACAGCAAGAGATAAAAGAAGGGACTGGCAAATTCTTGATTCTGGGGTTATAGCATAACACATCACACTTATCTCAGATTCTCTTTTCATACCCTGAAAGAACATTATGCAACAACTGAGACACTTTCTTCCTAATGCTTCCTTATAAAACACCTCAAGTTAATCTCAAAAGGGTCTCTGTGGCTCACAGACTCTCCTAATAAAAATATGCAAGTATAACATAATTCTTAGAGAAAATCACTTGGTCTGATTACTACAACATTCCTGTGAAATGGCTGCTTTTGCTTTAATTACTTCAGTAATAGAAGTGCCTCCATGATTCCCAAATTCCTTTAAAAGTGCTCATAATGATTTATTTTCTTCCAAGTATTAAGAGGTTTAGAACCTTTCTCGTCTCTCTTTTTTTCCATCCTTTGTCTTCATTTTACCTGTGCCCACCTGTCTCATCCAACTTGCAACCCTTCCTAATTATCCTCATGTTCTTCCTGTTTATCTTTTCCTCCTTGTCTGTCTCCTTGCCACTCTCTGCCCTCCTTCCCCTCTCCTGATTTCTGAATTTATAAATTCTTTAAATACAGTGCTAAAGTGTATACTGGAATAAACTGAGCCAGTGTCTTAAGTGTTAGTTGTTGAAGCTCCTGGTGTGTTGCAGTAATTATTCAGTACATGTAGTTAATGCATTCTTAAACGGTAATCATTACTACTTCCTAAGAACAGGCAAAGCTATTAAGAGGGTCTCAAAACAGAATAACCTTTAACTCATCTGAGCAATAAAATAATTTTTAATACAATTTATGAGGTTTCAAATCCCAAACCCTCACTTTGATAAAAGAGCCTTTGGGTGGTATTTTCTACCCTCAAAGGATCAACTATAGCTACTTCTCTATTTCTCTATTATTTGAAAGCTCTGCTATAAAACGGTTTTCTTCAAATGAGTGGGAGTACCACAGGTAATATGTTCTCTAAATTTTCTTGGCCTAAATCATGCTGATGAGCCAAGGCACTTCCTATAAGTCATTTCTAAACATTATGTGGTTAAAAACCACGTGAGCTTTGATTGCTGCTCAAACTGTCTTTCAACACCCCATGTTGTTGCCGCTTACTATCTTGTGACCTTGACTTCATCTCCTTGACTATAATTCCCCCACTTGTAAAACTGGAACAAGAAAACTGACTTTTCAGGGCTATAGGTAGGAGACATTGAGGCATTTTGAAATGTTTCTCAAATAATTGAATATATTACATATATATGTATATATGTTATTTTTATATATATATTGCATCACCTATTATATAATATTTATAGATATATTTATATACTATACAATATATATAAAATACAGTGACCATGCATTTAAACACAAATGCAAACAGCTGTCACTGTTAGCTTATTAAAACATATCTTTTCATGCTTATTGCTTAAACACATTTTAATTTAAAGTTTGCCCATATGCATCGCCCCAATTTTCTTCTTCGTCAGATTCCACCAATTTTACTGAGTCAATAAGAAGAATTTTCCTTGACATCATTGATGTCTATTCATTTACTTTTCCAAACACTGGTCCACTTTGACACTGAATACCATTATATTTGTATCTGTGTATTACATTTTTGCAAGACAGATATGCTGGGATCATGGATGCATAAGCATAAATACATAAAAAGTATTGGATAGCAAGATTTCTTTATTGGTTAAGACTTTTTCAGTCATTCATTTAAACAACATTTATTGGCTTGTTATTGTTCAGTCACTAAGTCATGTCCAACTCTTTGCAACTCCATGGAATACAACCCAACAGGGTCCTCTGTCCCTGGAATTTTCCAGGCAAGAGTACTAGTGTGGGTTGCCATGTCCTACTCCAGGGGATCTTCCCAATCCAGGAATAGGATCCACGTTTCTTGCTTTGGCAGGGATTCTTTACCACTAATATACCTGGGAAGCCTCATTTATTGGCTACTTATGACAAAAAAAAAAAAAGGCGGGTAGGGGGGGTGGACTTCCCTGGTGGCTCAGATGGCAAAGAATCTACATGCAATGTGGAGACCTGGCTTCAATCCCTGAGTCAAGAAGATCCCATGGAGAAGGGCCTGGCAACCCACTCCAGTAATCTTGCCTAGAGAATTCCATGGACAGAAGAGCCTGGCAGGTCACAGTCCATGATAACAAAGAGCTGGACATGACTGAGTGACTAATACTATGATAAAAATATACTGGGTGATACATAAAAGAGATATTTCCTACTCCCAAAGAGTTGAAATTAAATTATTTGAGTTTGTTTCACAATGGACTGACTTTAAAATGTGTTTCTTGAAGAACCAGTTGCATACAAGGAAATACACTGAATGTTGTAGAAGATACAAAAATTAAGACAAGAGAATGCTTGTTAGAGTTTGTATGATTAATGTCATTATATGAAGTATATATGAGAATCAGTACACATTAATAACAATAATAGTAATTTCTAACATTAAAGAACATATGTCAAACATTATTGTATCCATGGTGGCTCAGAGGTTAAAGCGTCTGCCTGCAATGCAGGAGACCTGGGTTCAATCCCTGGGTTGGGAAGATCCCCTGGAGAAGGAAATGGCAACCCACTCCAGTATTCTTGCCTGGAGAATCCCATGGACAGAGGAGCCTGGTGGGCTGCAGTCCACGGGGTCGCAGAGTTGGACACGACTGAGTGACTTCACTCACTCACTTAATATTACAGGTGAGAAAACTGAACTGCAGAAGTCATTTTATTCAAGATCTTGTGGCTGCTAACTTAGATTTGAGTGTGTGTGATTGAACTCCAGATCCCAACATAACCAATACATTGCCTCTTTTAATTGATAAAAGCAAAAAAATAAAAAAAAGAAAAAATCTAAAATCTATGACATACTTAATTAGAACAAGTTGTAGGTTCCTAATAGTTTATTTTTTTTCTGAGATGGCATATGGGTTGAACTTTGAATGATAATCATAATTTTTCTGGATTAGATAGAAGGTGCAGTTAGCAAATGGAAAGGTTTTAGTCTGAAGCAGAAGTCTGACCAGTGGTATCTAAAATGCCACAGTGGGTGATCTATAAGCAGTGAAATTTGTATAGAGACAAGGCCATGGACTTGACCCTGGAACAATTCAGGTCTGAAGAGCATGAGTCCACTTACACACTGATTTTTTTCAATATTTATAGTATGTACATTTTGTTTTATGGATCTTTAAATTAATTATGTAGGAAAGTTTGTGTTTTATTAGAAATCAAAATATGTGGCATCAAAAGAACTTGGGTATATAAACGTATGTATAGCTGAATCACTTTATTGTATACCTGAAACTAACACAATGCTGTAAATCAACTGTACATTAATAAAAATAAATAAATTAAAAAAAAGAAAAAGGAGTTGGAGATTAAAAAGCAAAAATCAAACAAGTAAAAAAAACAAAGCAATAATAGAGTATTGTAAAGTAAAATAAAGTAAAAAAAAAAAAAAAAACCTATTAAAAACAGTTAGAGTTTAAGTCCTGATTCTGTCCAAACTAGTTTCATACCATTGGGTGAGTTATTTATCAATTACTTTGTTTTTGAGGCAGAGTTAGCAGTACATGGGTTTTTGACATGTGGTCAGTGCCCCTACCCCCATATTGTTTGAGGGTCAACTGTGTAGAGGGGAAAAGCAAACATTATGGCTAAAAGACGTGAATGAAGAAATTCTACAGCCATGAGAGCACTTTAAATCTTTTAAAAAATAAACCACTGAAAGTGTAGACCACCTGACAAGGTGTGACAGCCTAATCTTGAGGCGTTTGAAGAGGTCACCAGAGCTGTCTGAACCTGAAGAACTGTGACTCTGTTGATCCTTAAACAATTCTGCTACATTTCAAGCAGCCCAGGAAGGTTCTGCTTAAACGACTGCATGAAATCATCCTTAACATATGGGGCTCTAAAATAATGCTGTGTGTTGTCAGATACACCAGTTTTAACTGTCTCCAAGAGCAAAGGTAACAGCGCTAAATACACTACATATCAGGGCTTCTTTCTAGTTCTGTCACCGTCTAGATCCATCCAGAAGCTACTGAATAAAATGGTTGACTTGAGCACCTTCATCCTTGGGAAGGTGAAGCAGAGGATGAAAATCTTTTCTCAAAGTGTGAGAAAAGAAGAGTTAAATTTGGAGTTTTCAATTATACAAGACAAATTTCAGGCCCTTTTGAGAGAGCTGCAATCCACTGTCATATAAAACTGACACACCTTTAGTAGTTAAAAAGGAAAATGATAATTTTTAAAAAGAAATTCCCAGGATCCCCAGGTGGCTCAGTGGTAAAATAATCCCCCTGCCAATATGAGACACAGGAGACATGAGCTTGATCCCTGAGTCAGAAAGATCCCCTGAAGGAGAGAAGGGCAACCCACTCCAGTAGTCTTGCCTAAAATTCCCATGGACTGAGGATCCTGGCAGGCTACAGTCCATGACGTCATAAAAGTCACACACTACTGAGGAACTGAGCACTCAACAAAAAGAAAAACAATCTCAAAAGTTGGGGCAGAATTAGGTCCTTGGTCTTGAGAAAAACTCAGAAGCCAGGACAGGAGTCCTCTGTGTTCCCCTGTTCTTTCCTTCCTTCTGTTCTGTATTATTACTTGCTAAATCAATTGCAGCTGCTTGCCTCGGGCCAGTGCATTTAAGCCCTTTCTTAGGGTTTTGATAGTACCCTGTGAGAATTTCACCCATAACTCCTTACCAGTTCCCTACACTGTCTTGACTTCTCTACCAGAAAATTGTTATTATATTTATAACAGCATTCTGAGAATATTTCACCAAGCTGCTAACAAAATTCTGTTTTATACAACCAATGAATTATGCCTTATATGTCTTTTTATCTCTGCATGATGTCCTAGATTAATGCATTATATAATGTTTGTAAATACAACCATGTTTTTTTCTTTAAAAGTCACCAAGAGGATATTAATAAACATTGAAATGATCAATGTGTTAATTGGTTCCAGATAATGTTTATCAAATATTTAGGAAGAGAAAATAGAGTACTTTATGGCAAATAATCCAATTCAAGGAAGTCATTTCATTGGAAGAGATTTGCTTAAATAGGGATAGAATTTCAACACTAAGAGCTGTTTTAAATACAAATGGGAAAAGAGGTAAGAATTAGCTTAAGTAAAAGTTAATGCAACATTAGGTTTGCAAATTCAGTTGAACAGTTAGAAAATTTGTATTTTGTGTTACAAGATACATTGAAATTATGTCCTTTGGTTGTGTGTGATAGGCAACATGGATTTTAATTTTATTAGTATTATTTATTAGCATGATATTTTACAATGCAAAACTGGTGACCTAAATAATAATTTCTCCTGATTCTGAATATGAGGGGCTGTTTGATCATTTGGGGAAAAAAGTCATACAAAACAGATCGAATTATCTATCTATCTGTATGTAATTTTTTGTCCCTTTTGCACTATCTAGCAGACAGAATTCAAACTGTTATTGAAAATTTAAATTTCAAACAATAAAAAAATTAATGGATAAAAGTGTGATAACTTACTATCTAAAAGTGTGATAACATTTCTAATGTTAATGAAAACTCTTGGACTCCCAAGGGAGCAGGAAACTCTTCCCAGAGTCTCCACATGCTTCATGGCAAACAGCCACTCGAGTTTACAAGAGAAACTTGAATATTGGACATTCATTTCCAACTTTGCGTTATTTTCTTTCTTACAGCCAAATGGAGACAAATAATTAGAATTTCCTGACTTGGAACCTAAAGTTGATCCCTTGCATTTACATGTTATCTCTGCCTATATTTTACAGGGCAATTAAAAGTGAAAATGTTAGTCTCTCAGTCCTGTCCTACTCTTTGCAACTCTGTGGGCTATAGCCACCAGGCTTTTCTGTCTATGGAATTCTCCAGGCAAGGATACTGGAGTGGGTGGCAATTTCCTTCTCCAAGGGATCTTCCTAACCCAGGGATCAAACCCAGGGATCCTGCTTTGCAAGTCTATTCTTTACTGTCTGAGCCACGAGGGAAGTCCCACGGGGCAATTAAATTGACTTTAAACCCAAAAAGGATGTTCCATAAAACTTAGAATGGGGATTTTTTTCCAGCAAGGTTATTGTCATTGGAGAATTTAGGATTAAAACAACATGGACAGCAGGATTTGCACTGGGAAAAATAAATGAGAAAAGTCATGATTTTTTTTTTTCTTCTGAATATGACCTTAACAGAGGAATAACATAAAGGGGAATTCTACATTTTAAGATTTGAAGATATATGCAATTAAAAAAAATGTTCTGAGTGATGCAGTGAGAGTAAAATGTCAGTAAGGTGTAGATATGACAAGAGTCTTATATTTTATTATAAAAATCCTTACCAAATTTTCTGTTCCCTACAGTGTAAGAAATAGTTTGTCAAATATATATGTTATGAAAGAAGCTATACTTGAAAATGCAGTGTTTAGGTCACATAAATATGTGAGTCTGCTTTTAAATAAAAATATTATTCAAGATTATATTTAATTTTCAACATCATTGTACATTTTAGTATAAAAATAATTTATTTTGCATATTAAAGCTTTTGACCTAATTTATTCTTTGAGTCATGGGTAGTTCAATGTCAAAAATATTTGAGTTGTTCTTTGTGTTTACTGCTTATTGTCTACCAAAATTACTCCTAAACAATACTTTGCTTCTCAAATCTATTATGATTATTTATGCTGTATTATAGCTTCCACAAGATAAAGGATTTAAGAATATCTCATCTTTGTCAGAGAGGTATCTATTTGTGCAATTATGTTATATGTAATGCTAAAAATATGATAGCATTACATAGTGTTTGCATCATAAAATGAGGTGTGGTATGATAGTATTCTAAAAGAGATGGGAATACCAGACCACCTGACCTGCCTCTTGAGAAACCTATATGCATATCAGGAAGCAACAGTTAGAACTGGAGATGGAAAAACAGACTGGTTCCAAATAGGAAAAGGAGTATGTCAAGGCTGTATATTGTCACCCTGCTTATTTAACTTCTATGCAGAGTACATCATGAGAAATGCTAGACTGGAAGAAGCACAAGCTAAAATATGATTGCCAGGAGAAATATCAATAACAGATATGCAGATGCCATCACCCTTATGGCAGAAAGTGAAGAGGAATTAAAAAGCTTCTTGATGAAAGTAAAAGAAAAGAATGAAAAAGTTGGCTTAAGGTGCAACATTCAGAAAACAAAGATCATGTCATCTGGTCCCATCACTTCATGGGAAATAGATGGGGAAACAGTGGAAACAGTGTCAGACTTTATTTTGGAGGGGCTCCAAAATCACTGCAGATGGTGATTGCAGCCATGAAATTAAAAGATGCTTACTCCTTGGAAGGAAAGTTATGACCAACCTAGATAGCATGTTGAAAAGCAGAGACATTACTTTGCCAACAAAGGTCCGGTTTTTCCAGTAGTCATNTTACTAAGTTTCACTAACAAGTATGTCTTGTGTAAAGGAAATGACAGTGGTATGATGGTCTCTGTGATATGCCTATATGTATGTAGAAACAACTGACTCATCTATTAGAAAAGCAAATATCCCTGGTAACCCTTGATCTTTTTTTTTTTTTTTTTACTTTATTTTACTTTACAATACTCTATTGGCTTTGCCGTATATCGACATGAATCCACCACAGGTGTACACGAGCTCCCAATCCTGAAAGCTGACAGATCAGAATACAAGGTGGATTGTGGCACAGGTGATGTTTTCAATTTTATGATTCAAGTCTACTGGGAGATGACTATCAATTTGGAATGTATAGAATGTAACTTTTATTTCATATCCTAGAGATTTGCATTGATTTAGCAGATTATTTTTAATTAAGAAAAGTTAATTGAAAAATTAGTTGAAAAAAATTGTCAAGAAAAATTACTTTCTGGATTTTAAAAATTTAGATGGTTTCTTATCAGGGACATCAGAACTCTCAGGGAATAAAGTGTTCAAGAGCATTTTGGTTGGGTTTTTAATTTTCCACTTCCACACACAGCAGGATGCAAGACGCAATTTGTTTGGTTTTTGCATCATTTTTTTGGTTATTTTAAAATAATGAGCTGGATTTAGATAATTCTTTGTAAACCACTAGCTTTGTTCATAGTCATGCTTCCTAAGGCCCACTTGACTTCACATTCCAGGATGTTTGGATCTAGGTGAGTGATCACACCATCGTAATTATCTGGGTCATGAAGATCTTTTTTGTACAGTTCTGTATATTCTTGCCACCTCTTCTTAATATTTTCTGCTTCTGTTAGGTCCTTACCATTTTTGTCTTTAATTGAGCCCATTTTTGCATAAAGTGTTCCCTTGGTATGTCTAATTTTCTTGAGGAGATCTCTAAGTCTTTCCCATTCTATTGTTCTCCTCTATTTCTTTGCATAGATTGCTGAGGAAGGCTTTCTTATCTCTCCTTGCTATTCTTTGGAACTCTGAATTCAAATGGATATATCTTTTCTTTTCCCCTTTGATTTTGATTCCCTTCTTTTCACAGCTATTTGTAAGGCCTTCTCAGAAAGCCAAGGTGTTTTTTGCATTTCTTTTCCATGGCGATGGTCTTGATTCCTATATCCTGTACAATGTCGCAAACTTCCATCCATAGTTCACCAGGCACTCTGTCTATCAGATCTAGTCCCTTAAATCTATTTCTCACTACCACTGTATAGTCATAAGGGATTTGATTTAGGTCATACCTGAATGGTCTAGCGGTTTTCCCCACTTTCTTTAATTTGTCTGAATTTGACAATAAGGAGTTCATGATCTGAGGTGTAGTCAGCTTCCAGTCTTGTTTTTTCTGACTGTGTAGAGCTTCTTTATCTTTTGCTGCAAATAATATAATCAATCTGATTTTAGTGTCGACCATCTAGTGAAGTCCATCTGTAGAGTCTTCACTTCTGTTGTTGGAAGATCACTATGAACAAAGCTAGTGGAGATGATGGAATTCCAGTTGAGCTGTTTCAAATCCTGAAAGATGATGCTGTGGAAGTGCTGCACTCAATATGCCAGCAAATTTGGAAAACTCAGCAGTGGCCACAGGACTGGAAAAAGTCAGTTTTCATTCAAATTCCAAAGAATAGCGATGCCAAAGAATGCTCAAACTACTGCACAATTGCACTCATTTCTCCAAGCCAGGCTTCAGCAAACATGAACTGTGAACTTCCAGATGTTCAAGCTGGTTTTAGAAAAGGCAGAGGAACCAGAGATCAAGTCATCAACATCTGCTGGATCATCAAAAAACCAAGGGAGTTCCAGAAAAACATCTATTTCTGCTTTATTGACTATGCCAAAGCCTTTGACTGTGTGGATCACAGTAAATTGGAAAACTCTGGAAGAGATGGGAATATCAGACCACCTGACCTGCCTCTTGAGAAATCTGTATGCAGGTCAGAAAGCAATGGTTAGAACTGGACATGGAACAACTGACTAGTTCCAAATAGGAAAAGGAGTACGTCAATGCTGTATATTGTCACCCTACTTATTTGACTTATATGCAGAGTACCTCTTGAGAAACGCTGGGTTGGATGAACCACAAGCTGGAATCCAGATTGCTGGGAGAAATATTAATAACCTGAGATATGAAGATGACACCACACTTATGGCAGAAAGTGAAGAAGGACTAAAGAGCCTCTTGATGAAAGTGAAAGAGGAGAGTGAAAAAGTTGGCTCAATGCTCAACATTTGAAAAACGAAGATCATGTCATCTGGTCCCATCACTTCATGGGAAATAGATGGGGAAACAGTGCAAACAATGTCAGACTTTTATTTTTCTGGGCTCCAACATCACTGCAGTTGGTGATTTCAGCCATGAAATTAAAAGATGTTTACTCATTGGAAAGAAGTTTATGACCAACATAGACAGCATATTCAAAAGCAGAGACATTACTTTGCCAACAAAGGTCCATCTAGTCAAGGCTATGGTTTTTCCAGTGGTCATGTATGGATGTGAGATTTGTACTATAAAGAAAGCTGAGCACTGAAGAATGAATGCTTTTGAACTGTGGTGTTGGAGAAGACTCTTGAGAGTCCCTTGGACTGCAAGGAGATCCAACCAGTCCATCCTAAAGGAGATCAGTCCTGGGTGTTCATTGGAAGGACTGATGTTGAAGCTGAAACTCCAGTATTTGGCCACCTGATGCAAAAAGCTGACTCATTGGAATAGACCCTGATGCTGGGAAAGATTGAGAGCAGGAGGAAAAGGGGACAACAGAGGATGAGATAGTTGGATGGCATCACCGACTCAATGCACATGGGTTTGGGTGGATTCCAGGAATTGGTGATGCATATGAAGGCCTGACGTGCCACGGTTCATGAAGTCACAAAGAGTCAGACACGATTGAGTGACTGAACTGAAGTGAACTTGAAAACCACTAAAATATCTTGTGAATAGTAGGTACATTTACCTTGGAAATGATAAATACATTTACACAATGACACTTTTGTTTCATACTCCAATTCTTAAGAATTTAATTTTGCTTCTGACCTTTCAGCAGGCTGTCTTACATACTCCAATTCAGTCTATAATTTTAGGCCTATTAACAGGCACTCTGAAATATAGTACAACAATTTCTAGTTTAATTACAGATTGATGCAGTTTTAGAACTAATTCATTTATGTTTTCTTGTTAAATACACTTTAGTTTTTAAAGCACTTTTTAAAATTCACAGCAAAATTGAGCAGAATGTACAGAGTTCCAATATACTATTGTCTGCCACATATAAAGTCTTCCCAACTAGCAACATCCTACATTAAAATGGTATACTTGTTACTATCTATGAGTCTACCTTGATACATCATTATCATGCAAACTTCATAGCATATGTTAGGGTTCACTCACATATTAAGGTTAAGGATTGGCTGAATTCCTTTAATAGACACAGGCCTATGATAACAGTATATTTTTTCTTGTTTGAGTTTCAGCAGATTATCTTTCAAAGAATTAATCCACTTCATCTAGGTTATCAAATTTGTGAGCATAACGTTTTTCATAGTATATATATATATATATATTTTCCAGCCTTTCATTTTCTATGGGGTTTATAATGATGTTCTCAATTTTCTTTCTGATATTAACTTCCATCATCTTCTCCCTCTTCCTCTCTCTTTTTTTCCCCCTAGTTAGCCTCACTAGAAACACTTATTTTAGAAATCTATTAAAAAAACCAGCTTTTGATTTCATTTTTAAAATTAATTTCCTAATTTTAATATCATTAATGCTCAAATTTTTATTACTTATTTTCTTCTGTTTACTTTGGATTTAATTTGTTCTTCTTTTACAAATTTCTTAAGGTGGAAGCTTAGATTACTGTAGATTATTTAGTAGATTTATTATGTAGGTTATTTAGATTATCTTGATTATTTTGCCTGGAAAATCCCATGGACTTAGTAGCCTGGTAGGCTATAGTCCATGGGGTCACAAAGAATCGGACATGACTGAGTCACTTCACTTTTACTTTCAGTTTTGATTACTTTGATTATTTAGTAACTTTAGTAATTTTAGTCTCTTTTCTCATATTCAGTGCTGTATATTTCCCTACAGGCACTGTTTTCCTTTACATCCTATGAACTTTAACAAGTTGTCTTTCATTTTCACTTAGATGAAAAGATATTTAAATTTCCTTTGAGATTTCTTATTTGACCCATGTCTTATTTAAATTTGTCTTATATAATTTCTAAGTACTAGAGATTTTTATTATATCTTTTTTAATAGCATATTTTAATTTTTTTCTTCTAGAAATTCATGGATAAAATTATGATTAATCATATTTTATTTCCATATGTGTTTAATTTTATTGTTAAAAATACATTACTTAATTTCCTTTTCCTGTTAAAGATGGGGATAGTGTATGACTTTATTTCCTAGTCTTGGCTATCAGATGGTTTATGAGTAATATATCTTTTTAGGAAGAAAATTGAACTGCACATTGAAATAATTATGGATCTTATAGGGAAATTTAACATTTAGTGCTACAAATTCTTAAATTTTCCCCTTTGGTAGGTCTGGAAATACCCTATAGGGTAGATATCATTCACTTCATAAAGATACTCACAGAAATAATATTTTCAGTGTAGAACAATTTTAGGTGAAAAAGTCAAGACTTAAACCTTCATTTTAAAACTTGCATTTTGCTCGCTACCTAAGAAAGTAAATAAGTAACACAGCAAACGGAACAAGTCTGTTCACACACCTGTGAACAGACACCTTCAGTACTCTATAAACTAAAATAAATCATTAAATAGTGAGAAAATATTTGAAAGTTTTTGTTCCTGTTTTTAATCTTTGAGGAGTACTGTAGGCTGCCAAGACAGTGGCCTATGTTTTGTACTGATCTTATCTGCTCTAGATTGGTACTAATAGAAAGAAAAGGTGGGCAATGTATATAATTTTATATTTCATAATTATTTTTATAAGTAAAAAGCAAATGAATTCAATTTAATTAAGATACGGTATATAATCTGATATATCCTAAGCATTAAGAATAACATTGTCTAGTTTTATTTTTGGACTGTCTAAAAACCAGTGTATTTTATACTTAAAAACATCACAATATAAATATTTAGATTCCATGAAATTTTCAGTTGAATATACAAAGTTGGACATCCAAATTCTTCCAAATATGTACTTATCCAATAAAAAATAAATTTAAATAATTTTCCTTTAATATTTTCACTTATTTGATAAAATGATTTATCTTTTTATGAAAAATTGATTTGAAGAAAAAACAGTCATTCAAAAATTATACTTAAGTAGTTATATAAATAACTTTTTTTCCCTAAGAAACTTGTTTTATTAACATTGAATTCAAAGCAATACTGTTTAAATTAAAAGGCAACTCTGAATATATCAACAGATACTCCTCTAATTTTTCTTATAGTTTTGCAGGCAACCTATATAATGCTGTTGGTTAAAACTGAAATTCTTTGTCTTTGATTCGTGTCAGAAAATTATGTAAAATCATTACTAGCGTATGAAAAGTTGAGATTTCATCATAAATTGTCATACTTGTCTCTCTAGATAACACAAAGATCTGTGACATGAAAAAATGTGATATCCCTTCACATTAAGCATATTTATATTCATTTGATATTGATGAGAAAATGTAAAGCACAGTGCCATTTTAAAATTGCTTTTCATTGTTGACTATTTGACAAGAGTTGTTTTTTTTACTCTTCTATTTCTTTCAACGGTTCCATAAACCGGTGATGGTTCAAAATGCTTGCACATATATATGGAACAATTTTAACCACTATACTTGAGATGATTTTCATAGAGTCTGCTTCTTTTCAGTGAAAGTAAATATTTTCCATATGCATTTAAAAATAGAGGGACACACTAAGGAAAACTTGAGTCTGCTATATACTTGGGATTTCTTTTGTCATGACAGAAATGTTTTTTCCCTGAAATTTTTCTTTGAAGACATGAAAGTATTAAAAATATCTATTCCATGAGTTTCTTTTATAGACCTTAGTGATATTTCTTCATAAATTTTAAAGTCCTCTAAGATAAAACATAGCTAATCTAAAGCAAAGAAAAAGTAATCACTATTTATAACATTTTGAATCAACTAATTTTTGAAATTATTAAACAAAGATCTTGTTTATCAATTTTTTCTTTCTACTGAGAGGAAATATCTGAAGAAATTTACCTTTTTGGTGAAAAAAATTGTTGCTATTGTATATCTTATTATTTTAAATATTATTTTACCCAGCAGATAGAAAATTTTCACTTTATTCTGCCATAGCCAATTGTAGTTGCCACTAATCATGACATTTGCAGTCAACCTGCTAGATCAGTTCTAGATGGTCCTATTTTATTTCACAAACTTGGTGTTTTTGCATGTGTTCTCAGCCATGTCTGATTCTTTGCTGCCAGGCTCTTCTGTTCATGGAATTTTAAAGGTAAGAATACTGGAGTGGGTTGCCGTTTCCTACTCCATGGGACCTTCCCAACCCAGGGATCGAACATTCATCTCCAGTGTCTCCTACATTGGGAAACAAATTCTTTACCACTGAGCCACCTGGGAAGCCCTACAAACTTGATGATGTCAGTGCAACACAAAAGCTGCTAAAATGTCAAAAATACTCAAATATATTTTTTGTACATATAAGTTTAATTCAACTGTTGTTGCTACTCTCAAATGAAGAAACTATAGAATTCATGGTTTGCTTAAAATCTTCAAGCAAATGAAAAATTTTAATTGCTTCCCCCCTTTTTTTTCTTGTGTCTTTCATTTTTATTTTATTTTTACATAGTTGATGTTAATTTTATGCATTCTAAAATCCATCTCTCTTTTTGCTTTCTCTTCTCTTTCGTAAGTTTTAAGTGAATTCCTCTTTTTAGTTTTTTGTGTCATTGCCCTTCCTTTCTCCCCCCCCCCCCCTTTCTTTTTCTTCTTTAATTGTTTGAAAACTACAGACACTTGGGGATTAGAATGACATCTATTTAAGTGGAGCATCTTAAATAAAATGTCTTATCCAGAATGATCTACTACGATATTTCATGCATCCATAGGAATCTCTTAACATCCTTAGAGGACTTCTCTTTTGTCGTTGAAATGTGAATTCTGCATGAGGACATCATAGAAGACTACAAGGTCAGAAGTGAAATAGATTACTCTCCAGATGAAACACTGCAAGGTGTGTTCTGATTATAATTAGCATCCTAAATAAGGATATTTTAGAATGCCACAAAAATATGTTCTTTTATGCTCTTTTGAAATCTTTCATTAGATTTGTGGGGTAGAAATGCTAAAAGCAATTAAATCTTTTGCCTTCTTTTATATAGATATAATGTAAATGATTCTGTTAAAAGATCTCAAAGTGGTCTTTTAATTGCACTTTAGTGTAGACATTTTTTCTATGTTCAATTTAAGCCATATCAAATAATTCTCTATGGAAAATAAAAAATAAAAACCACATCATAACTACCAATTCTTTAACATTTTACCTCCATCTCTAATGTTAATATGATACTCAGTTATTTCTGTTAAAAATCATAAGCTATTTTTATCTATAAAAGAGAAATGGCAAGGAGGCAAAGAAAGGAACAAAAATCTAGAATCAAATGAATCAGTTAGAATTTGTAATTGAATGTACAGTAATGACCGCATTTCCATATGATAGTCCAATCAGGTAATTTTCTCATTTACAGGAATTTCATTTCTCTTTAAGAGAAGTGAATTCTCTTCTGTAAGAAGACCTGGTAAATGAGTTCTGTTCTTTTGAACTCGTTATCCCAGCAACAGAGTTCATCTTTTCCATCTCACCCACTGTATCCACTCTGTGTGGGATGTGGACATCTTTATTTCAAGAACATACATTAAGGGCAAGCAAATGACAGCCTTATGGCCAAATCTGGTTGTTGGTCTTTATGATCCACCTCTAACTAAGAAAATTTAAAAATATTAAGGGTTTTCTGAAAAAATAAAAAAGGAAACAAAATAGTATGGGCCAGAGACAAGTGGCCTGTAAAGCCTAAATTATTTACAGTCTGGCCCTCTACAGAAAAAAAAAAGTGCAAATCTCCAATTTTTTGGGAAAAAAAACCCTCCTAAATCGACAATACTATTCTTAGATACAGTGTTTCATGGGGAGCTGCTTTTGTAAATGTACTTTTTGATCATCACTTTCTAAAAATTTTAAATGAAAAAATGATAGGATAGGTTTCTTCCTGGTGATCCTTTGGTTAAGAATCTATCTGCCAATATGGGGGACACAGTTTGATCTTGGTCCAGAGAGATCCCAAATGCTGTGGGGCAGCTACGCCAGCAAGCTACAACTACTGAAGCCCCTGCTCTAGAGCCCTGCTCCAAAACAAGATAAGCTAGAGAAAGCTTGCATCAACAACAAAGACCCAGCACAGACAAAAATAAGAATATAAATAATTTTTTTTAATCTAGTATGTTTTTCTCTGTTTATTTTGTAAAACTCACCAGTTTGTTGTGTGTACCTACACAGTATAACTACTTTGCTATTGCTCAATTTTTCAGTAATTTAATGCTCCATTAATACTGATTTTAGCCAAAATGCCAGTAGATTTTACATTTATTAAATCTACTAAAATAATACACTTTTGCTCACATAGCAGCCCTGTTTGTACACAATTCCTCAGAATATAATTACCAGATATATCTGTCAAAATTTTTTTTTCTATGTAGCCACTTTCTTTTTAGTATTTAATGTATTGCTTTCATTGCGAATTACCACCTTAGACAGGACCAGTCTATCTGTGACCTCTAGGAGGTCACATCTTGGTTTTTAACTGCTTAATCAAAATGAGGAAAATGTCTGATTCTTTAAAGAAGACAAATTGGTTCTTAAAGTGTTAACTTACTGTCTGAATGTACAGGATCCATTATTTTCTTATCACTGAACTGCATTACCATCTGATCTTTAAGAAAGTTACATTATATGAAATGACAGACTTGACCTCAAAACCTCTCTTCAGTTGTTCATGTCACAGTGTTCTTAAACCAAAAGGACGTTTCATGTTTTATATATTTCATTTTAAACATATAAGATGAAAATTTGAAATAAATACTTTCATTTTCTGTATATCACATTTTGAAACTCTGTATATACAAAAGTTCTGTTTTAATAAACTGTAAGATGCTGCATTATTACTTCTTTCACATAGCAGCTCAGCTCAGTCATGTATGACTCTGCAACCCCATGGACTGCAGCATACCAAGCTTTCCTGTCCCTCACAATCTCTTGGTGTATGCTCAAACTCATGTCCATTGAGTCAATGATGCCATCCAACCGCCTCATCCTCTGTTCTCCCCTTCTCCTCCTGACTTCAGTCTTTCCCTGTGGCTTAGATGGTAAAGCATCTGCCTGCAATGTGGTAGACCTGGGTTTGATCCCTGAGTTGGGAAGATCCCCTGGAGAAAGAAATGGCAATTCACTCCAGTAGTCTTACCTAGAAAATCCTATGGACTGAGGAACTAGTAGGCTACAATTCATGGGCTTGCAAAGAGTAGGACATGACTGAGTGACTTCACTTTTTTGCTAGCATGTTAGATGATTGCAATTGGGAAGTAGTTTGAACATTCTTTGACATTGCCTTTCTTTGGGATTGGAATGAAAACTGACATTTTCCAGTCCTGTGGCCACCGCTGAGTTTTCCAAATTTGCTGGTATATTGAATGCAGCACTTTCACAGCATCATCTTTTAGTATTTGAAATAGCTCAACTGGAATTCCATCACCTCCCCTAGCTTTGTTCATAGTGATGCTTCCTAAGGCCCACTTGACTTCACATTCCAGGATGTCTGGCTCTAGGTGAGTGATCACAGCATTATGGTTACATGGGTCATGAAGATCTTTTTTTGTATAGTTCTTCTGTGTAATTTTGCCACCTCTTTTTAATATCTTTGGCTGCTGTTAAGTCCATACCATTTCTGTCCTTTATTGTGCTCATCTTTGCATGAAATGTTTCCTTGGTATGTCTAATTTTCTTGAAGAGATCTCTAGTCTTTCCCATTCTATTGTTTTCCTCTATTTCTTTGCACTGATCACTGAGGAAGGCTGTCTTATCTCTTTTTGCTAATCTTTGGAACTCTGCATTCAAATGGGTTTATCTTTCCTTTCCTCTTTGCCTTTTGCTTCTCTTTTCTCATCTATTTGTAAGGTCTCTTCAGACAACCATTTTGCCTTTTTGCATTTCTTTTTCTTGGGGATATTCTTGATCACTGCCTCTTGTACAGTGTCAGGAACCTCCATCCATAGATTTTCAGGCACTGTCTGTTAGATCTAATCCCTTGAAACTATTTGTCACTTTCACTGTATGACCTTATGGGATTTGATTTAGTTCATACCCGAAAGGTCTAGAGGTTTTACCTACTTTCATGTAGTAGAGAGTGTTACAAATCAACATCTTTCTCAAATACCTGTATTCTCTTTTGATTCTGTTTTCACTATATTTAAACATTATAAAGATTTTGAAATTTCCATATGCCTATTTTCTTTCATTTTAGTTGGGTTATTTGTCTTAAACTTAAGACACAGCACAAATTACCTTAAATACCCTGAATGGGGTAATTTAGAAATAGGGAGATCACTTCTATAACTCAAGTGCAAGCCACAAACACTATTCAAGTTTAAATTTCCAAATTTAAGATTCCATGGTTCTTAGGGATCCTACTGATACTTCTGCTAAGATTACCATTCTTTCCTATTAAACAGTGACAGATGAAATCCCTGAGAGCAGGTTAGAACTTCAGCCAGCCAAGATTTTCTGTAAAATTTTAGCTTTATAGAGGAAATTCTATGAGATCTTGTCAAGTGTCAATCTTCTCTATTCAAATTGACTTTTGCCTAGTACCAGAGAAAAATATAAAAATTCCATTTCAGCCCTCATTCTTTTAAGTATTCAAAATGAATTTCCTGAAGATTTCTGATTTTTCACTTATTACTTATAGTTTTACCACTTAATAGATATTTGCTATATGATGAAATCCTCCTCTGCACAGTAACCCCATATGAGATAACTGTTGATATTTTTTATTTTACAAAATAGAAAATTAACACTTGAAATAGTAGACTAAAATTACACAACTGGTATTCTACAGAATTGATATCTTATTTCAAATGTTTTCAACTTAAGTAGCCATGAAATTGTTTACTACTTTATATTAAAATTCATTTGTGAGCATGATCATTGGCAAAGAGACTACATATTTGATATTCTTTTGTCAGTTTGGGTCTTTTAAGAAGCAAACACCATATGGATTAAATATGGAAAAGATTGGTTGGGCAAAATAACTGGGGAAGAAGCCCCATGAGCATTCTGGTTTGAAACAAACCTGACATCTCTGAAGAAGAAAAGCAAAGAAGGCAAGCCAAGTATTAAGAATTTTGGACTACAGTAAAGTTCCAAGAGGTTCAAGGTTCATGGAGGCAGAGATGAGTGTGTACTTGTGTCAGTGCTGCCTCACACTGAAAGAATGGGCCCACAGTCTCAGTTTGAAAGTGATGGGGATGTCAATTACACTGATGGAAGAAGGAGATTTAAGGGGTGTATTTTGATGGCTGACAAAATCCTCAGAGAATGAAAGATCATATTTTTCATATAAAAATTCAGGATAATGTGATATCTATGAACATGTGAATTATATTCTATTCATTTCCTTAACTGGTGCATGTAGATGTGTGGGTGACAGAGCAGGAGGCAAAGACTGGAGTTCAAAAGGGGAATGCTGATGCAGGTAATCTCAAAAGAGGGTCTGCAAGAGCTAATGTCTCATGTTCAGATCTGTAAGTACTATTCTGGTCAAATACAAAGATGCAGAAGTAATTTCAAAGGAGATCTTAGTTTAGGAAAATATAATGGAGTCCAAAATACATTAAAAAAAAAAAAGAAAATCACAAGAGGCCTGAGTCAGCAGCAAATGTGCAAGACAGAGAGATTGAAATGAGATGATTTCAGATCCAAGAACAATGTGTCCACTGGGCAAATGAGACAACACTGGTGAGCTTGGGATGGTTGGGTATTAAAAAATAAAAAAAGCTAGTATAAGTAAATCACATGTAAAAGGACAAGGACAAAGATGCTATTTAAATTCAGATTTATTTCTGGAAAAATTTGTTATGAATGGTTGGTGTGTATAACATCTTCAGCATTTGTGATAGGTGTTGAACATCTGAGGTAACTTCTAACATGTTTAATAATATCTAAATATAAGCTCATATATAAATATATATCTATTTTTAGATACATATTTCAAATAGTAACTCCTCACAGATTATCTCACTCTGTCTTACTTTTATGTCTTCATAAATTCATTTATTTTTGTAAGACTTTAGATTCTTCAACCTAACTCTTTGCTAAGTATTTTGACAGAAATTTATTATGAACTAAAGTTAGACATGATGAACAATGTTTCTTGTTGATCTTCCTCCCAGGGGATGGGAGAGTCTGTTTTTGACATCTCAAAACAGTCTTTTAAGATCCAAAGGGAAGACTCTCAAATGAACAAATGACCTGTAATTAGCATCTAGTGTAAATAATGTCAGACTGAGTTGTGACCTTGGAAACTGCTGCTTACTTGTGCTATTATCTTGCTTTAAGTATTTTAGAGGAAAAAAGTTAACTTGTAAAGAGACTTTGAACCACATATGGCTAAGTAAAAGTAAACACGCTAAAATTCAATATCAAAACTTAAACAATTCAGATAAGAAATGCTGCTGTTACAGATATACGCTTTATCTGATTTTTGACCTAGTTTCTTAGTTTGAAAGTCACTCAGTCTGCTTATTTGTCTCCACAGCGCTTTTGATGTGCACTGCTTTACAATTACATACGCTCATTTGCATTCCTCCATGTCTAGAGTACAGTTCAGCTAATCTTTTACTGTCACAGTTGTTTTCTTCTCTTAAACAATTGTCTAAATGTCAGGCATCATAGGAGTACTTTTAAAAAACTAAATTCACAAGTTCTAAATCCTAGGGCAAAAATATTGAAAGGCTTTGGGATGTGATTTATCTCAATTATCTTCTAGTTTTGTTTTCCATTTGTAACTCCTGGCTACACTTTAAAGGAGTCGGTCGGTAGGCATTTTAAGCCATTTCTCTTTTTATAGCCTTCTCCCTCCTAAACTCTAACTAGTCCTCAAGTTAGCAGGCCAGGGCATCCCTCCCCCGCCCCCCACCCTCCAAAAAAAACCTCCCCTTTTAAATTGCAATTTGGAAAAGAAGAGGAAAAAATCAGGCTTAAAAATACTTATTTCTTAAAATGACCTTTATACAGTGACAAGGGTATGTGCCATTTCTTTCACACTGTAAATCAAATTTAAATGTGAGCAACGAGGCCAAATGACATTGAAAATTAGAGTTTTTGCAGCACTTGAGTAACCTA
>SJYV01055738.1:922757-943118 GCA_006410875.1 Neotragus pygmaeus
TTATTTTACTTTATTTTACTTTACAACACTCTATTGGCTTTGCCATACATCGACATGAATCCACCACAGGTGTACACGAGCTCCCAATCCTGACTCCCCCTCCCACCTCCCACCCCACAACGTCTCTCTGGATCATCCCTGTGCACCAGCCCCAAGCATCCTGCATCCTGCATCACACATAGACAGGCGCCTCATTTCTTACATGATAGCATACATGCTTCAATGCCATTCTCCCAAATCATCCCACCTTCTCCCTCTCCCTCAGAGGCCAAAAGTCACTACTGTGTGATCTTGATACTGATCAAATTATTTAATCTTTAGCATATCAATTTCATTAGTTCTAAAATGGGGGGGTTAATATCTGCCTTTTAGATTGTGGATGTTAAATTTAAATGCCAAGAATACAGTAAACTATATACAATTTTAAAGTACTATATATAGTATTCATATTTTTATTTTTCTATTTTTGAAAAACCCTTGTAGATGTTACAAGAAATACAACACATGTGTTTTGACTCTGAGACTTGTGTTCTCTCTTCTGACCTCACTTTCCACTTAGTGCAGCTGAGCCTCAGGAAAGGGAAAAAGAAAAAAAAAAAAACACAACAACAACTAAAAAGAACAATTGAAGTTTGTGATTTTTCATGTTCATTGGCACTTAAAGAGCTAAGGCACAGACAGGGAAAGTTTACAGCTTGGTATTTCAGCCATGTCCATGTCAGATGAGCAGGGCTTTATTTAATTAGTGATTGCCTTGCCAGAGCTGCAATGATACTCTGCTGAGCTTTTACATGAAGAGTATGAAGTCAGAGGCTACAATCCTGAACAGAGCTAAGTTTTGTTATCTTCACTTGTAGTTTTAACAATATCCTCCATCCAGAACACAGAACATAGGAAGATCATAAGAGTTTTCTAACTCTGGGCTCTCTGTGCATGCTGTCACTTTAGCTATGTCTGGTTCTTGGCAACCCCATTGACTGTAGCCCACTAGGCTCCTCTGTCCATAGGATTTTCCAGGTAAGAATACTGGAATGGGTTGCTGTGCCCTCCTCCATGGGATCTTCCCAACCTAGGGATCAAACCTACATCTCTTTTGTCTCCTGCATTGGCAGGTGGGTTCTTAATCTCTAGGCCCACCCAGGAAGCCTATTTTTTACCTTATCACTAACCTGGTGTGCTGTGCTTAGTTGCTGACCCATGTCTGACTCTTTTGACCCCAAGGACTAAAGGCCACCTGGCTCCTCTGTCCATGGGGATTCTCCAGGCAAGAATTATGTAATGAGTTGCCATGTCCTCCTCCAGCAGATCTTCCCAATCCAGGGATTGAATCCAGGTCTCCCACATTGTAAGTGGATTCTTTACTGTCTGAGACACCAGGGAAGCCCCACTAACCTGGTGAGTTATTCCAATTCACTTAGTCCTCTTAGGTTCACATTTCTTTGCATTTATTTTATAAAATTGGAATGTTAAAGTATTCTATAAAAATGAATATTAGATTTGCTGTATTATTAATTCTCATAGCTTGCTATAATCATGATTTTCTTCTTGCTCATTTGTTTGTCCTATCTCTTTGTCATTTAATAGTTGATTCAATTGTGTTTGCCCTGGTTTGGAGGATGTACCATCTCTGTTTTTATCACACAGGTTGTCCACTGTTTTGGGACCATATGATGTTTGCTTAGAGACTGAGATGGATAAATATTGTATGTCCATGGAATAAACTACAGATCCAACACATTAAAGGAGAACTCTTTTTCATATTTGCTGAAAACTGAAAAGACTGAAAATGAAACATAAACAGTGAAGTTCTCTTGTAGGAAAGGGAAGACTGCTTAAAATTTGTTAAATATGTAGAACATGCCAGGTACTGTGTTGGACATTTTTCTTTTTTTTCAAATTTATATATATATATATATTTAAAATTTACTTTATTTTACTTTACAATACTCTATTGGCTTTGCCATACATGTTCCCTCTGATTCTGATAACAACATTGGGCAAGACTGAGTAACCCAATTTTAAAATTCCTAGCTCTAAAATTATGCTCAGTGGAACAGAGATAAACTAGCTCTTGACTTCACTTCTCTATGGTTAAAGTGCAAGGTTTGGATGCTATCAGTGAAATATGCTTGGCATGGGTTAGGCCATGGATGAAGAGTTTTTTAATCATGGGGAATGGGATTTCACTGTTCTTGGGAGTCCTCTGAGTGAGGTGGTAGATATTTTGGAGGTGGCAATGTTAAATTTCAAAATTTTAGAAATAAATAATGAATTAGCTAATAATGGGAGTATTCTTTAAACAATGCTAGCTTACTTGTGGGAGATGGAAATGGCAACCCACTCCAGTGTTCTTGTCTGGAGAATCCCAGGGATAAGGGAGCCTATTGGGCTGCCATTGATGGGGTCGCACAGAGTGAGACACGACGGAAGCGACTTAGCAGAAGCAGCAGCAGCAGCTTACTTGTGAAATATGAATATAGCACCTATACTAAAGCATAATTTACACCCATAAAATCTACCCATTGTATGTGTACAATTCAATGATTCTTAGTAAGTCCACACAGTTTTGTGGCACTCACCATAATGCAGCTTTTTAACATTACTATTCAAAAAATTTCTTCATGTTCACTTTTAGTCAATCCCCTCTGCCCTAAGAATCAGGCAACCATTGATATGATTTTAGTCTTTAAAGTTTTTAACATTTCTATGAATTTATCGTAATAGTACGATCTATAGCCTTGTGTGTCTGGAGTTTTTAACTACGACAATGTGTTTGAGCTTCATTTCTTGTTGCATTATGTATCAAATTTGTTTCTTTCCCTTAATGAACAGTATTCCATTGTATGGATTTACTACATTTTGTTTGTTCATTCACCAGTTGAACTTTTTGATTGTTTTCAGTTTTGAGTTATTATGAACAACACTGCTAAGAACATTTAGGAAATGGCTCTTCTGTGACATTATATTTTCATCTTTCAGATAGAATCCTAGTTGGAAAATTTCCATGTCACATATGAAGTTTACCTCTTTTTAAGAACTGCTTTCCTAAGAGGCTGTACCATTGTGGTAAGCAAAAGAGTATCTACTCCCCAAAGATGTCTGTGTTCTAATCTCTGGAACCTGTGACCTCCTGGAACATGTATCACATGGGAAAAGGAAATTAAGGTAGTAAGGGAAAAATACCTGGGCCTATCCATGTGTACCCAGTGTTAACAAGGATGCTCATGAATGGAAGGAAAGAGGCAGAAGAAGGAAGTAGAGATATGGCAACATGAGGTTTCAGTTCTTTTTTGCTGGTTTTGAGATGTATGGTTGAGGGGAACTATGTGCAAGAATTGAAGAGACTTCTAGAACGTAAGGATTCCCACCTTCCCATCCCAATCTCCCACCCTCAATCCCGCCCTGCCCCAGCTGACAACCAGCAGAAAACAAAGGCTTCAGTGTTACAATGGCTTGGGACTGAATTTTGCCAACATTTGAATGAGCAAGGAAATATATTCTCCCTAAAAG
Organism: Neotragus pygmaeus; assembly: GCA_006410875.1. Classification (NCBI taxonomy): domain Eukaryota; kingdom Metazoa; phylum Chordata; class Mammalia; order Artiodactyla; family Bovidae; genus Neotragus; species Neotragus pygmaeus. The sequence goes on from SJYV01055738.1 coordinate 926,268, forward strand.
TCCATGAAAGAAACCCAGCCCTGCCAAAACTTTAGTCTAAGCCTAGTGAAACTCATATTGAACTTTTGACATAAAGAACTGAAAAATAATAAGCATGTGTTGTCGATCTATTTTTGGTAATTTGCTACATTTGTAATAAACCAATACAACCATTTTACATTCCCACCAGCAATGTGTGAAAGTTCGTTTCTCAACATCCTTGCCAACACTTGTTGTCTATCAAATTATAACTACTCTAGTGGGCTTCTCCTCCACCCATGGGATTTTCCAGGCAAGAGTACTGGAGTGGGGTGCCATTGCCTTCTCCAGTGCTATGTTACCGTGTATCTAATTTTCATTTTCCTAATAATAATGACTTTAAACATTTTTTATGTGCTTATTTGCCATTAGTATAATTTCTTTGGTGATTTCTTTTGGTCTATCCAATATAAAATAAAAAGTTTTAAAAAAGTAAACTGAAGATACAAAAAAGTTTCATATCGGAACTCTGAATTCTATTACATAGATTTATATAATCTATATGACAACTCTTACACCAAGATCATATTGTTTTTATTGTTATGTTACTGCTACTGCTGCTAAGTTGCTTCAGTCATGTCAGACTCTTCACAACCTCATGGACTGCAGCCTACCAGCCTCCTCATTCCACGGGATTTTCCAGGCAAGAGTACTAGAGTGGGTGGCCATTGCCTTCTCCTTTTATTGTTATAGACGGGTATAGTCATATAAACTTTAGTTTTCCAAAATCATTTTGGTTATGTCTGATCCTTTGACTTTCATATATATATTAGAATTCACTTGTCAATTTTCATGAAAAAAAACAAACAAATAAAAACCTAACATTGACAGAGATAGATATATCAACTTAGAGAGAATTGCCATTTTGAATCTTCTTGTCCCATGAGCATGGTTCAATGTAGTTCAGTTGCTTAGTCATGTCTGACTCTTTGCAACACCATGGACTGCAGCATGCCACACCTCTCTGTCCATCCCAACTCCTGGAGTTTACTTAAATTCATGTTCATTGAGTCAGTGATGCCATCCAACCATCTTACCCTGTCTCATCCCTTTCTCCTCCTACCTTCAATCTTTCCCAGCATTAGGGTCTTTTCAAATGAGTCAGTTCTTTGTGTAAGGTGGCCACAGTATTGGAGTTTCAGCTTCAGCATCAGTCCTTCCAATAAATATTCAGGATTGATTTCCTTTAGGATGGACTGGTTGGATCTCCTTGCAGTCCAAGGGACTCTCAAGAGTCTTCTCCAACATCACAATTCAAAATCACCAATTATTTGGCACTCAGCTTTCTTTATAATCCAACTTTCACATCCATACAGGACTACTGGAAAAACCAAAGCTTTGACTAGACAGAACTTTGTTGGCAAAGTAATGTCTCTGCTTTTTAATAAGCTGTCTAGGTTGGTCATAGCTTTTCTTTCAAGGAGCTAACATCTTTTAATTTCAAAAAATAAGGTCTGTCACTGTTTCCCCTGTTTCTCCATCTATTTGCTATAAAGTGATAGGACCAGATGCCATGATCTTAAGTTTCTGAATAAGCATGGTATGTCTCTCAGTTTGTCTCGATCTTTATTTTTCTCAGAAATGTTTTATAGATTTAATTTTATAAGTCACGTACTGATTTTACTATTTTTTATTAAATATTTTCTTCTTTATATATGGAATTGGATGCTTAATTTTGGATTATTTATTTCTAGATTATAGATACAATTAACTTTTAAAAAATGATATTTTTCTTAATTTTCTTAGAGTCCTGGGATAAATGATTATAAAAATGGTGGCTTAAAACAACAGAATTTAGTTCACTCAGTGTCTGGATGCCAGAATTTTGAAATCAAAGTGTTGGCACCTTGGAATTTGACTGTCCCAAATTCTTTGGTATTGAAAGAATCTGAAATTTCTCCTCTGTATTGTTTTTGTTCAGTTGCTAAGTCGTGTTCGGCGTTTTGCAACCCCATGCACTGTAACCTGCCAGGCTCCTCTCTCCATGGTATCCCAGGCAAGAATACTGGAGTGGGCTGCCAATTCCTTCCTCCTGGGGATCTTCCCAACCCAGAGATGGAACCGTTGTCTTCTGCATTGACAGGCTGATTCTTACCACTGAGCAACCTAGGAAGCCCTTTCCTCTGTATGTAACTTTTCTTTCTTTCCATTTAATCAGTAGATTTGTCCTCAACTTCAATAGATTTACATGAATAAATATTTATTAGTTTGCTGAATACCTTTTGACCATTTCCAGAGCCCTGAGTTTATTTTTGACAATTGTGTCCAGTTTCATGATTAGTTTACAGAGAGGTTATTTGTCAAGTTTTTAATCTCACTCTACCAGAAAAATGCCCAACTTGTAAAATTTTATGTTTGAGTCTTACATAAAGGTAGATATAAGGAGAAAACAATAATTTAAAAAATCAAAACCAAATGTCTCTTCATTTATCTAAATGATACTTTTCCTAATAGACAGCATGTAGTTAGAAAACCAGGAATTAATGCAACTAAATTTCAACATAATTACATATTAACCATGTAATATAGAAAAGTTTACTTAAATTTCTTCCTGAATTAAAATAGATTATGAAAATAAAGATACTTATACACTAAGTTTATTGAAGTATTTAATTACAAAATATACAAATGCCCTATGGGACTAACATGAATATTCATTGAAAGGACTGATGCTGAGGCTGAAGCTGTGGCCACCTGATGTGAAAAGCTAACTCACTGGAAAAGACCCTCCCTGATGCTGGGAAAGATTGAGGGCAGAAGGAGAAGGAGGTGACAGAAGGTGCGGTGATTAGATAACGTCATCTAATCGATGGACATGACTGAGGCAACTCCAGCAGATAGTGAAGGACAGGGAAGACTGGCATGCTGCATGCTGTCCATGGAGTCACAAAGAGTTAGATACGACTTAGCAACTGAACAACAACATATACACATATGTGTAAATATACATTCAAAGCATATACATATAATAATTTCTTTCTTATATATACACTAAAATAATTATAACACAAACCATTCTCTACTCTTCATTTCCTTTTCAAAAGAAAGTTAGATATACTAGCAACTCAGCATCTTGATTTTTATTATGAAGTTACTCTGTGTTCCTTTAAAGGAAAGGTGCATTAAAATGAATGTTAGAAGTTGTTAGGGCTGGTTACAAATATGCCCTCTTCTCTTCCTGACACATAGCAAAACTGTACTTACCCAACCACCTTGAAATGATTTGCTATACCCATGATTTCCTTAGGGGAAGGAAACAAGAAGGAAATGAAATGTGATATTTTGAGACTAAAATCTTAAAAGACAGATATGACTTGCTAAATCCCAACTACTCTATGTTGAAGTACAAGTCCAGCTGAAACAAACTCTCCTGCCAACTCACGATAAGCATAAAGTTATGAGTGAGAAATAAGCTTATATTTTTCAAAACCATTGTGATTTTGTGAATGCTAGTTAATGCAGCATAGCTTAGCTTGATCTGACTAATAGAGTTTTTCAAAAGGTAAGATTTAATGGTTTATATCCTTTAATATAAGTAATGCCTAGTAATGTGCTTTAAGAATTCACATACTTAGAGTAGGGTTTTAACTGAAATCTAAAAGTGTACAAAAGTTTTCTAAAAATTTTTTTGGGAGCTCAGTTAAATAGCTTATATTACATTGCAGGTAAATTCTACGGTTACAAAATAATGGTAAATATAAACTGGTAGCTGAAAATAACCAAGGCAAAATCATTAAACTAGAAAAAGCACTTGAAAATGAATATAGACTCAGATAAATGCATATATTTAATCAAATGTTTCTGAAGGTACTTTCTCTAACTGGGAAATTCAGAAGCATGGAAATAAATGCAAGTAATTTGAGTGCTCTGCACTTGCATTTAAATACAAGAGAAAAAAATGTTAATAGGATAAGTACCAAAAAGGATTAAGTGATGCTAAACACCAAAGAGGATTAGTTATTATCCTGCCTTTACAGGCACCCAAATTTCATGTGGCCAAGTAGATAGGAAATAGAAAACCAATGCTACAAAATGGGACTTTTTTCTTCTATTTGCAATAAGCTTATATTAAAATCAGTTTTATTATGGCACACAAATAAACAAGTAACACAATACTTAAGCTTTCCTCTGGATAATCTAAAATATGGTATACTTTTCAGTGTATTTTAGAAAAATTTAAAAATTTCCCATCTAAAGATTACATTAAATAAGCACATGAATTTGCAATTAAACAACAGAACTTGTCCTTCTGAAACTAATCATTCAATACTGTACACTGAGGTAAAACTTTCTGCATTATTCACACTAATAGTAACTGAAGAAATTCATACTGTTTTATTTTTTTACTGTATACATTTCATTGCAGTAAGATATAAAATATATACATGCATATATGCACATATATATCAACTACATAAATATATAGTTATGAATATAAAGGAAACACATTCATTTACATAAACACATTTAGATATCTCTGAAACTGAGATGTATTTTACTTTGCTGAAAGATTTAAAGCTTCTTTGAGAAAGGAATGAGAGCCCTGGCTGTGGTATGAAAACCTTAAATTCCTTAGTAGAACCAGAATTATGCACCAGCTGGTGCAAAAATGCACCAGCATTAAAAATGTATAAAATAGGCATCTGTGATTTGGAAGTAAACTATGGAACATTCTTATGACATGCTGTATCATCAATATCTTGATAACACAGTGACCAGTGTTGTGTGTTGTGATTCAGTCATTATTATGAATCAAAAATAAATTCAGAAAAATCACCTTTGGACACACAGAAGATTTATGAACATATGAACCAACTTATTTTGCTCATATTGTATATAAATCAAGAATTATGCACAATTGAAAGAACTATTTCAGTAATTCTAAAAAAAACTCTTGATAAAAATAAAACTGAAAAAAAAGTAAGTAATGGTTTACATATCAGCATTTTTTCTTTCTTAATGTTCATAACATATGATGCAGCTTATAGTTGACATCTGCAGTTCATGAAATATGGAACTTTATTAACTGGGGTTTCTTACATTTTGATATGGAAGACAAGTGCTCTTGGTATCTCTATTGTGAATGGTATTCTATTTGTTCAGACCACTGAATGAATAGAATACCATGTTTTATTTAATTCATATTAAGTCCATATCCCTGTAATTTCTAACTTTATGTTATTTTTTTCCACACCACCTTGTTTAATGAGGGTGAAAAAGGACATAAGACACAAAATTTAGTTGAAATTCAGGCTATTTTCCAATTATAGTCAGGTGGCTAGAATTATTTACTTAGTTTAGTTACATTTCACTTATCATATGAAATAGATATACACAAATATCTAAGAGTTACTGAATTTTATACACTCATTCCATCACTGAATAATTATTTGCAGAGTTCCTAACATGTGCCAGAAATTGTTTTAAGATTGTTATTTTACAATGATATTTTGTAGAATAACATGTGACTATTTGAAAAAATATGACTTTGATAAAGAAAATTTCAAGAGAGAAGACTATTTATTTAATAGCATTATGAATGAACCACTCCAAAGATGTACATTAGTGAATTATTTTCAGTGAGAGTGGACACCATGCATGTGCTGGTCAATGATACATACCCAGAGTCTGGCCCACTCCTGACAATTACAGTGTATGTTATCAAATAACTGCTGCATAAATGTTACCTTTACCCTTAATATCGATAACACAGACCATCTTAGAAAAATTCTAATTCTTAAGCAGATTGAAAAAAGAAGGAAAAATAAAAGTGTATAAAAAGTTTTAAATCATATCGGGTTAGGAAACTACAGAGCAAGAGAGAGACAGAGAGCTGCTAAGGTATCCAATGGTGGCCCGTTATGTGGCTACGATCGGTACCTGAAGAAATAGAAGCTTGTTTTTTCTCTTAATATGAAAATTAACCTGGTAAACAGCAATCAGTAGGTAAGATACACAAAAAAAATGTGCTGCAAAAATACAATTTAAAATGACTAATGACAGAGTTAAAATGAAAACATTATGGTACTCTGCATATAATAACAACATATCCCAATGTACATGGGTCACTTTCTGGTTATGCCTGTTGTACCAGGATAATTATTAGAAGGTATCACGGTTCACTATCCAGAATTGTCTTCATTTGTCTAAAAAGTTTTATGATTGTCTGAACTGTATATAATAGTAAAATATTTGCAGAATGGTTTTTCTATTATTACTATAACAACCTTTTATGACAAATATTTGTTCTACTTTTGATCACTAGATATCTATTTGCTTAGAAGGAAAAAGTGGCATAATCATATTATCTGTAATATTAAATCCCATGAACCTCCTTATAGTTTTATCAGATGCTTGCTGGTATACAGAAAGTGTTCATACTGAGTAGATAAATTAACTTATAATTTTTCAGGTGAAACTCGATTGTTCTTAGAGATTAACCAAGAATGTTAATTTTATGGAATGGCTTCAGTTTTAAGTTTCTTTGTGAAGACAAATATCTATGAGTGGAAATAAGTAAAAATTTGTATACATCAACACATGTACAAGAAGAAAAATATGAGTACAAAGTATATAAGAATTTTCATCATACATCTATGGGCAAGTAAACACATAGTATAAAATAAAGGCATGCTCTTAAGGCTAACAGAAAGAAGTTCAGACTGTCTACAGAGACAGTTTCCAAGTATTCTCCTTAATTTAGGTTTTTTACCACCACTTTAAAAATACAGATCATATCAGATAATTTTACTTTTCCCTAAGACTATTAGAGTTATTATTAGAACTTTATATTTTAAAACATTTTACACTCTCCCTAATTCATCACAATCTCCTACCAGAAAAAGATGCTTTAAAAATTACCTTGGTTTGAATTTTAAATACAAATGCATAAAATTTGTTTCCACTTTTAGCTTCAACGTGTGAAGAACTTGGGTGTCAGCAATCCTCTTCCCCTTCTCTCTCTTTTTTTGGCTGCTCTGCATAACTTGTGCGATCTTAGCTTCCGAACCAGGAGTTGAACCTACTGCAGTGAAAGTGCCAATTCCTAACCACTGGACCACCAGGGAATTCCTTCAATTATTTTTTTAAAACAAGAAAATTCTGAGTAAACCGAAGAACAACACCATTTCTTGTATCCATTAAAGCACCGAATTTACAGAATAAATTGCCATCCTGCACTGCAGGCAGATTCTTTGCCTTCTGAGCCACCAGGAAAGCCGCCAGAAATCTGGAGAAACAGCAAATCCAGACAGTCATAGTCTAGATCTGCCAGAATTGATAAGTTTGAGTTTATCAAAATTAGAAGTTCCTGCTTTTTGAAAGATGTTAAGAGACTTAAAAGACAAATTAAATGAAGAATGGGAGAAATTATTTGAAAAACACCTATGTAGTAAAAATATGTATCCAAAATATACAAAGAAATTCAACAGAACAAAAATTAAACAAGTCAATGAAGAAATGGGCAAAAAATATGAACAAACACCTTACCAAAGATATACAGATGTTATATAATCATATGAAAAAAGGCTTAATATCATTTGTTATTGGATAATTGCAAATTAATAAGGCAATGAGAATTACTACACAGCTATTAGAATAATCCAAAATCTGGAAATACAAACAACCCTTGAGTAGGAGCAACAGATATTTAGTAATTGCTCGTAGAGGTGTGATATTATACAGCCACTTTGGAAGGTAATTTTTCAGTTCCTTACTAAACAAAATATCCAGCAACTGTGACCCAAGATTTTACTCATATTTTTGAAAACTTATTTCCACACAAAAACCTGCACATAAATTTTGAAAATAATGCTATTCAAAATCATCAAAAACTGAAACAACCCATGATGTCTTTCAATAGGTGAATGATAAACCATGGTACCCAACTACTGTATTCTTCGGCAACAAATATAATTTAGTTATCAATCTAGAAAAAGATATGGATGAATCTTAAGTGTGGATTATCAAGAGAAGACTAAGAGAAAAGAAACTGTCTAAAAATGCTATAGACTTTACAACTCCAAATATATAATATTGTGGAAAAAGCAATTATAGTAATGGTATGGAAATCAGAGATGATGGAAGTTTACAGCAGAAAATGGGTGGAGTAGAGTGAATAAATGAAGCATAGACTGTTTCCAAAACATTGAAGTGGTTCTGTATAATAGAATGGTATATTCAAGGTATTAAATATTTTTCAAAATCCATAAAACTTCACCATACAAAAAGTAAACCTTAATGTATACAAATTAAAGCAAACTTGAGAAGTCAGAGAATCCCAGTTTAAAATGCAGATGTGACAAAAGAAACCACATATATTTAAAAAGTAATTAAACCCTCTCACTGAAGCGGATGAGGCTGGTGGAAGGTGCTGATAAGTAATTTTGGAAATGAGTGGAGTGTATAAGACTAAGGATTAACAGAATTATAAATAATCACTATATCTTATTTGATAAATTTGTGTTCCAAGGAGATAGAGGTTAACATTTCTGATACTTTTATAATTGTAGATTGAAACTGAAAAAGCATATAAGTGTGTAAGTGGATGGTGAATAACGGTAGCTAGATTTTTCTCTGCTGTAGGGGGAGGTCAAAGATAGGCAAGAAAGGGTTTCCTTCATGGTTCAGTGGTTAAGACTCTATGCTTCCATTTCAGGGAATATCAGTTTGATCTCTGGATGTGGAACTAAGATCCTACAAGCTGTGTAGCAAAGAAAAAAAAGAAAAAGAAATAGGAGGTTAGAGTATGGTATCAGGGTTAGAGTCAGAGACATTAGTTAGAACTTATGTTTAGATTAATATGGATATAATTTTCATATATAGAAATATATATGCATACATCAAGTGAATGATTAAACTATACCTCAGTAACAATGAGTAAACCTAGCATCCAGAGCTTGGTTTTTAATACTATTATCCAACAAAAGAAACCAAGATTCCTTGGAGAATTAGCTGATTCCGGGAATGAATCAAAAACTATACAGCAGGAGACTGTAACATCGTGTAGTGGCAGAAATAAATCTCCCTTCACCTCACAAATTTCCATAGCCACCAATGACACAATATGTCAAAGGGATACAAAAGCCAAACGAGAATGCTCCCAATAGCTAAAACTGGAACAATTTGAGCAAGAAAACAAAGAAGTACTGGATTATAACCCAAAGAATAAAAATTCTTGAATCTATACTGACATAAACATATTGCTGCTGCAGCTGCTAAGTCACTTCAGTCGCGTCCGACTCTGTGACCCCATAGATGGTAGCCCACCAGGCTCTCCCATCCCTGGGATTCTCCATGCAAGAATACTGGAGTGGGTTGCCATTGCCTTCTCCACATAGACACATTATTGAATAAATAAATGAGAATAGACAAATCTCTGATGTAGAAGAATTCCAAATAATTTCTGTACATATGCTATTCTTAAAGAATTGGAACATAATTCTCAACTCCTTAAATACAGCCTGCAGATAGTTGTTTTCTCCCAAAGAATACAGTATGGAAAAAGGAGAAAAAAAAGAGTAATTTCATATTGGAAAAACCTGACAAATGCTAGCTTAAGCCAGGCAGATCAAGGTTAACATCAAGAACAAGTGCATGCCAAATCGCCTCAGTAGTGTCCACCTCTGTGCGATCCTACAGACTGGAGCCTGCCAGGCTCCTTTGTCCATAGGATTCTCTAGACAAAATTACTAGAGTGGGTTGCCTGTATTCTTCTTGAGGGGATCTTCCCAACTCAGGGATCCAACCTTCATTTCTTATCTCTCCTGCAATGGCAGGAAGGTTTTTTCCATCACTAGGGCCACCTGGGAAGCCCCAGCATCAACAGTGGAAAGTGAAAGTGAAAGCGAAAGTCGCATAGTCATGTCTGACTCTTTGTGACCCAGTGGACTATACAGTCCATGGGAATTCTCTAGGCCAGAATACTGGAGTGGGTAGCCTTTCCCTTCTTCAGGGGATCTTCCCAACCCAGGGATTGAACCCAGGTCTCCCTTATTGCTGGCGAATTCTTTACCAGCTGAGCTACAGGGGAAGCCCAGCATCAACTATGAGTCATGTTAATTGTATCTACCCTTAATATATGATGAGAATGACCTCTGTGATCTTTCTCTCAAAAAACACGTTATCCCAGTATAATCCTGATTAATTGAAACATGATTACACACAAATCCCAAATGAAAAACAAAAAACTATCCTGCAATCCTCGAAAATATCAATGTGACCAAGAACAAGGAAAATCTGAGAAAACATCCCAGTCATGAGGAATGCTTAAAGAGACATATGAGTAAATGTAATGAAATAATTTTAATGATACTGTAGGACAGAAGAGACACATTAGGGGAAAACTGATGAAAGCTGAATAAGGTATGAGTTTTTATATATCAATAAACTGTCAATCCTGATTCATTATGACAACTTTCAATCTATTATTATTATTTTTAATTCTGTTCTCTTTCCTTTCTTCCTCCTTCCACTTCCTTTTTCCTCTCCCATCTTTCTTTTCTTCTGTTTTCTTTCTTTTCTCCCTCTCCTCCTGTTTCCCTTCCTTCCTTCCTTTCCATTCATTTACTTTCTTAGAAAAAGTTTGATATAACTGAGAATATTTCTTGTTTAACTACATGGAAGGAAATTAATTAACACCTTCTTACAGTATTATAGAACTTGAAAACTGGTATGCAAACTTCTAGATTCCAAGTAGGGTAAAATCTCAGAAATTTCATAGGTCTTGATATCCATGTTATCTCATCATCTCATGTTGGAAAACGACTCAACTTTTTCCTAAGCCAAACTTTTCATCTAGCCAAACTCTCAGCTGAATGCAGCTGCATAACTTGAACTATAGCTTAGGGAACAAAGGATTCTCTAGCTTAGTCCATTTACCTATGTGACCCAGAGAAATCAATTGTTGTTTTCAGTTACTGAGTTTTAGGTGGTTTACCATAAAGCAATAGAAACTAGAACAGGAATAAAACTTAGGAAGAACTTGTAAATCAATACAAACATTAATGTCAATATATAAATAAGAGACATGAACAAAGTATTCATATAGGAGGATACCTAGTAGAGGATAAACATGGAAATATGTCTAAATTTATAAATAAAAAGAGGTTAAAAATAAAGAGAATGAAGTATGACTTCTTATCCATGAAATTTACAAAATCCAAAGTGTTTATGAGTATGAAGCAACACATAGAAAAATACCCAGTGTTTAATAGAAAAATTTAAAATAACCTGAATTCCTTAAACAAGGTAATATATAAAATAAAGTGATAAAAATTTGGTGAAATCAAATTTAGAGCTACATGTATCAGCCTCATGAAATTGTAGACATGTAATATGAAAATATCAAGTTATTAAAAGGATATTTACAATATAGTACCATTTACCTACAAATTTTGAATAATGCAAAAAACTATATATTATTTAGTGAACATGAATAGGGCATAATATGGTGAAAATATACACACAAATGATCATCCTTGGTGAAAAGGAAAAGTACATTGAAGAAGTCCTCCAAGTCCAGCTGAAATCATACTCATAAATATCTTTTTTCCTGAGACATTATAAAGAAACTATGATAACAATGTTTAATTTCATACAGTTATTCTTAAAAAAAAAAAACAAGAATATTCATGTTTTTAGGGTAAGAAATGAAGAGTGTTAAGTTATTTCTGAATCATACCATGTTTTCTCCCCTCCCAAAAAACTACTGATTTGCATGGACAAGTATTTTTTGGTATCTTCTTGGGAGTTTTGTCCTTAGCCTGAAATGCCCTTGTAATTAGATAGAGAATATATAAAGTTTAACTTCTTTCTGGACTTATTTGGGATGCTAGCTTCCTTATGGATAGTCCCAAGTTGGATAGTGGGCAGTCCCTTATGTATAGTCAAATGAATCCATTTTCTTTACCTTCCCTTGCACCTGAATTAATTGTAGTGTTTGTTGTGTGTATATTTCCTCCTTAGCATTTCTTCTTCATTAGAATGACTTCAAAATAATTGGAAGTATTTAACTACCATCTTTCCAATCCAGGAATTTGGTGGAAAGCAGGACTGAATTAGCTTCAGAAAGATCTTCTGCTTCACATTATGAGACCAGGTCACAATTGTATGATGTCAGTCATGAAAAATACTTATTCTATCAGTTCTCTGATTTTCTCAAGGGATCTCTCAGTCTAAACATCAACCTATTAAGTTTACTAAGAATGACTAACATGAATAGAATAGAAGTTTCTCAGTAGCATTCTACTAACATATGAAGCTGTAAACCATATTTCTCACAGTTCAGGAAAAAATTGTTTCATAACTGCCTAAGTCACATTTAACATTTTCAAATTCTGAATAAAAATGTACCCTATTTGTATCTTGTAGTTTGCTTCACCCAAGATAAGCCTCATTTATTCATCTATTACTTGACTCTCAAAAATTGCTACCTTTTCTCTGCAGATGTAATTTCATTTTGTATTCAGCTGGTTCTTTAGTCTTCACACATCCTGCAATATCATTTGTAACAACTTGGACAATTTCTATCACTAGCTCTGTGTTCTCACATCCTGTCATTAGCCTAGTCTATTCAGTAGACAGGTAAACAGCATTACTTCCTTCCTTATGAGTCAGGAAAACTGGATATTTGCTGATGTGTGGTCTTAACAATGTCACTAAGACTTCTGGTGGCTCAGTTTCCTCATCTGTATAGTAAACAAATTTGGTGGCACTTAAAATTCTTTCAGTTACACATTTCTGTAGCTTGACTTCAAATATCACTTCAAAATAAAGTTTATAAATGAGAGCTATTGTTATTGCTTGCTTCTTTCAAAATAAGTAATACACTGACAAGGAAAAACACAATTTATTTATCTGTAATTATTTATTTTTATCTGAGGTCTAAATAACAATTCCTTGTAAAAAAAAAATCTGCAGGACTTTTTTCTTTCTGAAGCAAAGCTAAAGCAAAGTTATCCTTTTTGGCATTTTAAAGTTTAATTTCTGAGGAGGAAAATAAAGTCCTTATTGAAATCTATCTTAAAATTAGAATCTCCCCTCTCACTTCCCCTCTCAGACTTTTTATTTTTTTGCTTTAGCATGCTTTTTAAAAAAATTGGTATATATTTACTTTACAATGTTGTGTTAGTTTCTACTGTACAATGAAGTGAATTAGCTATATGCATGTTTCAGAGTATAATTATAACTTTCTCATCAGTGGTTTTGAATATCAGGTTTGAAGTGTATATACTTCTACATGCTTTTTGAATTCTAGTTTTATTCCTGCATTGTGCAAAGGAATACGTTGATTTGACAAGGCTCAATTGCTTTATAAAACTAAGTTATTAATTCACCAATAAGAGGCATCCCCAGATTAAAGAATTCTAGATAGTTTAAAGTATGTTTTACAAAGAAACCATAAAACTCAAAAAGATACTATTACAGAGTGGAAAAGTCTAGGGAGGGAGATGTGATGACTAAATGCAATGTGGTGTACTGGATTGAATAGTGGAATAGAAACTACATTAGTAGCAAAACTACTGAAGCCTAGATCAAATCTACATTCTAGTTAATGGATATACTAAGGCAAGTTTACCACAGTTATGTAAGATGATAACCTTTGAGGAAATAGTGCCGGAATATGGAGACTACTTGTGGCATCTTTAAAGTTTTTGTGAACCTAAAAACATTTCAAGATAAAAATTTATTTTTAAATTGTTGTACCAGTAATTCATCTTTTACATGTGATTTTGGAATGGTTTTCTATACTAAGAAGTCTGTGCAGTGACTCAACTCTCTTGGCTCATAGAACCTACTACCAATAGTATATTTTCACAAAATATTATAGTGCAATAGGGGAGAATATTTCCAGAGACAGGCATCAACCTACAGAATTCAATTTAACCCAATCTGAATAAGGAAGAGTCTAAAGACAAAAACCAAAATCATCCTCTATTTTATCCATTTAAAAGTTGCTTTGGACAAAACTAGTCCCTTTAAATCCTAAAAATCAAACATATATTCTGATATAACTGATTTTTATTTACTTAAAAGATTAAATCTATTTGCATATATATGGAATTCCTGTGAAAAACTAATGTTTCTACAATTTTCTTAAAGTTTTCAAATTAGTGATAAAAAAATTGACAAACATCAAAATTGATTAAACTATATTAGAATTTTAATATTATCTAAGAGGTGGACAAATCTGTCAAAATTACCTAATCTATTATTTTTAAAAAATCCAACTAGAAAACTTATTGAATATATGATATTAATATTTTGATATATAATTACACACATTATTAAAAAAATATTTTACTCAGGTGGCATTTTGGTAATTTTTATAACTTGAAAAAGCACAAACCAGTGTAGTAATGACTAGATTATCTGAGTTGTTAAATGCTGAACCAAATTGTGCTGTCAATTCCGAGCCTAATGGTATAACAAAAGCAACCCAAATATCACCGATAAATCAATTGTTATCTTTGCAATGTCAAAAACTAACAGTTGGATAAAAATACAGATGTTTTGAACATGTCTCAACTTAGGACATTCACTAGATTCCTTTGAAGTGAAGGTAAAGTTTTAAGTAAGGTCTCTTTTTGAAAAAAAGAAAAAAAAAAGATAAATGTCATGGAGAAAATATTTTTGAAAACAAGTATTTAGAAATATTTCTATCATTATATAATTTTGCCCCAGGAATATTATCATCTGTAAAAACTTTTCTTTGCCCAGTAAAACACAAAAAGAGATTTTTAACCTGTTTAAAAAATTTTCCAATTAAGATAGTCATTGAGTTTGAATGCACTTGATAAAAATATTAAAATGTAGCAGAATCTGGTTGATGATTTAGGAAGTTGGGACTCCAAACCTCTGTGGTGTAGAAAATCCCCAATGTAACTTAATGATCTGCCCTCCTTATCATTGACTCTATATCGACAGATTAAACCAACCTCAGATTATGTAGTATCACAGTACTTACTCAGTGAATAAAATCTGTGTATAAGTGGACAAGTGCAGTTTAAAGTCATGTTGTTTAAGGTTAAACTATAGCATGAAAACTAACACATGAATATTAAGAATGTTAAAAAGTATTAGCTGAATTTTAAGTAAAAATTTCAAATAATTGAAATGGAGAATGGAGAAATTGTGTGTCAACAAAAGTAAAAATAAACTACTTAAAAGTAAAACACATGCATCAAAGGACACAGTCAACCTATAGAATGAGAGAACAAATTTTCAAACTATATGTTTAATAAGTGGTTAATATTCAGAATACATAAAGAACTCCCACAGCTCAACAACCAAAAAACTGATCAAAATCATGAGCAAAAGACTTGCATAGAAGTTTCTTCAAAGGAGATATGTAAAGAAGTAATAAGAACATGAAAAATTGCTATGATCATTAAGGAAATAAAAACAAAAACCACAGTGAGAAGCCACCACATAACAGTTAGAAAGATTATTTATCATTAAAAAAAAAAGTAGTGTTAAGTATGTGGAAAACTAAGTGCCCTTGAGCAGTGTTGGTTGGAATGTAAAATGGTGCACCTGTTATGGAAAATAGTATGGCAGCTTCTCAAAAAATTAAAAATAGAATTACCATATGATCAGTAGTTCTACATTTGATATATTACCTAAAAGAATTGAACCCAAGGTCTCAAATATTTTTATTCTCAAGGTCATAGCAGCAGTATGTCAAAAGATTCAGAATAGTCAAAAGATTGGAAGTAAACCAAGTGTCCATCAAGGAATGGATGGGTAAGCAAAGTGAGGTAAATACATGCAATGGAATATTATTCAGCCTTAAAAAGATGAGAATTGTGAGACATGCCATGACAAGGATGATCCTTGAGGACATATGCTCAGTGGAACAAACTGGTGGCAAAAATAAAAATATTCATCTGAGGTTCTGGATCAGTCAAATCAGAGACACAAAATAAAATGATCATTGCCAGGGGATGAGGGAGGGGAAATTGGGAATTGCATAATAGGAATAAAGTTTCAGCTTTGCAAGATATAAAGGATTTCTGTAAACTGATTGCACAGCAATGTGAATGGACTTTACACTCTTGAATTAAACACTGAAAACTGGTCAAGGTAGTCAAATTTATATCCTGTTCACACAACTAAAAAAGACTACATTTTGTAATATTTAAATTTTAAATATTCTAATGTTAAAATATGTATTTATGTAACAAAAATAATTATTTGAGATTCTTTCATTTATAAGTATTTAATGTTCTGAGGTGTCTTTTTCAGCTCTGAGAGCAAGTGTCATNTGTTCACACAACTAAAAAAGACTACATTTTGTAATATTTAAATTTTAAATATTCTAATATTAAAATATGTATTTATGTAACAAAAATAATTATTTGAGATTCTTTCATTTATAAGTATTTAATGTTCTGAGGTGTCTTTTTCAGCTCTGAGAGCAAGTGTCATCAAATATAAAAGAAAACATAATTAACATAGAATTTTGAATTGTCTTATGATTGCATATTTTTTAATTAAAGTATAATTGATTTATAATATTACAATTTCAGGTATACAACATCAGTTTAGTTCAGTCACTCAGTGGTGTCCAGTGCTTTGTGACTCCATGGACAGCAGCATGCCAGGCCTCCCTGTCCATCACCAACTTCTGGAGTCCACCCATACTCAAGTCCATTGAGGCAGTGATGCCATCCAACCATCTCATCCTCTGTCATCCCTTTCTCCACACAGTTTCAATCTTTTCCAGCATCAGGGTCTTTACAAATGAGTCAGCTCTGCATCACATGGCCAAAATATTGGAGTTTCAGCTTCAACATCAGTCCTTCCAATGAACACTCAGGACTGATCTCCTTT
>SJYV01055739.1:0-25544 GCA_006410875.1 Neotragus pygmaeus
TCTGAGCCAACTCCCAGAGATAGTGAAGGACAGAGGAGCCTGGCATGCTGCAATCCCTGAGGTCGCAAAGAGTTGGACATGACTGAGCAACTGAACAACAATGACATGAATGAGATTTCACTACTAGATATATTCTCAAAGGAATTGAAACTAGGACTGATTTTTTTCAGATGAGGAAAATTAATTTGAAACAGGTATCTTTGTTAGAAGACAGTGAATTCATACACACACACACACACACACACACATACCCAACACAGAAAAGACAAAGGACTATATTCCAGAAACCCTGATTATATGAAGGTAGGCAAGATTATATAAGGGATACATTTCCTTAGTAATGGCAGATAACTGACAAGAAAAATCAATCTGATTTTAGATGAATGGAGATTAATTTTTCTTGTAACAGCATTGCCAACTATTTTACTGGGTCATAAACATCTACCAGTCTGTCCTTGCCAAAGAAAATATACAATAAACAAGATATATGCCCATAAAACAAACAAAGCATCAGTGACTACAAATTGCTTCCCTTATCTCATGGATCATTTGAGATGATCACTCCCTAATTATCAACCAATTCTTAGGTTTATAATTCTTTTTACTCACATGCAAAGAAGAAGAAAAAAGAATTGAAAGCAGGGACCTGAAGAGATGTTTGTACAGCCACATTCATGGCACAATTATTCACAAGAGCCAAGAGGTGGAATTGAGCCAAGTGTCCACAGATGGATGAACAGGCATGCAAAGTGTGCTCTACACACAGAATGGGGTGTTATTCAGCCATAAAAAGACGAAGGTCTGAAAAATGCTACCACGTGGATGAATCTTTGAAACATTACACTAAGTGAAATAAACCAGGCACAAAGAGACAAATATTGTATGATCCCACATAGGTGAGTTACCTAAGCTAGGCAAATTCATAGAGACAGAAAGCAGAATGAAGTAAAGCCCATGCTGGCTTGTGGAATAACGGACAACATACACAACTGGAAAAGAAATGTCCTGACTAGCCCCATGTGCAGACGTCATACTCCACCCCATTTCTTATGTGACCCCTCGACTAAAATCAAAAAGGAAAAGGTCCTTCCCCATTCAGTCAGCAAAATCTCCAGACGCTCCAGAAACTACCGCTAGCAAGTGTACCTGCTTGCAGCTTATGTCCATCTCACTAAATTATAGTCTAATCACATCAAATAATGCCCTGGGTTTAATCTACTGATGATAAAATGCACAGTTTACCATTTAAACTTTGATATATAAGTAAGATACATTACTATAGCATTTTGTTACACATACTTACACACGTCCTTACAACTTTTTGTGGTTTTAAATGAACTTATTCCTGCCCTGACTCCTTAAGCATGTGGCTGAACTTCCCAAATACCTACTGAGGAATTTGCTTTGAGCTTAGTCGATAAATCCTAGGAAATTTATCCAATACATGTACACATATTCAGCTGTACCAATTATGCGGTAAAACGTAATTAAAACTGTGAACTGAGAATTAGTGATCAAAAGTGATGATATTAGTAAAGGATTTCAGATTGATATTGGAACATATTAAATCCTTTCTGAATATCACTCAGTCATATGTGATGTAGAAGAGTTTTACACCCATTTAATCAGTTTTCTGAGTAAGTTGACTGCTGATCGCAAACTACACTTGTAGGAAGAGAGAGTCAACTGATTAAGCGCCGGATGTGTGCAGTGGTCAGTGTGTGAGGGGGCTTGGGCATCTCTGAAGGCACATGTTCTGCTCCTGAAATTACTCTCCCAGCATCATTGGTCCTGGGTTTCTGCCCTCTCAGCTCTCCTTTCTCTGTGCAACTTCAGTATTTATTGAGAGCAGTTACATGTCCAACCTTTTCCTTTGCCCTGCTGTGTGTTTCCATCCACTTCATAAGTCTGGTTGGGAATACGGAGCAGGAAAAGGAGAAATGTTTGTTTAGCCACTTCCTAAAAGTATGCTCCTCCAGTAATGTTTCTGCTTAATCATGACACTCTGAACATCCTCCAGTCTCCCCTAAAATTCTTTTAGTCTAATCTCCCTGGTCCTGCTAACTCTACTTTGAATCTCAATGATTTTCAGTTGCTTTCACTGAAAATAAAGTGTATACAACAAACAAACAAACAAACCCTACCTTGAGATTCTCTGCTAGAGAGACCTGTGGAGCAAGTGGTTTGGAAAACCAGTGGGGCCAACCAAAGACTATGGCAAATAAGTGGACACTAATCTTCAAAGACACACACACACGAAGGGTGAATCCCATGTGTTTAGGCTTCCTCCCAGTGCAAATGCAGGAGAGCTGGTTCATCTTTGAATATATCATAAATGAAATGTTCACGGCTCAAAATAAGGTGAAGGGTGGATTTTTAAAATGCGTTCAAGTGTTTGTCAATTTTAGAAAACAGTCCTCAGATCCCAGGGCTAAATGCCCCTCAGGGATAGCTAATACCATGCAATCCTCTCCGTGGTGCGTAATGCATATTAGTGTCCTGGATGTTTCAGGAGGCTGGTCAGTAAAGNCGCGTTCAAGTGTTTGTCAATTTTAGAAAACAGTCCTCAGATCCCAGGGCTCAATGCCCCTCAGGGATAGCTAATACCATGCAATCCTCTCCGTGGTGCGTAATGCATATTAGTGTCCTGGATGTTTCAGGAGGCTGGTCAGTAAAGAGACCTTTGTTTAGCCCAGCCTTGGACAAATTCACTAACCAGACATCCCTTTTCTGAACTAATACTTATTGTTATGTTTTGTCCATTATCACAGAGAGATTAGAGGCATGCTTTTTATTGTATTGAGCAGAGAATAAGATAAAAATGGCTTCCATTGCCAAAGTATAGATGTTTTGACAAAGACAAACCTGAATGGAAAATGGATAAAAAGTGAAACAGTTGTCAAAGCATTTTGAAAATCTATTATTTCCTTTTCATTAGCCTTTAGTATAATATGGGCTTCCCTAATGGCTCAGACAGTAAAAGAAACCCTGTCTGCAATGCAGGAGATGTGGGTTTGATCCCTGAATCGAGAAGATCCCTTGGAGAAGCAAATGGCAACCCAGTATTCTTGCCTGGAGAATTCCATTGACAGAGGAGCCTGGTGGCCTACAGTCCAGGGGGTCACAAAGAGTCAGACATGACTGAAGAACACTTACCTCCCCTTTCATAGAACATAGACAGTACAGCAAGGATATTTAGGTCAGATGTGACATCAGGAGAACTCTGGGAGTCCTAATGTCCACTATGACTTACTTTCAGAAGTCAGAAGAACTAGTATATGCTCTTGAAAGAGTAGTTGGTAAAATATTATAAAGAAATAAAGGGAAATAGAGTTCACAGCTGTGGTTTTGCTCACAGAGGAGGTGTGCTGGCTGGTGGGGCACAGTTGCTAGATGACACGACCCATGTTTCCTGAGACCACTGGCTCCTCAGTCTCTGCCCTTACAAGCACCTAAGGGGCATTCACCTCCCTACTGGGCACAGTCCCCACTGAGCATTTCCACTGCCAGGCACCGCCTGATGAAGGGGTCAACATGGAGGACAATTCAATCTCCTGGCTCTTTCTAAAACCTGCTCAGGCTTGGTTCCCAAACCACCACGTGTTTCCCGCAAATTCCAAGCAGTTGAAATCAATCTTATTATCACAGTAGTAATTGCTCACAGCTGGGGTGTGTGTGTGTGTGTGTTTCTTTTTCCTTCTGCCTGTCCAGGATCTGTGGAAAGTTCTCCAAATAATCCCATGGCCCTTCATGTTCCTATTCTTCACACATCAGCTCAGATTTCACTGGGTGTGTGAGAATAATGTGGCTTTCCTTTAATCGAACCGTGTGCCTTAGTTTACTTTCAAAGGTGGGGGTCTCTGTGTACTTGTGTTACACTTATCACTGTCTTGGGAAGAACTGCCTATTCCTGACAGATCCACCACGCTGTATATCATCTCAGGAGAGAATTCTGCTGATGGACTTACTCATTTGGGGTCACCTTCAGCAGACCGGCTGCAGGATGGATGCTCTGCCCGGGGCTGAGGGATGAACCCTGCCATGCACCTCACCAAGAACAAAACTCAAATCCTTCTCCCCCAAATAGCGAGTCAGTGCCAAAGAGGGCCTGCGTGTTGTCTTTGCACTCCAGAGCACAAATCCATTTCTCGGAATAGGCTAAATGTCCTTGCTGCTCCCAAGTAAGAAATCAAGCCTAAAACGCAGTGAATACTCGCCAGGTTTTCAGCTTGTTCCTGGGATATCTGGGAAGGAAAGGTGGCTGTCATGCTTGACTGAGTATCAACTGTACCTGGGAGCTTTACAATACACTGATACTTTGGCCTCACCCTCAGAGAATCGTTTTAACTGCTGATTTAATTCAGTGGTATGTCCTTTGAGCCTCAGACTTCGTGTAACAGCTCCAGGAATTTCTATGTTCCAGAGAACACCCACGGCAGATCCTCATGGGGGTGCCACCCACTCAGAAGTCAGCCCCCTTTTCCAGGAGGAAGCCCAGGGGTCCTCTGTGCCCCAGATACTTGGCTCAGCCGCTAATCTCAGGAAGAGGAAAGCCTGGGAGAATGTCTTGACACAAACCCTGACGTTAATGGCCTAAACACCCCTATGCTATGAATCTGCCCTTTAACATTTATTTTCAGAATAGCACGCAATTTTTCCAGTTTGGAAGCAGCAGGAAGATGGGGAATTAAATATGTCAGACTTACCTTGAAAAGCGGCGTCTTGCTTATCTGGCTCTGAATGTAAGGAGCTCGCTAGGCATCACCTCGATTCTCACAATAAGCAAAACGGCCAAAGGAACTGAACATCAACAACCTTTTTACGATGCAGCAAAGAAATAGGGTCACAGAGTACACAACAGCCGGGCAAACTGGAGGTGTAGACCCGTGGGGGCAGGCAACCACAGGGAAGGTACAGCTGCAGCCTGTTGGAATGACTGAAGCGGGGCCGGACAACTGCGGGGGACTGGACTCCTTGGAGAGCTGGAGACCCCGGGCCCACTCTTGCATGAGTTCTGCCACCAGGAACCCCATCGTGTTCTCAAGGTGAATATGTGAGAAAAGCCTCCATGTACCCAGGAGTGGAGGGGAGCTGTGCAAAAGCCAGGTGCTATCAACCAAGGCCCCAGAGCATGGGAAACACTGAGCACACCTGAGTTCCAGCAGCGCCGGGGCAACGTGGGGGCTGCGGCTGTCCATCCAGGCCTCTCCAGTCACCGAGGGGACCCCAGCTGGGGATGAGGCTGGGATGCCCTTAAGGTGGTCACGGTCCAGGGACACAGGCCCCATAAAAGGTGAGTCCTACCTGTAGGAGGCTGGAGTTTCCACCTCTTAACTGACACTTCCCACTTGCTCCCCTCACCTTGTCAACTTTCCCCGGCTAGAGCCCTCAGCATACTAATCAGAGTTGATTAAATTCCTCCTCTGAAGATTCCAAAATCTCTGTTCTTTCTTGGTCTGGTACTACTACTTGCTTTGTCTCATCAGACTGTATATTTCTCTCTCTTTTTTGGCCTTTCAATGTGTTTTGTAATTCTTGGATGAAACTTACACATAATGTATTAAAGGGAAGGGACTGAATTGAACAGGCCTTCAGCATGAGGTGTTACCCGTGACTGGGTGCCGGTGGGCAGCATTTACTGTTTGCTAGAGCTGCAGTTGTCAGAGGCTAGGGTCTCTACTCGGAGAAGGCACTGGCGACCCACTCCAGTACTCTCGCCTGGAAACTCCTATGGACGGAGGAGCCTGGTGGGCTGCAGTCCATGGGGTCGCGAAGAGTCAGATAGACTGAGTGACTTCACTTTGACTTTTCACTTTCATGTATTGGAGAAGGAAATGGCAACCCACTCCAGGGTTCTTGCCTGGAGAATCCCAGGGACGGGGAGCCTGGTGGGTGGCTGTCTGTGGTTCGCACAGAGTCGGACACGACTGACGTGACTTAGCAGCAGCAGCAGCAGAGTTTCTCCTAGTGTCCTTTTTATAAATCTCCCTTGTGGTCCTTGGTTTTACTTAGAGACGCCTTTGTAAGCACAGTCTGAGCCTTGCTATTCATTTCAGCTACAAACCCATTTTATTCGGGAGCTTTACTGATGGGATAATGTGTGGAGAGAAGGGAAACACTCTGTGGTTCCATGTTTAGTCCGATTTCTCTGCATCCTGACTTATTCATGTTCTCTGTTGTTTTGTGGTACGCGCCGCTAGGTCTCATGGGTTCGGTGCTCGTTTCTTATTTTTGCATGACTGGAACTAAGTGTCGGTGTCCGCTCCGCACGAGGTGCAGGAAAGGCAATCAGTGCATGGGTCATAACGTTGATTCGGGCTTTTTACAAAGAATTCCTTGTGGAATAGCTAATTGTCATTGTCATGGAGAAATAACTCCCTCAGTATTTGCTATTGAAGAAATTGGCAAGCATAGAGCAAAACCCCTTGAATAAGGCAGTGAGATCTTCAAGTTCCTGCAAATCTTCCCCCATCACACTGCTGGGCCTACAAGTCATTTCTTAGGCGTGAAGGCTGTGTTGCAAACACTAAGAAGAAGTATTTAAGAGTACCTTCTCTCCTTTCTCTGCTTCCCAAAGCCCTTCTATAATATCACACTGCAACTCCAGAGGAGTGACAAAAGCTTCTTTCATGGCCCATGCATGTCAGAAAGATGACTTTTAACCAAAGATCACCTTTAAAATGTTGGTCCTTACAAAATTATAATTTGAAAAGATCCATGTGCCCCTATGTTCATAGTAATACTATTTACAATAACCAAGACATGGAAACAACTTGTATCCATTGACAGATGATGGATAGAGAAGATTGGGTATATATATGCAGTGGAATATTGAAAAAATATTCATTCATAAAAATATCATGAAATTGTGATTTGCAGCAGCATGCTGCATATGCTGCACTTATCGCACAGAGTCGGACACGACTGACGTGACTTAGCAGCAGCAGCAGCAGGGTTTCTCCTAGTGTCCTTTTTATAAATCTCCCTTGTGGTCCTTGGTTTTACTTAGAGACGCCTTTGTAAGCACAGAAAGAGAAGGACAAGTCTATGACATCACTTACAACTGGAATCTAAAATATGATGCAAATGAACTTATGCAGGAAACAGAAACAGACTCACAGACATAGGTAACAGACTTAACAGTTACCAAAGTGGAGGGGAGATTGGGTGGGATGGACTGGAATTTGGAACTAGCAGAGGCAAATTACTACATGTAGGATGGATAAACAACAAGGTCTGACTCTATAGCACAGCGAACTGTTAATATATTCAATATCCTGTGATAAATAAACCACAATGAAAAGAATGTGTGTGTGTGTATGTGTGTGTGTGTGTGTGTGTGTAGCCAAACCAGTTTGCTGAACAGCAGAAATTAACACAACATTGTAAATCAAGTATTCACTTCAGTTCAGTTGCCCAGTCGTGTCCGACTCTTTGCGATCCCATGAACCGCAGCACGCCAGGCCTCCCTGGCCATTGCCAACTCCTGGAGCTTACCCAAACTCATGTCCTTTGAGTCGGTGATGCCATCTAACCATCTCATCCTCTGTCGTCCCCTTCTCCTCCTGCCCCCAATCTTTCCCAGCATCAGGGTCTTTTCAAATGAGGCAGCTTTTCGCATCAGGTGGCCAAAGTATTGGAGTTTCAGTTCTTCCAACGAACACCCAGGACTGAACACCCCTTTAGGATGGACTGGTTGGATGTCCTTGCAGTCCAAGGGACTCTCAAGAGTCTTCTCCAACACCATAGTTCAAAAGCATCAATTCTTTGGCACTCAGCTTTCTTTATAGTCCAACTCTCACATCCATACATGACCACTGGAAAAACCACAACCTTGACTAGATGGACCTTTGTTGACAAACTAATGTCTCTGCTTTTGAATATGCTATCTAAGTTGGCCATAACTTCCCTTCCAAGGAGTAAGCTTCTTTTAATTTCATGGGTGCAATCACCATCTGCAGTGGTTTTGGAGCCAAAAAAAAAAAAAGTCTGACACTGTTTCCCCATCTATTTGCCATGAAGTGATGGGACCAGATGCCATGATCTTCGTTTTCAGAATGTTGAGCTTGGAGCCAACTTTTTCACTCTCCTCTTTCACTTTCTTCAAGAGGCTTTTTAGTTCTTCTTCACTTTCTGTCATAAGGGTAGTGTTATCTGCATATCTGAGGTTATTGATATTTCTCCCAGCAATCTTGATTCCAGCTTGTGCTTCTTCCAGCCCAGCATTTCTCATGATGTATTCTGCCTATAAGTTAAATCAGCAGGATGACAATATACAGCCTTGATGTACTCCTTTTCCTATTTGGAAACAGTCTGTTTTTCCATGTCCAGTTCTGACTATTGCTTCCTGATCTGCATACAGAGTTCTCAAGAGGCAGGTCATGTGGTCTGGCATTCCCATCTTTTTCAGAATTTTCCACAGTTTATTGTGATCCATACCATCAAAGTCTTTAGCATAGTCAATAAAGCAAAAATAGATTTTTCTGGAATGCTCTTGCTTTTTTGATGATCCAACGGATGTTGGCAATTTGATCTCTGGTTCCTTTGCCTTTTCTAAAACCAGCTTGAACATCTGGAAGTTCATGGTTAACATACTGCTGAAGCCTGGCTTGGAGAATTTTGAGCACTACTTTGCTAGCATGTGAGATCAGTGCAATTGTGTGGTAGTTTGAGCATTCTTTGGCATTTCCTTTCTTTGGCATTGGAATGAAAATTGACCTTTTCCAGTCACGTGGCCACCTCTGGGTTTTCCAGATTTGCTGGCATATTGAGTGCAGCACTTTCACAGCATCTTCTTTTAGGATTTGAAATAACTCAACTGGAATTCCTCACCTCCACTAGCTTTGTTCACAGTGATGCTTCCTAAGGTCCACTTGACTTTGCATTCCAGGATGTCTGGCTCTAGGTGAGGGAATCACACCATCATTATTATCTGAGTCATGAAGATCTTTTTTGTACAGTTCTTCTCTGTATTCTCACCACCTCTTAATATCTTCTGCTTCTGTTAGGTCCATACGATTTCTGTCCTTTATTGTGCCCATCTTTGCATGAAATATACCCTTGGTATCTCTAAGTTTTTTGAAGTGGTCTCTAGTCTTTCCCATTCTATTGTTTTCCTCTATTTCCTTGCACTGATCATTGTGGAAGGCCTTCTTATCTCTCCTTGCTATTCTTTGGAACTCTGCATTCACATGGGTGTATCTTTCCTTTTCTCCTTTGTGTTTAGTGTCTCGTCTTTTCTCAGCTAATTGTAAGGCTTCCTCAGACAACCATTTCATAGTAAGTTTTATTGAAATACATTATAATGTTTGGAAGTTGTGACTTACTCCCGTTTTCACTAAAGATAGATGTTTTATTTTTATTTCTTTCCTTTTTTCAATGTTGTTTTTCTCAGTTTAGAAAAAGGAGAATGAAGAACAAAAGCTAAAACAAAGCTAATAAAAATATTATTTAACCACTGTTCTTTTTAATCCTGTCCCTTCTTTGACATTATTGCATTTTTCTTTAACAAACTACATTATTTTGGTTAAAATCAACCTACTGGCAAGTTACTTCAGTATTTCCCTAACTGGACCATTTGTTTATATTCTCTTCTCCTTTCTGTACTGTACACATTGCCAATTTAATTTTTATGAACATAGCATAGTATAAAGGTCAGGGGCTATAATATTTGTTTATCCATTCAACAAATATTCATTGAGAAGCTATTGAAATTACTTCAGAAGATAGTTGAGAATAAAAAGAAAAGACTTTATGGAACAATATAAAAAGAGAGACCAACAATAAGAAGTAAACAAATATATGTTACAGTAGCAAAAAATGCAATGAAGAAATAAAAAAAATGACAAAAGTGTTTTTCTACATAGGATTCTCAAAGATTAATCTAGGAAACTGGTCTTTGAACAGAAAGAAAAAAGTACTTAAGATTTGAATGATATTAATATTTAGGGAGGAGCATCTGGGCAGAGGGCAGGGAGAGTCCAAAAGACTTTGGGAGCAGAACTGATATCTGCGAGGGACAGCAAGGAAGCCCTCATGGCTGGAAGGATGGGCTGGGGTGAGAGTGATCTAGACAATGTCAGAGGGACTGTTGGGGCAGGGTCATGTAGGACCCAGGGGTCTCAGCAAGGACAGGGTACACATCCGTCAGCAGGAGTGCAAGGGTTCAACAACACTGACACCTGGAGTTGACAAGAGGGCTCAGAAGGGTAGAGAGAACCCTCGTCCGTCCATCACACTCCCTTCTTCCATTGGATAAACTGAAGCCTAAAGAGGATGGTGTCTTTCCTAAGGTCACCGTGCCACTCTGCAGGGTTCGTGCTCCATCTAAGGGTTTCACCTGCCTGGGCAGTGAGTCCCAAATACAAAGAATGAGAATTAGAAGTTCTGGCTACTGTGTGACAAAGTCAGGGCTCCTGGTGAGCTGACCTTCTGACCTAGGATCATACAGTCTCTGCAGTGTGATGCTTGGTCTTTCCAGAGAAGTACCTGAGCAGTGGAGAGGGGGAACCTGGGCCTGGGGGCATCAGACCTGAGGCCATGAACTCCTCCCACCCTCTCACTAATGGGCTGCTCAATGCAGACAAGCACGGGGGGTACTCTAGTTTCAGCTCCTGGCGGCAGAATAGGAACCACCTTGCTTGGGAACAACAGCCTGGAGGGTTGTTGGGATGGTAACATATTTCAGCAATAATGAAGGAAACGTCACAAGAGAGGGAGGGTGGAGATGGGGAGACCGGGCAGAGCACAGTGGTCTTCTGGAGTGATGAAGAGCTGCCAAGGCCAGCATTTGGGTACTTTCTGGGCTCTCGTTCATGAAGGGCCCCCAAGTAGACCTTGGCTGATCCTAGGTCCCATCAATCCCACTGATGGTCCCCTGTACCTATCCCATGCCCTGGGCTTTCCAGGTGGTGCGGTGGTAAAGAATCCACCTGCCAGGACAGGAGACACGGGTTGGATGCCTGGGTCAGGAAGATCCCCTGGAAAAGGAAATGGCAACCTGCTCTAGTATTCTTGCCTGGAAAATCCCATGGACAGAGGCGCTTGGAGACCACTTTCCATGGAGTTGCAAAGAGTCAGACATGTCTGAGCACATACACATCTCATGTCCTTGGCTTCCAACAAATTGCCATTAAGATCCCGATTAGATACCCAAGTGGAAATGTCTGGGATGCTATTGGAATTCCTAGTATGGAATTTAGGAGAGAGGTCTGGATGTGAAATGTCACCCTTGAGAGTCACCAGATTAAAGACAATATTGAAAACCTATGAATTGCCACATGCTTAAAGGGATGAGGGAGTAGACAGAGAACAAGGAATGAAGAAAAGAGAGCCAGGGCACCTCAATATTTGGGAACTGGCAAAACGAAGGATCTAATAGAGGATTTCAGAAAGGAGTGGGCAGTGAGATAGAAAAAACAAGAACAGGTATTGCCCCTGGAACTAATTAAAAATCTGTTTCAAGGAAACAAAAAATAGTGACACCACACATGATTCCCTGGGTCAAACGGTGAAAGGTAGAATAAAATGCTAATAAAATTAATCATTGGACTTGACCACATGGAATCTACCAGTGATTTTGGAAAAGGTGATTCTGAGTAGAGGGAAGGAGGGAGAAAAGAGCACCCCCATGATGTTTTTTTTCCTATTTTCTCAGTTAAATAAAAAGAAGGTCATTAGATGGGAAAGAAACGAGGGGTTAGGAGGCAACGTGTGAATAATTGTTTCAAAGAGAATTTGATGAGAAAAACACAGAAACACAGGAAGTCTGACACACAGAAGGGATTTGTGGAACTCGGTCATCATGAATATAAAGTGACAGCAGCCAGCTTAGTCATGCATTCTTTCCCACCAGTTTTCAGGTATCTGGATGCTGCCTGAATTAGAAATTAATTGAGGGATTATGGAATAAATTAGAGAAGTTGAAATGCTTCTAAAAGGGAAAGGTTCATACCAGTGATAGATCATGGTATCCCGGCTAGATATGAAGGGAGACAGGAGCCGAGTGGCAAGTGAAGAAAGCACGATGCTTCAGTGGATGGACGTCTCAGTGGTATGAAGTGACACGTCAGGGTATTTGAAGAAAGGATGCGAGAGCTATGAGGTGATAGTCAGAGAAGGTCATCCTTTCGGTTGGGCTCCGGGAAGGTTGCAGAGCTGTGATACAGTCGCTGAGGTGTACCTGTGGGAAGGGGCGCCCCCGAGTGTAACGGGAAATGAAATCAATAGGAGTGAGAATATCAGGGAACTAAAAGGCCTGGGGTGAGACAGGCTGTCTGCACCACCACTGATGTCGCCAAGAATGTTAAGAGATGAAGTGATAGAAGACACTGAGCCAGATTTTAATTCATTCCATGAACAAGGGGGAGGGAAAGTGGGTGGTAAGTGACTCTGGGAAACATGGGTACCCATCGTACGTTCCGCTTGTACTTCAAAGGGAAAATCTATTTACAGGGAGGAGTAGGGGCCAGTCTTCTGGAAGTGGGGGTGAAATTTAAGGAGGAAATCTATCATATTTTCAAGATCTGGGGCACAAGCAAAGGTGCCAGAGAGGACAAAATAGATGCCCCCGGGGAGGATGAAGGCTCAGCGGTGTCCTCCTGGGAAATGGATTTTAGGGCAAAGCAGGAGAGGTCCTGGGGTAGGACAGATAATGGACTTGGACTCCCAGGAGGGGCCTCAACTACAGTATTTGTCTCATCACAGAAGCTGAGATTGTGTCCCATACACTCTGGTGAACCATGGAAGATGGGGGCTAGTGGAATGGTAGATGTCGATATGAGCATCCCTGTGTAAGGGTGGAGCCAGCAAGCTGGGGCTGGGGTGAGGAAAGACTTGAAACAGGGCTGGAGTATTAGTTCCAGAGATGATGGAGCCATGGACCAGGACTGTGGAGACAGAGGCAGGCAAATGGGCAGAAGAGAAGATAAGGGGGCAGGGAGGGGGGAAAGGGAGGCTGAGAAATGGGTAGGATTTAAAGTGATGGGGTTCACTCTTAGGATTTAAAAAGATGGGATTAATTCTGGGTCCTAAGTAGGCAAGACCAGACGAAGCTGCTACCTGGGGACAGCCTAGAAAGTATTGGTGTACAGATCTGAGCTGAAAAGTCAATGACCTGATAGATACTCATTTCCTCTACACCATCCATGAAAACGGGAGCCTGAGCCCTGCACCAGCCGGAATCCAACAGGAAGGGCAGACAGAAAGAGTTATTCTAACATGAAGGCAAAGTGATGTTTAGACCACAGTTGCAAGTGTGTACACCTCCTGAAAGACCTTGCTTTGAATTTCAACTTTTAAATCCCCATTTTCTAATCCCCCAATTATTTCTTCATATGTAAGGGGAAGCGGACGAGTAAGGAAATGTGAAGTGAAAGAGAAGTACAGGCAAATCGTTTTCATTTTTTAAGACATGTGGGTAGAGAGGAAAACACACTTTTCATGCTCAGTCAGACAGCTTTTTCTGTTCAAATGTCTGGAAATCAAGTGAATCAGGAAACTGTAAACCTCACTTTAGGGACCCAAACAGGGAAGCAAAAACCCAAGTTCAGTCAGAACAACTGGAACTATAATGAGCTAAAATATTGACATTGAAAAATAAGGTTCCAAACTCCAAGTGTTAAGTATTATCTGTCAAAAGTATTTTGTGCACTTATGCAATGCTGAAAAGGGCAAAGTTACTGTAAATTTAATCCAAACTCTTTTTCTTTGCAAATGCCTTGAGAAATGTAATGCTCTCCTATAAAGCCTACAAAAGCTCAGAAAATATGAGTTTATGCTCAAAAATAAAACAACAATGTAATCAAGTGCAATTTATTTTAACAAGAATATCTCTTCATGCAAAATGTTATCAGTGGACTATTAGTTAACAACCTGGTTAAGAGTGAGGTCAGAGCTAACCAAAATTATTCTTTGTTATTCACATAACCTTTAGGTTTGTGGGTACCTTTTCTGGCTCTTAACTTTTAACATAACTAAAATCAGAAACAACTTTACTGTCACCTCATCTTTCCTAAAATAGCCATAATTCATGTAATTTGGTCCTGTCAATAAAACAAATTTTATTCACATAAAACCTCACGTATAACAACAGGGAAACATGGAAGACATTGAAATTAGTGTTTTTCTGAATGACAGAGCTCTTTTTAATAACACCTTCGGTGTCACGCATGCTGCTGAGTGAACAGTAGATATTGGGCAATGGATTCTTTCAATTAACCACATCGCCTTGACAGAGCATTCAAGATAAGTAAAGTACAGCGATTCTGTGAAATAACAGAAATTATGTATGATTACAGTGGGCTCTGAAGGCATCAGGCAAACGCTCCAGGAAGCATTCTACGTCTGAAATGCCCAGTCCCCACTCTTGTGTGAGTCTCAAAACTGTGATACGGTTTTGATGCAAGGTTGATTCCAACTCAGCGTTACATAATTAGGGTCTGATCAATCAAGAGTAGAGAAAGGGATGAAAAGAAAGCACTACCACTTAGGGCAAACTAAAATTTAGAGCAGATTATATCTGGGCCGAGCAAAGGTGTTATGTCCTCCACTAGACTGCAAAATTCTCTGTGGAGGATAATAACCCCTGCTCTCCTTTTCTGCACGGTATTGCTGTGAATGTAAAAAGCAGTGGTGCATGTGAATGTACTTGGTAAACTAGACGGTATTCCAGAAATGTAAGTTTTATTTTTCCTTCCTTCTTATTATTATGTTAATGTTTTGCACACAGCTGGGGTTCTTGTGTTTGGCTTTACTTATAGTAGACAGGGGAAATCAACTTACAATAGGCCTCCAGGACTGTGTGAGTAAGACTTCATAAGAAAAAGGAAGCTTCCTGGTGGAAATGTAAGTTGGTAGAGCTGCTATGGAAAACAGTATGAAAGCTCTTCAAAAAGCTACAACTAGAGCTACCAGATCAGGAATCCCACTCCTGGGGATATATCCAGACAAAACTGTAATTCAAAACTATACATGCGTCCCTGTGTTCAAAGCAGTATTATTCACAATAGCCAAGACATGGAAGCAACCTAAGTGTCCATTGATAGATGTAAAGACGTTGTCTTACATATATACAACAGACTACTACTCAGCCATCCAAAGAACAAAACAATGCCATTTGTAGCAACATGGATGGACTTAGTGATTACCATCCTAAGTGAAGTACATCAGAAAGAGAAAGACAAACAACATATAATATCACATACATGTGGAATCTAAAATATGACCCAAAGAGACTTATTTTACAAAACAGAAACAGGCTCACAGATATAGAGAACAGACGTGGTTGCCGAGGGAGAAGGGGTAGAGGAGGGAGGGACTAGGAGTTTAGGATTAGCAGGTGCAAACTGTTACATATAGAATGGATAACAAAAAGGTCCTACTGTAGAGCACAGGGAATCATAATCAATATCCTGTGATAAGACATAATAGAAAATAATATGAAAAAATAGTGTATGTATATGTGTAACTGAATCATTTTGCCGTACAGTAAAAATTAACACAACATTGCAAATCAACTATATTTCAACAAAAATAAAATACAGCTGAAAAACAAATAAAGCTCCATACAAGGCCACACTCACAAGATTTTTAAAACCAGGGCTTTTTGTAATTGACCCTCAAATCATACCCAAGGATCTTTGTTGACTCTACATGGTGGCAGAAAGAGGGTATTGTGGAAAGAGTGGGTGTTTGCTTAAAAAGAGGGACCTTGATTTCCAGCAGAATTTCTGTGGTTCCCCTTGGGCTAGGCCCTTAGGGGGCTAGCGGAGCAGGCTAGCCCAGCCTGGCTTCCTCAACTAAAATAAAGACAATAATATGACTACAACTTGGGTTGTGTAGGATCATCTCAGATAGAACAGAAATGAACCTGGATTGTGACTTGAACAGTGCTAAATATAATTAATGTCCTAAACTCTCAGAAAGTTAATCCTACTTAAAGTTTTATAAAATAACCACAGTATTCTGGAGTCCTGCTAAATATACTTTAATAAAGTTATTAAAGGTCTTTTAATAATTATAATAGATTCTTAGCTGTCAAAATTTAGTAAACTAAAAAAAAAAAACCAAACCTGTGAATTGCCTTTCTTTTGTCTTATGTGTTTTATGTGAGAATTAAAGAAAATGTTCTAGGATTAAAATCAAGATCAAAACAAATTTACATGCTAATGTTGATCATCACATGCAAATTAGCCGCATGGCCAAGGACTCCTAGATGTCTAAGTCTTGCTGTAATTCAGTATCATTTATCATCACTTTTGAGATCAATCTCTCACTGAGCTTTCATCTCACAAGTTGATGAACTAGTATGTGAAGTAATCTGAATAAAAGGGTTTCCCTGGTGGCTCAGACAGTAAGGAGTCTGCCTGCAATGCAGGAGACTTGGGTTCGATCCCTGGGTATGGAAGATTCTCTGGAGGAGAGCATGGCAACCCACTCCAGTATTCTTGTCTGGAGAATCCCTATGGACAGCGGAGCCTGGCGGTCTGCAGTCCATGGGGTCACAAAGAGTAGGACATGACTGAGCGACCAACAATGTACGCACTGGTGACTCAGTGGTAAAGAATCTGGCAGCCAATGCGGGAGATACAGGTTTGATCCCTGGATCCAGAAAAACCCCTGGAGAAGGAAATGGCAACCCACTCCAGTACTCTTACCCAGACAATTCCATGAACAGAGGAGTCTGGCAGGCTACAGTCCATGGGGCCGCCAAGGATTTGACACAATGGAACACTGAGCACAGCCTATAATCTGAATTAATGTAGAAAAACATACGAGGTGTCTGTTTCTGAGGTGTGAGTAATTTCCCAATGTAGCCACATCTGTTTCATGCCTTTTCCTCTGTAACCGTGTTAACTGGTAAAGCCTTCAGGGGCTTGGCACATTTTTGACACTGATTTGCAAACATATGACGTTTTTTCTCCAGATGTTTGCAAACAATCATGGATGTATCTACAGCTGAATGTGTTGGCAGGACTGGCTGATTTCCCAGTTTGTGGGGACTTCTTACCACCCTCCTGTCCTTTGCTCCCATCTTTCCCATGACTAGTTGTTTCCAGCGGTTCCACTAAGGAGCAGGTCAGGATGGAGAGAGTCAAATCACTTTGTCACCTCTGATCTTCTTTGAAAACACCTGAAAATTTTGGCTAATGTGGCCTTTTGTATTGTTTATTAATTTGAATGATGACTGACTTTTCAGGCACAAATTGGAAAGGTAAGTTAGATGGAGGTGGAAATACATGAGCAAGAATTCAAGGAGAATTTCCCTATTAAGCATGGGAGAACACAGTGTTACACCCAATACCTTGCATGGTTGGCTACACGTGAGCTGGGAATTAAAGCACACCCCTAGTCTCTCACAGTCATAGACTTGAGGTTGTGCACACTCATGGGGATGAAAGGCAGACTTTTCCAGAATATCTGGATGTACACATTTCTAGGTTAATCTAATTTTTCTGAAAACATATCTTTATACTCATAATATGAGGGTTTTTTTAATTTTTAGAATTTTTTTTAGAACATAATGCTCTTCTGACACACTTGCTTACATGTCTTCCAATTCTTTAAAATTATATTTATAATTGAAATGCCTAAGCCTGGAATTGCTCATCAAAATTTAATGTGTATTTTAAATGTAGTATTTATTGGCAACTGCCCTGTGAAATATTTGTGCCAGTTTTCCTTCTTGCCTGAAGGGTGTGTGGTTTTTGCAACAATTCACAAGGGCTGTCAGTCGATGGATAAGAGATTACTATCAACTCATTGTCTAGAGGTACATGTTTTCCCAAAGGTTAGCACCTTTCTATGTTATTACTGAGTATTTGGGTCTTCTCCGTGAAATTCCAGACCATATAAATTTCTCATTTTTCTGTTTGGGTGTTCTATTTTTTGTTGTTTCTTTTAATTAATTAATTTTTAATGGGTTTCTGTGAAGTCTTTTGTCATTAAAAGCAATTAATCATAATATATATCATATAATTCAAATTGTTTATGAGGTTTTTTATCCCCCAGCAGATATCTTAGTAATATTATCAATCTGGGGGAAAAAAAAGGGGATATTTTTAAATGATTAAGTACTTAGAATAATGTGATGGTATGTACTAAATGTAATTTAGATATTGCTATTATTAATATTGATAAAATGAAATTTTATCTCAATAATATATATTTATATTTTATTTGCTTTCCATTTTATATTTAGCTTTGACCAATTAGGATCATAATGTTGGGGTTTTAATTGTGAGCAAATAATCACAATAGCATTTCTTGACAAATTCTCATGCCCTCATTGATGCAAACTTTAGAGTAATCTAAACCCTCATATATGTTTGGGTTTGTTTCTGATAATGATACCATTGATGTATATGAAATAATCATGTTAATTCTTTGAAGTTTCATAACACATTTTTAATTGTGAAAGGACTAATTTCCACCACAACCTATACTTTATATTTTAAATTCATTTTGTTTTCTTTTGTTTTGAACTTTTCAATTTTTTAAAATGGGCTATGATGTTAATTTGTAAGATTAAACAAAATTCTCTTCAGAGAATTTAAATCATATTCTTTGGGTAAATTAGCTTTTATTACATTCACTTTAAAGACTAACTTAGGAAATATTCCAACTTTATAATATTATCTTTATCATCCCAGGTGGTGCTACTTGTAAAGAACTCTCCTCCAATGCAGGAGACACAAAAGACATGAGTTAGATCCCTGGGTTGGGAAGATCCCCTGGAGGAGGGCATGACAACCCATTCCAGTATTCTTGCCTAAAGAACCCCATGGACAGAGGAGCTTGGTGGACTATGGTCTGTCTATAGGGTGGGAAGGTCAGACACAACTGAAGTGACTTAGCATGCACGAACATATATATAGATATATATATCAGTTCAGTTCAGTCACTTAGCCACGTCTGACTCTTTGTGACCCCATGGACCACAGCACGCCAGGCCTCTCTGTCCATCACGAACTCCCAGAGTTTACTCAAACCCATGTCCATTGAGTCAGTGATGCCATCCAACCATCTCATCCTCTGTTGTCCCCTTCTCCTCCTGCCTTCAATCTTTCCCAGCATCAGGGTCTTTTCAAATGAGTCAGCTCTTTGCATCAGGTGGCCAAAGTATTGGAGTTTAAACTTCAACATTAGTCCTTCTAATGAATATTCAGGACTGATTTCCTTTAGGATGGACTGGTTGGATCTCCTTGCAATCCAAGGGGCTCTCAAGAATCTTCTCCAACACCATAGTTCAAATACATCAATTCTTTGGTGCTCAGATTTCTTTACAGTGAAACTCTCACATCTATACATAACTACTGGAAAAAGCATAGCCTTGACCAGATGGACCTTTGCTAGCAAAGTAACATCTCTACTTTTTAACATGCTGTCTAGGTTGGTCATAACTTTTCTCCCAAGGAATAAGCGTCTTTTAATTTCATGGCTCCAGTCACCATCTGCAGTGATTTTGGAGCCCCCAAAATAAAGTCTGCCACTATTTCCACTGTTTCTCCATCTATTTGCCATGAAGTTATGGGGCTGGATGCTATGATCTTTGTTTTCTGAATGTTGAGCTTTAAGCCAACTTTTTCACTCTCCTCTTTCACTTTCATCAAGAGGCTCGTTAGTTCTTCACTTTCTGCCATAAGGGTGGTATCATCTGCATATCTGAAGTTATTGATTTTATATAGATAGATAGATAGATAGATATAGATACACACACACAAATAAATGTGCCATTTTGCCACTTTTCTCAATGTTTATCTGTTGTTATTGTTGTTTAGTCTCTAAGTCATGTCTGACTCTTTGTGACTCCATGGACTGTAGCCTGACCCGCTCCTCTGTCCATGGCATTTTCAAGGCAAGTATACCGGAGCAGGTTGCCATTTCTCTAACAGGGGATCTTTACAACCCAGGGATTAAACCTGCATCTCCCATATCTCCTGCATTGGCAAGAGGGTTCTTTACCACTGAGCCACTGGGGAGGCCCTCAATGTTTATACCCCCCAGATATTCATTCATAACTGTGACAGTGGGGACCACTTCCTACTTACAAGGCACACCTTAAAGTATTATTCTGATTTCTAAATGTATTTTTTCATTATGTTTACTAGACTTTGATGCATTCTTTCTTACTTAATTTTATTGCTACTTTTATAATTTGAATGTTTATTTAGTCAAGTTTCCTAGGAAGATACTTTTGGCTGTTTGAATTCATATTTTCAGGGGCACAAAGTTTCCTACTGGCAACTTGACAAATTTCTAGTCTAATTTTTAAAATAATGAGCTTTATAGATTTGTATATTTTACCTTGTATCTTAGGACTTCCGAAAATATGCATGATTTCACTCCACGGAGGAGGAGAGTGCATGTCACTAATATATCTTTGCAAGACTCCTTTCCCTCCATATCTGATTTGTTTTAAAATTATAATTATTTTCAGTTATTCAAAATGCTGTATGTATCTTACATTCCTTGATATTCAAACTTGGATGATATCATTTAATTCCAAGAAATATTAAGAATTCAAATAGCCACATTTTCTCCTATCTTTTTTCTGACAAAAAATGGAATACATGCAGAAACTAATAAAAAAACTTTTTTGAAATGTACATAACTTTTAAAATTACAAAACTTACTGTTTATGCAGTAGTCAAATATAGGTTAAAGTAGAAACCATATAAGAAAATGGAAAAAAATTAAAGTCAATTAAAAAATACTAAAACTTATGAAATGTAGTTGAAACTATGCTTAGAGGGAAATACATAGCTATAAGAACCTGTATTTTAAAGGGAGAAGGATCTAAAATCAATAACTAAATATTCCACCTCAAGAAGTTAGCAGAAGAATGAAAATTAAAGCAAAGAAAAGGGAGAAGAATCTAAAATAAATAACTAAACACTCCGCCTTAAGAAGGCAGACAAATAAAGAAAATTAAAACAAAGGAAGAAGAATAGCAAAAATAATGAAATAGGGAATATAAAAATAATAGGAAAAATTTAAAAATCCAAAAGATAAAATTTTGCAATGATTAACAAAGCCAATACATCTTTACATATACTAAGAAACTAAACAAAAAAGATTTATATTACAAAAATCACAAATCAAGGAGTAATATTACCAGTCTTTCAAAAAGAAAAAGAAAACAAACAACTGTTTATCAACAAATATGATATTCCTGACTAAATGACAGATTCCTGGAAAGACACAAACTACTTTTTACACACTGAATGTCTGTCTCCTCCTGACATTCACAGGTTACGACCCTAACCTCCTGTGTGAGGTCATTATAAGTAGGGTGCTTTAGGAGGTCATCAGGGTGGAGTCCTCATCAATGAGATTAGTGTCCTTATAAAGAGAACCCAAAAGCTTCTTCCTCTCTGCTCCGTGTGTGAATATACACTAGAAGACAGCCACCCACAAGCCAGGAAACAGGCCCAGAGCAGACAGTGGGTCTGCCAGTGACTTGATTTTGGACCTGTCATATTCCAGAAGTATGAGGAATAAGTGTTTCTTATTTAAGTCACACTGCTGCTGCTGCTGCCGCTAAGTCGCTTCAGTCGTGTCCAACTTTGTGTGACCCCATGGACTGCAGCCCACCAGGCTTCTCCATTCATGGGACTTTCCAGGCAAGAGTACTGAAGTGGCTTGCCATTGCCTTCTCTGATTTAAGTCACACTGCTGCTGCTGCTGCTAAGTCACTTCAGTCGTGTCCGACTCTGTGTGACCCCATAGAGGGCAGCCAACCAGGCTCCCCCATCCCTGGGATCCTCCAGGCAAGAACACTGGAGTGGGTTGCAATTTCCTTCTCCGATGCATGAAAGTGAAAAGTGAAAGGGAATTCACTCAGTCGTGTCTGACTCTTCGTGACCCCATGGACCGCAGCCTACCAGGCTCCCCTGTCCATGGGATTTTCCAGGCAAGAGTACTGGAGTGGGGTACCATCGCCTTCTCTGTTAAGTCACACAGTCTATGGTAATTTTTTATAGCAGTCTGAGCACACTAAGCTTTTGAAACTGACTTAATAAAAAAGTAAAGTAGAAAATCTGAATGGACCTTCAATATGGAGTAAGAGTTCACTATTCATCAAAAAACTTCCTAAAAAGAAAAGCTCAGGACTGGATAACTTTGCTAGTAAATTCCACAAATTGATTCAAGTTCAAGGAGGATTCTTACAAGTTCTTCAAAAATATTTCCATAAAATAGAAGATGAAAAATTACCAACTTACCCTATGAGCATACTACTGCTGCTGCTACTCTCTGTGCGACCCCATAGGCGGTAGCCCACCAGGCTTCCCCATCCCTGGGATTCTCCAGGCAAGAATACTGGAGTGGGTTGCCATTTCCTTCTCCAATGCATGAAAGTGAAAAGTGAAAGGTAAGTCGCTCAGTTGTGTCCTACTCTTAGCGACCCCATGGACTGCAGCCCACCAGGCTCCTCCTTCTATGGGATTTTCCAGGCAAAAGTGCTAGAGTGGGAGGTCATTGCCTTCTCCAGAGCATACTACTACCCTGATTTAAAAAAAAAAGAAAGAAAAGAAACAGACAAAGGTATCACAAGAAAACAACAGAACAATATCTCTTATGGATATAGGTTCAAAGGATTAAACAAAATACCAACAAACTGAATCTAACAGCATATATCAGGGAATATACACCACAACCAGGGAGATTTTTGCAAGAATACAATGTTGATTAACAACATTAACCATATTAAGAGAACAATAGACCCAGACTGAATTATTATCTCACTCATTTCAGTTCAGTCCCTCAGTCGTGTCCCACTCTTTGTGACCATGGGCTTCTCCAATAGCTCAGTTGGTAAAGATACCACCTGCAATTCAGGGGACCCCAGTTTGATTCCTGGGTCAGGAAGATCCACTGGCAAAGGGATAGGCTACCCACTCCAGTATTATTGGGTTTCCCTTGTGGCTGGGCTGATAAAGAATCCTCCCGCAATGCGGGAGACCTGGATAGGGAAGATCCCCTGGAGAAGGGAAAGGCTACCCTCTCCAGTATTCTGGCCTGGAGAAGTTCATGGACTGTATAGCCCATGGGGTCTCAAAGAGTTTGACACGACTGAATGACTTTCACTTTCACTAGACTCAGAAAGAGGAGAAGGGGTTGACAGAGGATGAGATAGTTGGATGACATCACCGACTCAATGGACATAAGTTTGAGTAAACTCTGGGAACTAGTGATAGACAGGGAGGTCTGACGTACTGCAGTCCATGGGGTCGAAAAGAGTTGGACAAGACTAAGTGACTGAAATGAACTGAACTGAACTGAGATTCAGAGAAAAAAATATTGGAGGGACTTCCCCAGCAGTCCAGTGGTTAAGACTCCATGCTTCCACTGTAAGGGACACAGTTTTGATCCCCTGGGCAGGGAATGAAGATCCTGCGTACTGCCCTGAGAGGCCAAAAAGTAAACACAAATAAATTAATTAATTTTTTAAAAAAGAAAAAAGCATTTGACAAAGTTGAACACCCTTTCATGATAAAATAGTTTGACAGAGTAGGATTAGAAGGTAATCACCACAATGTGATAAAGGGTGTTTATAAAATATGTACAGATAATTTGACTTTAAGTAGAGAAGACTCAATGTTTGACCCTAAGATCAGAAAAACAAAAATGCAAAGAATTCCATTCTTGCCTCTTCTGTTACATATTTTATAAGGTTTCTAGTCAGGACAATTAGGCATAAAAAAGGAATAGACACCCAGCTTGGGAAGGAAGGAGCAATACTATCTATCATGGAAAGACATGATCTTGGGTACAGAAAATCCTACAGTTTAAAATTCCATTAGAAATACTAAAAAAGGCTGGAGAATCCCAGGGATGGGGGAGCCTGGTGGGCTGCCATCTGTGGGGTTGCACAGAATCAGACACAACTGAAGCGGCTTAGCAGCAACAGCAGCAAACAAGTACAGGAAGGTGTCTGGATAGAAGATAAATTTTAAAAGTTACAATTATATTCCCTAGTAATGGTTAATCTGAAAATGAAATTAAGAAAAATTGAATTCAAAATGTCATAAAGACTAAAAATGCTTAGCGATACATTTGAGAAGAAAGAGAGAGACATATTAAAAACTACAAAACTGGTTGAAATAAAATAAAGACTTAAATAAATGGAAAGATATCCCATGTTCATGGTATGGAGAACTTAACATTGCTAAATGGCAAGACACCTCACATTTGACTGAAAGTTTAACGCAGTCTCCATTAAAACCCCAGCATCTGTTTTTTGGCAGAACATGACCAGCTGATCCTGAAGTTCTTGTGGAAACACAAGGACCCAGAAGAGCCAAACAGCCTTGTAAATGAATAACAAAGTTGGAGGAAAACTAATTCCTTATTATGAAAATTACTATAAGACTATTTATTAATAAAAATGGTATGTACTAGCATAAAAGATATGTCAATGGAATATAATTGAGAGTTCATAAGTAAAATATTTATGATCATTTACTTTTGACAGGAATACCAGGACATTTCTATAGAAAATAACAGGGTATTTTTTCAGTAAATGGTATTAGGACAACTGTATATACAAATGCAAAATATGAAGTTGGACCTCTACCTTACTCTTCACATAAAAATTACCTCAAAAATAGATTAAATGCCTAAGTGCAAGAGAGGAAAAATTTTAAATAAACTCAGAAAAGGGAATATAGGACACAATTTTCTTAAATTTGAGTTAGGCAATCATTTCCTATTTATGAAAACACAGGGATGGCAAAAAAGAAAAGAGCTTATTGTTATTATTATCATTGTTTTTCTGTTTCAAAAGATGACCACAGATCTGGAGCATATATTTGCATGGCCTATATTTGATAAGGCACTTCTCTCCAGAATGTATCAGCTTAGCTCACAGCTCAACAATAAATAGACAAAAAACTCAATTGAAAAATTAGTAAACTAGGTGTCTATTTTGCTATGTATATATATATATATATATATACATAGCCAGCAATCACATGCATAGATGCTCAAAATTTTAAGTTGTTGGCCAAAATCAAATAGAAGCCCAATGATACCATTTATCACTCACTGGGATGACTATAATAATAAAAACAAAGACCCTGATGCTGGGAAAGACTGAAGGCAGAAGAAGAAGGGGATGACAGAGGATGAGATGGTTGGATGTCATCACTGACTCAATGGACATGAGTTTGAGCAAACTCTGGAGATAGTGAAAGACAGGGAAGCCTGGCATGCTGCAGTCAAGGGGTCACAAAGAGTCAGACATAATTTGGTGACTGAAAACAACAAGAATGATCATCTTAAAATTATTCATGGTAGTCAATAAGAGGAAACAATTCAAATGTCCAAGTGATGAATGGATAAATGTATGTAGCATATCCATATAACAGTATAGTATTCAGACATGAGAAAAGGAATGAAGTGCTATTACCAGTTACTATGTGGATCAACACTAAAAACATTATGCTAAATGAACGAAGCCAGAGAAAAAGGCTATATTTAGATATCCATATCTAAAATATTGGAGACGGCAATGGCACCTCACTCCAGTACTCTTGCCTGGA
>SJYV01055742.1:0-34645 GCA_006410875.1 Neotragus pygmaeus
AGGGGAGGGGCAGGGAGAAGAGGAGCGCTGGCTCCAGAAATGAGAGACGGGCAGATGGGCCCTCCGAGGGGACACAGGAGCCTTGGGGGCAGAGGTCGGAGGGCCTGTGGCCCTTCCCTTCAGCCACAGAGCCTGGCCCTTGCCTGGGCCCTGGGTGTTCACTTCACATTTCTGACAACTGGCGAGCAGGAGCCGGGACATGGCCCCGTGGCCGTGGTCTGGGGTCCCTGGTTTTCCACGCAGGACAGCCCCAGGTGGCCCCTGGAGCAGTCCCAGCCCACTCTGGGGTGCTCAACTCGGGGTTTCATGGGACAGAAGTGCCTCTGATGTGGCTCAGGGACACACGGGGCCGAGGGCCTGGGCAGTTTCCAAGGTGAGTTTTCTGTGCAATGAACCCCCAAGCCATGCTGCAGTCAGGAAACGTCAGGGCGGGCTTTTGCAGCCTACCCACTCATCCTCTAGCTCCAGCTGGGGGTCTTGTGGGTTTAAGACTCTGGGCACACCCATCCTAGTTTCAGTCTGAACCTGTGGCCTCGTCTCAGGAGTGTTCGGTTCTGTCCCCGTCTCCCGCTGGGACTCCGTCTCCAAGGACAGCTCTGTGTGATAGCCCAGCTTGGAAGGTCGGGTTCCCATGACAGAATGCAGCAAAAGAGCCTAGGCTGGGTCGAGCGGGGCTGCGGGGTCAGGGCTACAGCTCCGCACGTCCAGGCACCCACATGAGCAGATGAACCAGCACTCTGGGCGCGTGTCCCGGGGAGGACGGGGTTGGCTGAGACCATGACGAGCTGTTCTACTG
Source organism: Neotragus pygmaeus (assembly GCA_006410875.1). Taxonomy (NCBI): domain Eukaryota; kingdom Metazoa; phylum Chordata; class Mammalia; order Artiodactyla; family Bovidae; genus Neotragus; species Neotragus pygmaeus. The sequence goes on from SJYV01055742.1 coordinate 797, forward strand.
TGCGTAGTGGCTACACTGAGGGCCGGGGATGTGTTGGCTCACTTAAAGATCTTGACCTTTAACAGAGGTGTGGTGAGCCTCAAGTTTTAGGAGGGAAGCCCCAGGCTGTAACAGCCTCCTGGCCCCGCGCTCCAGACAGCAGAACCAAAATTTCCACGTGGCTCATCGCTCAGTGCCAGGGTCCTGCCGCTGTAACAAGTGACCAAACCTTGAGTGGCTTCAGATACAGGTTTATGTTCATACAGTTTCAGAGGCCTTACAATAAATTGTACTGGGCTAAAGTCAAGGTGTGGGCAGGCCTGTTTCCCCTTGGAGGCTCCAGGGAGATCTATGTCCTGGCTTTTCCTGCTTCTGGGGTCCTGCTCTCCTAGGTTCAGAGCCCTCCTCTACTCACAGCCACTGACGAGCATCAAATTGTTCTCACACTGCATCTCTCCAGCACTGATTCTCCCCTCCCCCATGTAAGGGACCCCTGCAAATCCCCTGGGCCTGCCCAGAGAATCTAAGGTCATCTTATCTCTTTAGGGCAGGAGTTTAGGAGATTAGTTCCCCTTGCTGTATTCACAGACCCCAGGATTAGAATGTGAACAGCCTTGGGGGCCGCTTTGCTGCCCACCTCACTCAGGGGCCCCAGCGCTCTGCCCACATCATGTGTGTATGTCTGGCCCTGCCAAGGACAAAGAGACGCCTCACCACTCCTCACTCTTCTCCTCTGCTTGCCTCGTCCAGGCGCCTGGCCCAGGTGGCCCTGGAGGATCTGGTGGCCGGGCACAGGCTGCCCATTGTCATTCTCTGGGTGGATCACACAGAGCCTGGCAGGCCCACGGTGGGTGTCCTCCCGTCCCCGTAAACAGGCCTTTGGTCCAGGGGCTGGGTCCCCACCCTGTGCTACAGCCTGGGCCAAGCCCCGGCCCTGGGTCTGGCTCCCTGCCTACCAGCCAGGCGACGACATTGCCATCTGGTCGCCCGGTCAGTGCCATGAGCTGTCACTGGCATCCGATGGACNCTGGGTCCCCACCCTGTGCTACAGCCTGGGCCAAGCCCCGGCCCTGGGTCTGGCTCCCTGCCTACCAGCCAGGCGACGACATTGCCATCTGGTCGCCCGGTCAGTGCCATGAGCTGTCACTGGCATCCGATGGACTGAGGTTCAGACTCAGTTCTGGGGAGGGGTGAGCAGAGCCCCCAAGGAGCACTCAGTGCAGAGTACCCACTGGCCTAGAGGAGGAGGCAATGGGAGAAGGAACTTAAGTGAAAGTCTGAGATTCCAAAGACATGGTGGCTTTTTCGTGGGGGTGGGGGTGGGGGCCCCTCCTGGGGGCCCCTCCCGTGGGCCCCTCCCAGATCACTGGAGCGGGGGTGCATTTCACAGCTTTCACACTGAGCATTTTCTCGAGGAAAGGGCGGGCACCCCGCGCCCCGTGACACTCACGGGCCTACGGCCAGAAAACGCTGGGCGCATCTTGATTTCTGTCACTATTGGCACCAAGGCAAAAAGAGGACGGAGAGGGGTGCCCCCCAGGGAAGTAAGGGAGATGGCACCCACAGTCACAGTGAGGCTCAGGTCGGAAGGAAACGAGCCAGGGCCTGCAGGCAGAGGCCAGGATCCCAGAGGCAGGCAAGCAGTCTGGCTCCCTGGTCAGCTCCCCTCCCCACCGGTGTGACCTCTGCTCGAGAAGCATCCATTTCATTCCAAGGGGGACCGATTTCCATTCTGCCTGGGTCTATGCCCTCTCTGGGAGCCACTGATCCCAACTGGATGTGTTCTTTGACCTCAGGAGTTGGGGGAAGGAGCAGGCCCAGAAACGTATCCACATGCAGAAACGTGTCCCACTTCTGCAGACCCTCCGGATAAACCGGGCAAGCCCTTGGGGCTCCTATCCAGAGCCCAGGGGACAGAGAGGCTGTGGACCCCGATCGCAGCCTCTGCACAGGGTCTGCACTGCTGACAGCAGTGTGGAACCCTAAGGTCAGAGTGCAGCTTCAGGGCCAGGGAGTCAGGAGAAGGAAGACTGCTCTTGTGAACACAGACCCAGAATGGGGTGGGCCTCATCGGCGCAACCATGGGGCCTTGTGCAGGTGCAACAGTGGGGACTCATGCAGGCATGTCAATGGGGGCTTGTACAAGTGCAATGATGGGGGCTTGTATAGGGATGATGATGGGGCCTTGTGCAGGTGTGATGATGGGGCCTTGTGCAGGTGTGATGGCGGGGGCTTGTACAGGTGCGATGATGGGGCCTTGTGCAGGTGTGATGATGGGGCCTTGTGCAGGTGTGATGATGGGGGCTTGTGCAGGTGTGATGATGGGACCTTGTACAGGTGCTGCTGGTGCTCTCCGAGATGAGTGCAGCTTGCCTGGCACACCACACGACTTCCATCTTTCAGAATTGAGCAGGAAACAGATGGCCCACTCGGGGGGGCAGTAGAAGAGATTTGTTAATAAAAAGAACATTTCAGAGGTATTAGCAGGGTTGAGGGAAACAACCAGGACTGCTGAGGCATCAAGGCACCTGTGAGTATAGAAGCCCCAGTTAGAAGGGGCACAGGAAGAAGACCTGTCACCAGGATGAGGGCAGGATCCTGGGAAAGACCACCTGGCAGGACTTGTGCCCCTTGGCTAGATGCCCACTGTGGGAGGAGCACAGCAAGGCCCCATTTGCTTCTTCCTTGCCCATCCTGACCTGCCCTGCCTCTAACTGGCTAGGCCGCAGCTGGAAGCCAGAAGGTGAAGGAGCCAGGTAGGCAAATTCACCACATACCAGGCAGCTTCCTGAAGCACAGGGTAGGCAGGACAGAGACGGATGGAGGAGGTATGTGGGGTGAGCAGAAGTATCTAGTCATTATCCCCAATTAGTAGTGACCAGACAGTGAACAGGATGGTGGTGGTGAAGGTGATGGAGGTGCTGGTGGTGACATTGGTTGTGATGATGCTGATGGTAGTGGTGGTGATGATGGTGGTGAAGGTGATGGAAGTGGTCATGGTGATGGTGATGGTGATGGTGGTGATGTTGGTTGTGATGATGTTGATGGNTTCCAATTTGCCTTGATTCATGGACCTGACATTCCAGGTTCCTATGAAATATTGTTCTTTATAGCATCAAACCTTCCTTCCATCACTAGTCACATCAACAAGTGGGTGTTGTTTTTGCTTTGGCTCCGTGCCTTCATTATTTCTGGAGTTATTTCTCCACTGATCTTCAGTAGCATAGTGGGCACCTACCCACCTGGAGAGTTCATCTTTCAATGTCCTATGTGTTTGCCTTTTCATGCTGTTCATGGGGTTCTCAAGGCAAGAATACTGAAGTGGTTTGCCATTCCTTTCTCCAGCAGACCACATTTTGTCAGAACTCTCCACAATGGATAGAGGGGTGCACATATCTTTTCAAAATAGTATTTTTGTTTTTTTCCAGACAAATACTCAGAGGTGAAACTGAAGAACAATATGATGCTTCTATTTTAATTTTCTGAGGAGCTGCTATACCATTTCCATAGTTGACTGCACCAATTTACATTCCACTAACAGTGCACTAGTGTTCCCTGTCCTCCACAGCCTTGCCAATAGGTATTATTCATTGTCTTTTTGACAGTAGCCATAGTAACAGTCATGAGATGATAGCCCTTTGTGGTTTTCATCTGCATTTCCTCAATGATTAGTGATGTTGAGCATTTTTCTGTTGGCCATCTGTATGTCTTCCTTGGAAATATGTCAATTCAATTCCTCTGCTCATTTTAAAATCTGAATCTATTTTTAGTTTTGAATTATGTGAGTTCCTTATATATTTTGTATATTAACCCCTTATTGGATATTGGATATATCATTTGCAAAATCTTCTCCCATTTGGTAGGTTGCCTTTTTGTTTTGTTGATTATTTTCTTCACTGTGAAAAAACTTTTTAGTTTGATGTAGTCCCATTTTTTTTCTTTTTCTTTTGTTTCTCTTGCCAAAGGAGACATGTTCAAAAATATATTGCTAAGGTTGAAGTCAAACAGCTTACTTCCTATGTTATTTTCTTTATGGTTTCAGGTCTTACACTTAAATCTTTAACCCATTTTGAGTTTATTTTTGTATATGGTGTAAGAAAGTGGTCCAGTTTTTATATACAGTACAAGAAAGTGGTTCATTTCCATTCNTAAGGTTGAAGTCAAACAGCTTACTTCCTATGTTATTTTCTTTATGGTTTCAGGTCTTACACTTAAATCTTTAACCCATTTTGAGTTTATTTTTGTATATGGTGTAAGAAAGTGGTCCAGTTTTTATATACAGTACAAGAAAGTGGTTCATTTCCATTCTTGTAGCTATCTAGTTTTTCTAATATTATTCATTGAAGAAACTGTCTTTTCCCATATATTCTGGCTCCTTTGTTGTAGCCAGGATCATGCTGTTTTGATTTCTCTAGCTTGTAGCACAGTTTGAAAACAGGGAGCCTAATAACTACATATTTGCTCTTTTTCTTAAGATTGCTTTGGCTATTTGGGGTCTTTTGTGAATTGGTACAAATTTTAGGTTTATTTGTTTCTGTTCTATGGACTTTTTAGTAGGTAGCTATAAAACAGAGATTATTCTCTGTTAAAAAGTGAAAATAGCTGTCATAAAGGATGGTTGTCCTTTCACAACTGTCATTCGTGACAGCCGAGCCTAGAAAAGTATACTCCATAAACAGATGTGGCATCAAGATATATGGTAGTATGATTTCCTTAAGTACTGTGTGACAATCTGTGAACAGTATCAAAGAAAACAAATGACTGTCTATCTCTTAAATTGGGGACCAATTGCATGGGGGTAAAGAGAATGCGTTATACACAATAAATGGTAAAAACACAAGTTTTCCATGACCTTTGGGTGTTAACTAGGTAGGGAAGATGAATCCAAGTGGAGGCTGACATCTTGGACTTTCCTATCTTATTATAGAGAGGTTGAGTTCTCTCTGAGGACAAACTATAATCCTAATAGTTAAAGGGGAATAAAGGGCTAAATCTTATGCCTATAGAAAGAGATTCCCATAATTTAAGATTTCATGACAAAAAGTGGAATTGCAATAATTGTAACAGAGAAAACAGACTTTAAAACAAAAGCCATAAGCAAAGATAAAAAAAGATACCAGATAAAAGAATCAATACAACAAGAGGACATGACTCTTGTCAACTTATATACACCTAATATAGGAGCACTTAAATACATAAAACAAATACTGACAGACATAAAAGGAGAAATTGACCAGAAGACAATAATAATAGACTTTAAGATCCCATTCACTTTAATGGGCAAACCTTCTAGGGAGACAATCAATAAGACAACAGAGATTCTAAATGAAACCACATTCTAGGGCACAAAACAAGCCTCAACAAATTGAAGAGGATAAAAATTATTTCAGAAATCTTTTCTGACTACAATAGCATGAAACTAGAAATCAACCAGAAGAAAAAAATGATTACATGGAGACTAAACAATATGCTAAAAAAAACCAATGCATTAACAATGAAATGAAAGAAATAAAAACACACCTTGAGACATTGACACACAGCTATACAAAAATCTATGGGATGCAGAAAAAGCAGTTCTTATGGGGAAATTCACAGTGATACACGCCTTCTTCAAAAAGAAAAAAAAAAAATCAATCTAACCTACCACCTAAAGGAATTAGAAAAAGGAGAACAAACAAAACCTAAAGTCAGCAGAGGAGAGGAAATAATAAAGATCCAAGAGGGAATGAATAAAATAGAGGTTAAAAAACAATAGAAGAAATCAATAAATCAAGAGCTGATTCTTTGAAATGGTAAACAAAACTGGCAAACCTCTGACCAGACTCACCAAGAAAAAATGAGAGAGAATCCAGATCAACAAAATAAAAAGTGAAAAAGGAGAAGTAGCAATACTGCATAAATTAAAAAAAATGTTATAAACACTTAACAATCTAGAAGAAATGGACATGTTTCTAGAAATATACTGTTCTCCAAAACTGAATCAAGAAATAGATAATTTGAACACATCCATAGAAGTGAAATAACATCTGAAAAAAGAAAAAACCCAAACTCTCTACAAACAAAAGTCCAGGACCAGATGACTTCAACACTAAGTTCTACCAAACATATGAAGAATGTAAATTGATTCTTCTTAAATTCTTCCAAAACATTGAAAGAGAGGGAATATTCCCGAAGAAATTCTATAAAATCACCATCACCGTGATAGCAAAATCAGAGATATCATCAAAAAAGAAAATTAGGTCACTCAGTCATGTCCGACTCTTTGTGATCCCATGAACCGTGGCACGCCAGGCCTCCCTGTCCATCACCAACTCCCGGAGTCCACCTAAACCCATGTCCATCAAGTCGATGATGCCATCCAACTATCTCATCCTCTGTTGTCCCCTTCTCCTCCTGCCCTCAATCTTTCCAAGCATCAGAGTCTTTTCCAATGACTCAACTCTTTGCACCAGGTGGCCAAAGTATTGGAGTTTCAGCTTTAGCATCAGTCCTTCCAATGAACACCCAGGACTAATCTCCNATGCAGGTGGTGATGGTGATGGTGGTGATGTTGGTTGTGATGATGCTGATAGAGGTGGTGGTGGTGATGGTGGTGAAGGTGATGATGTTGATGGAGGTGATGCAGGTGGTGGTGGTGATGTGACAGTGAGGTTGGTTGTCATGATGGTGATAGTGATAGTGGTGGTAGTGATGGTGATGAAGCATCTCCAGCATTCCCCAATGCTGGACACGAGGTAAGCCCTTTGCTAGAGAGTCTGGAACCATTTCATGGGATCTCTCAACCCCAAACCCCAATTTTCTTTTGGAAACTGCACAGATCATCCCCCTTCAGGCTGGCTGCCAGCATATGGAGGAGGCTACCTGGCCACAGGAAATTCTCTTTGACCAGAACAGTCCTGTTGGCCATGAACCCACCCTTCCAATCACCGTTCACTCTGATCGTGAACACACCCTTGTCTCTCCCTGACCCACTGAGCGCATGTCACACTTCTGTGGAGGCTTCACTGCCCACAGCCAACCATCTCCTATGTGGGTTATTTATTTGCCAAGGTTCCCACAGGACACCCACAGGAAGGAGCCTCTGGGCTAAGGGTGCACCCTCCCTTGGGGCCCTCCTGCCCCAGATGTCCCCCACCCACCACCCAGGTGGTGCTGACGTCCTCCCCCTGCCTTCCACCTCTCAGGTCCCCCTTCTCAAGCTTCCTCTGTCCAGGGTGTAGCCTGTCCTCCCACTGCGGGGGACGTGGGAATGTGAGTCCCAGAGAGGAATGTGCCAACCACCAGTCAAGTGCCCACACCCAGCCCCGAGGTGGCACGTGCTTCCCCCACCCCCCAGGACCTGGACATGTTCATCCCAAGCCTAGCAGTACAGCCCTTTGACCCCAGATTCTTTCTGCATGAGTTCACTTGGTCAATTTTTAAGCCACACTTGAGTACAAACACACGCACATGCACACATACACACACACGCATACCTGTGACACNCTGGACATGTTCATCCCAAGCCTAGCAGTACAGCCCTTTGACCCCAGATTCTTTCTGCATGAGTTCACTTGGTCAATTTTTAAGCCACACTTGAGTACAAACACACGCACATGCACACATACACACACACGCATACCTGTGACACTCACAGATTCTCACACGAGACGTCTCATGTGCACACACACACACACACACACACACACACACTCAGCCCCCTCCTTTCTCCACCCTGAGTTCTAGGTGCAGCCCCCCGGGATGTGGTGGGAAGGGGGGGTCTCACCCTGTCGTTTCTCACTGTGTTACAGGACCCCGGCCAGAGGGGCACTCCTTGCCCTGTGTGGCCACTGGGGCCCTGGGGGCTTTGGAGGACAGAGCCCAGCCTGGAGTCAGCTGGCCCACCGCAGGCCCGTTCTCACTCTCGGGAGGACTCAGAACCTGGTCCTGACCCCACACCCTGAGAACAGTTCTCCAGGGTCCCAGCAGCTGCTGCTGCAGAGTCGCGTCACTCGTGTCCGACTCTGTGTGACCCCACAGACGGCAGCCCACCAGGGTTACCCCCATCCCTGGGATTCTCCAGGCAAGAACACTGGAGCGGGTCACCATTTCCTTCTCCAATGCATGAAAGTGAAAACTGAAAGTGAAGTCGCTCAGTCGTGTCCGACTCTTAGTGACCCCATGGACTGCAGCCCACCAGGCTCCTCCGTCCATGGGATTTTCCAGGCAAGCGTGCTGGAGTGGGGTGCCATTCGTCACCGCAGGGCGTTAGGTAAATGTTTGCGTGGCTTTGGCATGGGTCTCAGAATTAAAGATATTTTTACAGCAGTCAGTGGTCACCATGCCTCTCTGAATACCCCCCCTCTGAATGCTCAGCCCTCTTTCCAGACTCCAAACTGGAGACATGCTTCCTCCACTTGAACGTCCGGTATCACGAGTGATGGCCCTCCCCTCCTGCCACCCACATCCTTCCAGTCGTTCAGGCCAAATCAGAGTTCTCAGAAAATCCCACTGGCTTTGTCTTCAGAGCATGCTGGGATCTGTCCCCTTCACTTTCCCAGGACCACCCCCGGAGCTCGCCAGAGTCTCCCACCGCGGCCCCGCCCCTACTCTCGCTGCTGGCTGTCCTCCACGCAGCAGCCGAGGGAGCCTAAAAACACATGGGGGAGGTGTTGCCACTCTCCCCCCAGCCCTGGGGCTGCCTCGCCCAGAGGCACAGGTGGAGGTGAGCCCACGCTCTCCAGGCCGCCCGGCCCTGCCCGCCCCGCTTTCAGGCAGCACTTGGCACGTCCGCCCTGCTCAGTTACTTGTTACTTGCTCTCTGCTCCTCTCTGTCTTCCTGCACTTGGCACAAGCCCCACAGAGGCTCGGGTTTCTGTGTTCTGCTCACTGACGCAAGATGAGGAGGAGAAGGGTGCCTCGTGGGCCCCCAGGAGGTGCTTGGCAAATATTTGCAAATGAATGAATGCACGGAATGCACCTCTATCTCCAACCCAGCCGGGCCCCAGAAACCCAGAAACCCAGACAGATCACAAAGGAGAAAGCCCTGGCTTTGAGCGTTCGAGAAGGGTTTCCGTTTGAAGTGCTGGCTGAGAAAGTTTCCTTCCTCCTCAGATCTCTCTGCAGCCTCCTGCAGGTCCCCTGGACACCAGATCTCCTAAGCAACTGATCCGATAGGCTGGTTAGGGGAAGGGGCCCTGGGGCGGCCTGGCCTTACTGCTGCCTTATTTCCAAATGCCTGAAATTCTGGAACTGTTCCCATGTGGCCAGGCCAGGGCCAGCTGCAGGCGGCCCCCTTCAAGCTGGCCACTGGGAGGGCAGGCTGCGGCAATCCTCCTGAGAGCCAAGATCCACGGTCCTGGCGCTGGAGCCCTTAGGCTGGCCTTGTGGGTGTGGCAGCCCGAGCTTGGCCCTCCCGGCCCTCCCTACAGAGAGCTGGCCCCCCTCGGTGTCACACGCTCAGGCCACTTCACGAGTCACAAGGCAGTTTTCCATTAGCGTCAAACACACGTAGATCTTGACCTGGAGCTGATGGGAGCAGAGGGGGAAGAACCCGGCTTCAATCAGCTTGCATACCTGGGGGATCAGCAGGCCCAGACCCCCAGAGGGCACCATGTTCCAGCAGCAGGGGTGGGAATGGCCCCATGCACACCCCTCTCTCCCTCTGCCCATCTGTCTGTCTGTCTCACACACATGGACCCGGATGGCACAAGAGGAGGAGGCGGTGATGCACCTGCTTGCAGTGTCTCCTGTGTGCTTCCTCACCCCAGACATGCAGTGAGCCCCTACTGTGTTCCGAGCCCTTGTGAGCTCCGTGGGACCCCCCTGGTATGAGGTGTCAAGGCCCCCAAAAGCAAGAAGGTTCTCCTGGGATGACATCACGAATTATCCTTGGGGCTGTCAGGCACTGGGGGGCTTCACCTTCCGAGACCAATTTCCTCTTCATCTGATAACAAATCCCCTCTGCCCTCCTTTAGGAAGACCTCCTTGCTGGCTGGCTCCCACTGAGCGCAGCAGCCCCACTGTCCCCAAGATCATCACATGAACTGGCTGAGGTCATGTGACCCAAGGCCAGCCAGTGTAAGGACAGAGTTTCCCCACCCACAGAAATCAGCTCAGTGACAGCCATGTGACCCAAGTGCAAAAATCAAAGCCCTGCCCAGAATGGCCCTGATCCCCCAGGTTGGGAGTTCCAAGGAGTCCCTACGACTAGCACTCCTGGGCTATCTTTGCCTGACAGTGAAGTCAACACAGATGAATAAGATGACGCCCAGTGATGGCTTTTGAGCTCTTGGATCCAGCTGTGCCTGAAGGCCACTTCACCCTACACTTTCTAGTTAAATCATTCAGCCAACTCTCTTCTTTTCTGAAATGAGCTTGGGTTGGGGTTCTACTGTGTATGTTAGTCACTTCGTGGTGTCTGGCTCTTTGCAACTCTATGGACTACAGCATGCCTGGTTCCTCTGTCCATGGGATTCTCCAGGCAAGAATACTGGGGTGGGTTGCTATTCCCTTCTCCAGGGGATATTCCTGCCCCAGGGGTCAAACCCAGGTCTCCTGCACTGCAGGCAGATTCTTTACCATCTGAGTCACTCAGGAAGTCCCTGGGGTTTTATTATCTGCAACTAAAAAGAATCCTGGGAGTTTTATAGGGGAGCAAATTAACAGGAAGGTACTGGTAAGATAAAACCTTCCTGAATCTTTAAAGTGGGAATAGGATCTCAGGTTTAGGCAGATACTCTTGTGGACCCACCTTGTCCCTAGGCTGCTCTCTAACATGCCCCTGAGGCTGGGCTTCTACTCACTGGGAGCCCCCTGCTGACCGCTTGGCGCTGGGGCAGCTGTGCATCCAGTAAGTAGTCTCTCCTCTTTCTTTCCTCTACAATCCCACCTCCCCTATCACAGAGCTCTGTAGACAATGCTGTGCTATCCGGCAGGGCTCAGACTGAGCCATCCAGGTTCCCCCACCCGCTCCCAGCACATCTTCTACCCCTCCCGGAGGGTCAGCCCTGCAGAGTCCAGGCATGTGCAGTGCATGCAGCAGAGAAGCAGTCCTGCCACAGGCAGAAACCGGGTTTTGACCGAGGAGAGCGGAGTCACCGCCCGCCCTGCCACCCCTCCCCCCATCTGGAGCCCATGCCCAGGAGACGGTGAAAGGACCTGAGCCCAGGCTGCCCCCACTGTGTCCACACAGCGCCCAGGTTGACCGCATCGCAGGATAGCACCTGAGAGGCACACCCCCAACCCTTTGTCACTTTACAGTTTACGGGAGGCAGACCTCAGCCCAGACCTGGGAGGGCAGATTGCAAAAACGCCCTGAACAGAAATATCTGGCTGCATGGTCAAGACAGAGAGGAGCCTGAACGTGAAGACTGCCAGCAGGAAACTGATGATCTCCTGATAGGTCATAATGTGGTAACAAGCACTCTGCTGGCTGCCTAGCTGTGTCCGACTCTTTGTGACCCCACGAACTATAGCCCGCCAGGCTCCTCTGTCCATAGAATTTTCCAGGCAAGAATACTGGACTGGGTAGCCATTCATTTCTCCAGAGGATCTTCTCAACTCAGGGATTGAACCTGCATCTCCTGCATTGCAGGCTGATTCTTTACCATCTGAGACACCACAGAAGCCCTAAGAGGGGAGTGAAAAAGCTGGCTTAAAACTCAACATTCCGAAAACTAAGATCGTGGAATCTGGTCCCATCACTTCATGACACGTAAAAGGGGGAAAAGTAGAGAGACAGATTTTATTTTCTTGGCTCCAAAATCACTGCGGATGGTGACTATAGCCCAGGAAATTAGAGGATGCTTTTTCCTTGAAAGGAAAGCTGTGACAAACCTAGACAGCGTATTAAAAAACAGAGACACCACTTTGCCGACAGGATCTGTATAATCGAAGCTAGTTTTTCCAGTGGTCATGTATGGATGTGAGAGCTGGACCATACAAGAAGGCTGAGCGCCGAAGAACTGATGCTTTTGAACTGTTACGCTGGAGAAGACCTTGGAGGGTCCCTTGGACCGCAAGGAAATCAAATCAATCAATCCTAAAGGAAATCAACCCTGAATATTCACTGAAAGGACTGATGCTGATGCTGAAGCTGAAGTTCCAGTATTTTGGCCACCTGATACGAAGAACTGACTCATTGGAAAAGACCCTAATGCTAGGAAAGATTGAGGGAAGGAGAAGTAGGGGATGACAGTGGATGAGATGGCTGAATGGCACCACCGACTCAATGGACATGAGTTTGAGCAAACTCTGGGAGACAGTGAAGGACAGGGGAGCCTGGTGTGCTGCAAAGAGTTGGACATGACTTAGCAGCTGAACGACGACAAATGGGTTCTGTCCCCAGAGTTATCCTTTGAAGCCAGACCATGTGGGTGATGTCATGGCTCTGACATTTTCTGGAACTCTCCAGGACTCTCAGGGAGCCCTGTGAAACCTGGAAAAGGCAACATGGCCTGACTTACAAAAAAGAGAGAGCGGCAAGAAGCTCCATCCCAGAGAACACGCCACCAACGGAGGAGAGCACAGGGCGGCCCCTGGGCAGGGCAGGGTCTGAACAGGGCACTGGCTCAGGAAGATGAGGCCTCTGCAAGGCGGGGGCCCCGAGGCCTGAGCAGCCTGGAGGGCCTGCCAGCGCCTGCTCCCAGGGTCCCCTCACAGTCTGCTTCCCGCCAACCCAGCTGAGCTCTCTTTTGAAGAATCTTTGCAAAGAACTGGAAAGGACGATTATTCAAGAAGTCAACACTGAAACTAACTGCAGCATGAAAATTATGATTTCAAGCCATAGAAGCCTCGTCCCAAGAATTCCCACCAAGGTGGGGATGGCCTGAGGCAGCCTGTGGGCCCCTTAGGTGGAGGGAACTGTGAGTCCTCGGGTGACATCCTCAGGTTTATGAGGCTGGCCATGTGCCTCTGGGGACATCTGAATGGACCACAAGTGAGCGGACCCCATCTGCTCACTAAAACTGGCACAGGTGCCCCACAGGGCCCGCCTGCTAGGTTGGGTCATGGCGCACCAGCCCAGCTGATGGGAATGGGGCTGCTGAACGCCTGCACCCCAGGAAGCCCGGGGGAAGGAAGTGACCACTACTGCAGTGTTTTCTGACTCGCCTTTAGCAGAGCAGTGCACGTGGGGTGGGGATCCTGTGGGCAGGAAAGGACAAGCTCTCCTCCCCCGTCTCTCCGCTTCTCCACCAATGCCCATTAGATGGGCAGCTGCCACCACCCTAATTCTGTGACTTCCATGAACAGTTGGCCACACACCAGGCACCAGCACGTGCCCACAGTTCAGGGGCCTGGTGACCCAAGACAGCGTGTCAGCCGTGCTGATAGAGACCCCAGGCCACGCTCCCATGGCGGTGTTGGTAAGAGTCTGGCTTTGAACTTGCGGGGCCAGGCAGGGTGTGAAGCCTCTGAGAGTAAACACCAGACTAGGGACGTGCCTGGAGTCTGCGAGGAGCCAGGGGCTTGCAGGATGCGTCCAAGGCTGACGGGCGCTGAGCACGCTTCTGCCCTTTCTGTGGGTCCGAGGCTGACGGGCGCTGAGCACGCTTCTGCCCTTCCTGTGGGTCTGAGGCTGACGGGCGCTGAGCACGCTTCTGCCCTTTCTGTGGGTCTGAGGCTGACGGGCGCTGAGCACGCTTCTGCCCTTTCTGTGGGTCCCAGGCTGGCCCCCTGGCCCAATTCTTTGAGTCGTTTCTGCAGTGTTTATGGAAATATAATTTTGCCCGGAAGAAACATGTGTAATTGAGAATCTTTTAATGTCTGTTCACAGCTGCCATTCTTGCTTGAGTGATTGCAAGCATCGTGGGAGTTGACTGCAGCTGGGTGGTCTCCGTTGGTGCAGGGCTCCAGGCGGCTGCTTCCGCTGTTTGCATGCCGCTTCATTTGGGATCATCCTCTGGGTCCAAAACAGAAAGTGACCTCAGAGATGAGTCCATCTCTACGGTGTCCTGGGGCTGCTGCAGCCAAATGCCACCCACTGTGCAGCTCAAACAACAGGATCTCCTCTCCCACAGTCTGGAGGCCAGAAGTCTGAGGTCAAAGGGAGGGCAGGGTTGTGGTCCACCTGACAGCTCTGTGGGAGGGTCCTTCCTTGTTCTTTCCAGTGTCCGGCTGAGACCAGCAGTCCTTGGCCTCTGGTGGCTTGTGAGCGTCAGCTCATCTCTGCCTCTGTCATCACGTAGCCTCTTCCTGGGCACCTGTGTCCACTTCTTCTAAGCACACCCATCATCGGACCGCAGGCCCACCCAAATCCGTCATGACCTTATCTTCAGTTGATTTTACCTGCAACCTGTTTCCAAATAAGACCACGTTATGATATTCGGGGTGGACATGAAACATTGAGGAATCCTATTCAACACTCTACACCATCCTACAACCCCACATCAGGATGAGGAATCTGACCTACACCATGAGATTTATCTGACTAGTTAGTTTCAGAGCCTGGACCATAACTCAGCATCCACCTTCCAGCATTTCAATAAACACTGACTGCTGGGAAGTCCATGTTAATTCCACCAGGTCTTTAATACCGCTGCCCACTGCCTGCAGGAAGTACAGCAGACCCTGCTCTCACCTTGCTGGGTATAACCCAGGCCATCCTGCTTGTCCAGGATGAAAGGGGCAGTTTCCAGATACAGTGCTAATCGGATCGAGCAGGATGTTGTGTTGTTCAGTTGCTGAGTTGTGTTCGACTCTTTGTGACCCCACGGATCAAAGCGTATCAGGCTTCCCTGTCCTTCATCGTCTCTCAGAGTTTGTGCAAACTCATGTCCATTGAGTTGGTGATGCAATCTAACCATTTTGTCCTCTGTCGTCCCCTTCTCCTCCTGCCTTCAATCTTTCCCAGCATCAGGGTCTTTTCCAGTGAGTCACCTCTTTGCATCAGGTGGCCAAAGTATTGGAGCTTCAGCATCAGTACTTCCAGTGGGTTTTCAAAGTTGCTTTTTTTTTAGGATTGATTGGTTTGACCTCCTTACAATCCAAGGGATGCTCAAGAGTCTTCTCCAGCACTGCACGTTCATTTATATTAGCAAAAAAGAAAAGCTCTGGAAGGATAAATCAGAAACTGATAATGGTGCCCGAGTGGTAAGCAGTGGAGGGAAGCTTCTCTCGATACACTTTTCCTACAGAGTTTGCTTTAGGAAAACCAGCCAGTCCTCCTGTGTGCTGCCTTTGCTAACACACCCAAGGATGGGGGAGCCTGGTGGGCTGCTGTCTATGGGGTCACACAGAGTCGGACACGACCGGAGCGACTTAGCAGCAGCAGCAGCAGCACCAATGCAGCTCCTCTGACACTTCTGACATTAAATGTGCATTTTCGCACACACTCAGCACTTCTGTGACCCCAGCTGAGTGTCGCACAATTGGACTCATTTCTAACACTGCCTACCTGGAGACGGTGTCAGACCCCCAGGCTAAGAACTCAGACCCACAGGACTGCACCCTTCATCCCATACACAGATACCAATGGCATGGTGTTGATCCCCCAAATGACCCACAACTTCCGTCCAACTTGGCTGCAAATCAGAGGTCCCCTCTCCTTGAGACCAGGGAATTTGTTAGAGTGGCTCATGGACCTCAGGGAAACATTTGTCAGTTTATCACATAATAAGAGGTAGGACAAAGGATACAGAGACATTATTACTTTGCCAACAAAGGTCCAATCTAGTCAGAGCTATGATTTTTCCAGTAGTCATGTATGGATGTGAGAGTTGGACCATAAAGAAAGCTGAGTGCCAAAGAACTGATGCTTTTGAACTGTGGTGTTGAAGAAGACTCTTGAGAGTTCCTTGGACTGCAAGATCACACCAGCCCATCCTAAAAGAAATTAGTCTTGAATATTCATTTGGAAGGACGGATGCTAAACCTGAAATTCCAATCCTTTGGCCACCTGATGTGAAAAACCGACTCATTGGAAAAGACTCTGATGTGGGAAAGATTGAAGGCAAGAGAAGAGGATAACAGAGGATAAGATGGCTGGCATCACTGACTCAGTGGACATGAGTTTGAGCAAGCTCTGGGAGTTGGTGAAAGACAGGGAAGCCTGGTATGCTCCAGTCCATGGGGTCGCAAAGAGTCGGACACGTCTGAGCAACTGAACTGAACTAAAGGATACAGAGGAACAGTCAGGTGGAGAGACGCAGGGCAAGGTATGGGGGGATCCTGAGTGTAGCAACTTCCGTCCCCATGGAGCTGGGGGGCATCACACTCCCAGTATGTCGACTCATGTCGCAATCTGCAAGTTCTCTGGGAACTTCGGGATTTTACAGAGGCTCCCCCACGTCGGCTGACCAATTACTAATCCCGTCTCCAGCCCCTCTCCCTTCTCTGCAGAAGTTGGGGTGGAGGGTTGGCGGTTCCAAGCTTCTAACCACGGTTTGTTATTCGTGGGGACCACTCCAGAGCCAACCCAGAGTCTTCTCACTGGACGAAAGATGTTCCTATCAGCCAGGAAACAGCACAGGTTTCGGGGCTTCCAGGCTCTGTGCCAGGAACAGGGGACAGAGACCAATATATAATTTTCTATTATCTCACAGTGTTTGACTTCCAAACTATGAAGATAATTTCCATATTCAAAAGATTAACTTGAGTTGAGAAAGTATCCTTATAAGAAGAAACCAACAAAAATGTAAATTTATATGTTTATGACATAACTAAAGAGTCATTTCAGAGGATTTCAAAGCATAGTATTTTGATTATTTGCTTTCAGTAGGATGTATTTTAAGAACAAAAAGAGCAACAAAAGAATCCTTAATATCATTCAGTCAGTCTTACTGCAAGTATTACGTCTGGCATTGTTATTTGAAGGCATGTTTGTATTTTCTAGGATAAAGCCAATTTGTAATTACCTAGATGCTGCGAGGAAGGAAAGTTATTAGTGTGAGAGGAAAATATACAAATAAACAGTCACATAGGTTAAGTATAACACTTGTGCTTTGAATTTGAATGGAAAGTGTTAATGTAATCTCATGGTGTATTTTTTTTTTAATTTACTTAAAGTAAAACCAACACTAAGTCACCCATTTCTCCCACCCACATTTCCTGTACTTCTGACAACCACCATTCTATTCTTTGTATCTATGAGCTTGGTTTTCTTTTTCAAGTTTCATATATGAGAGAGAATATACCATGTTTGTCTTTCTCTGTATGACTCATGTTTATCCACATAATGTCCTAGAGCTCCACTCATGTTGTGGCAAACGGCAAGATTTCTTTCTTTTTTATGGTCGAATAAGAAGGCAATGGCAACCCACTCCAGTACGCTTGCCTGGAGAATCCCATGGAGGGAGGAGCCTGGTGGGCTAGAGTCCATGGGGTCCCAAAGAGTCGGACACGACTGAGTGACTTCACTTCACTTCACTTCAGTATCCCTTGTGTGCCCACCACGTTCTTTATCCATCACCCATCAGTGGACACTTGGGTTGATTCCATATCTTGTCTTTTATAAATAATGCTTCAGTGAACATAAGAGTCCAGATATCTTTTCAAGTTAGTGTTTTTGTTTTCTTCACAAAAACTCCTGGAAGTACGAATCCAACATGGTAGTTTTATTTTAATTTTTAAGGAACCTTCATACTGTTCTCCACAGTGGCTATACCAATTTACATCCCTGCCAACAGCGACATAGAGTTACTTCTCTCCACATTCTTACCAGCACTTATTTCTTGCTACTTTCATAATAGTCATTCTGATAGGTGGGCTTCCCTCACAGCTCAGCTGGTAAAAAATCCGCCTGCAATGTGGGAGACCCTGGTTTGATTCCTGGGTCAGGAAGATCTGCTGGAGAACGGATAGGCTACCCACTCCAATATTCTTGGGCTTCCCCTGTGGCTCAGCTGGTAAAGAATCTGCCTGCAGTGCAAGAGACCTGAGTTCAATCCCTGGTTTGGGAAGTTTCCCTGGAGAATTAAACAGCTACCCACTCTAATAATATTCTGGCCTGAAGAATTCCATGGACTATATCCATGGGGTCCAAAGAATCGGACACGACTGAGCAACTTTCACTTTTATTTTGACAGGTATAAGATAATATTATGGTTTTGATTGCCTTTCCTTGGTGATGAATGATGTCAAGCATCTTTTCATATCTTTTCAAACATTTTAGAATTGTTTGTTCTATTTCTGGGGAAAATGCTATTGGAATTTGTATAGGGATTACATTTAATCTATATATTGCTTTTCATAGTACGAACATTTTAACAATGCTAATTCTTCCAATCCATGAGCATGAATATCTTCCATTAATTTATATCTTCTTAGATTTCTTGCATTCATGCCTTGTAGTTTTCAATATATAGATCTTTCACCTCCTTGCCTAAATTTATTCCTAGATATTTTACTCTTTTTGATAGTTATAAATGGAATTATTTTTTAAATTTCTCTGAAAGTTTTATAATTAGTGTATAGAAATGCAACAGATTTTTGAATATTGATTTTGAATTCTGCAATTTTACTGATTTTATTAGTTCTAACAGTTTTTTGATGGAGGCTTTAGAGTTTTCTACATTTAAAATCATGTCCTCTGCAAACTGTAACAGTTTTACATCTTCCTTTCCAATTTGTATATCTTTTATTTTGTTTTCTTGCCCAGTGGCTCTGACTAGTACATCTAATACTATGAAAGTGGTGAGAGTGAGCATCCTTGTTTTGTTCCTGATGTGAGAGGAAAAGGTTTCAGCTTTACACTGTTGAGTATGATTTTAGCAGTGGGCTTGTCATATGTGGTATTTATTATGTTGAGGTATGTTTCCTCTATACCTACTTTGTTGAGAGTTTTTATCATAAATGTATATAATGAATTTTGTCAAATGTTTTTTCTGCCTCTAAGATGATCATATGATTTTTTATCCTTCATTTTGTTAAGGTGGTGTGTTCAGTTCAGTTCAGTAGCTCAGTTGTGTCCGACTCTTTGCGACCCCATGAATTGCAGCATGCCAGGCCTCCCTGTCCATCACCATCTCCCGGAGTTCACTCAGACTCACGTCCATCAAGTCCGTGATGCCATCCAGCCATCTCCTCCTCTGTCGTCCCCTTCTTCTCCTGCCCCCAATCCCTCCCAGCATCAGAGTCGTTTCCAATGAGCCAACTCTTTGCATGAGGTGGCCAAAGTACTGGAGTTTCAGCTTTAGCATCATTCCTTCCACAGAAATCCCAGGGCTGATCTCCTTCAGAATGGACTGGTTGGATCTCCTTGCAGTCCAAGGGACTCTCAAGAGTCTTCTCCAACACCACAGTTCAAAAGCATCAATTCTTTGGTGCTCAGCCTTCTTCACAGTCCAACTCTCACATCCATACATGACCACAGGAAAAACCATAGCCTTGACTAGATGGACCTTAGTCACCAAAGTAATGTCTCTGCTTTTGAATATACTATCTAGGTGGTGTGTTACACTGACTGATTTAAAGATGTTGAGTCAGCCTTACATCCTGAATAATTCTCTCTTTATTTTGCAATATTTATCTTTTAAAAATTTATTAATGTATTTTGTATTAACGCTAATGCTAAGTCGCTTCAGTCATGTCCGACCCTGTGTGACCCCACAGACAGCAGCCCACCAGGCTCCCTCATCCCTGGGATTCTCCAAGCAAGAATACTGAAGTGGGTTGCCATTTCCTTCGCCAATTTTGTATTAGGGTATAGCCAGTTAACAATGTTATGATAGTTTCAGGGTAACAGCAAAGGGACTCAGCCATACACACGTGTATCCATTGTCCTCCAAATTCCTGTCCATCCAGGCTGACACATAACATTGAGCAAAGTTCCATGTGCTATACAGTAGGTCCTTGTTGGTGGAATGACTGTCTTGATCATGCTGTCTGAGCCTATTAATGAACCATTTAATTCAGTTTGCTAATGTTTATTGAGTATGTTTTGTATCTATGATCATGAGGGATCAGTTCAGTTGCTCAGTCCTGTCTGACTCTTTGCAACCCCATGGACTGCAGCACACCAGGCTTCCCTGTCCACCACCAGCTCCCAGAGCCTGCTCAAACTCACGTCCATCGAGTCAGTGATGCCATCCAACCATCTCATCCTCTGTCATCCCCTTCTCCTCCTGCCTTCAATCTTTCCCAGAGTCAGGGTCTTTTCAAATTAGTCAGTTCTTCACATCAGGTGGCCAAAGGATTGGAGTTTCATCTTCAGCATCAGTCCTTCCAACGAACATTCAGGACTGATCTCCTTTAGGATGGACTGGTTTGATCTCCTTGCAGTCCAAGGGACTCTCAAGAATCTTCTCCAACACCACAGTTCAAAACCATCGATTCTTCAGCACTCAGCTTTCTTTATAGTCCAGCTCTCACATCCATACATGACTACTGGGAAAACCATAGCCTTGACTAGACAGACCTTTGTTGGCAAAGTAATGTCTCTGCTTTTTAATATGCTGTCAAGGTTAGTTGTAACTTTTCTTCCAAGGAGCAAGCATCTTTTAATTTCATGGCTGCAGTCATCATCTGCAGTGATTTTGGAGTCCCCCCAAAATAAAGTCTCTCACTGTTTCCTCATCTATTTGCCATGAAGTGATGGACGTGAGTCTGAGTGAACTCTAGGAGTTGGTGATGGACAGGGAGGCCTGGAGTGCTGCGATTCATGGGGTCGCAAAGCATCGGACATGACTGAGCGACTGAACTGAACTGAACTGAACTGATGGGACCAGATGCCATGATCTTAGTTTTCTGAATGTTGAGTTTTAAGCCAACTTTGTCACTCTTCTCTTTCACTTTCATCAAGAGGCTCTTTAGTTCTAAACTTTCCGCCATAAGGGTGATGTCATCTGCATATCTGAGGTTATTGATATTTCTCCTGGCAATCTTGATTCCAGCTTGTGTTTCTTCCAGTCCAGCGTTTCTCATGATGTACTCTGCATATAAGTTAAATGAGCAGGGTGACAATATACAGCCTTGACATACTTAGGTCATGCTAAAATGATACCAAGACGCATGGAGGGCCTTTCACTGGCCAACACCAGCCAAGTCATAAGAGAGAGCAAAGACAGCATTTGACTGAAACACAGTTCAGGCATAAAAATCCATTTCTTCCTAATGGCTCTTAAAAAAAAGTAAGATGAAAGTTGTTTAATCACACATGTTACCACTGGCAGTAACTGTTGTACCAACTCTTTACTCAAAATTAATCATTAAAAGGGAAAGAATTAAGTATTTATCTCATCTTTCTTATACAACCTATATTATGGGGGTAACAAAATAACCCTATGGTTTTTCCTGTGGTCATGTATGGATGTGAGAGTTGGACTGTGAAGAAGGCTGAGCACCAAAGAATTGATGCTTTTGAACTGTGGTGTTGGAGAAGACTCTTGAGAGTCCCTTGGATTGCAAGGAGATCCAACCAGTCCATTCTGAAGGAGATCAGCCCTGAGTGTTCTTTGGAAGGAATGATGCTAAAGCTGAAACTCCAGTACTTCGGCCACCTCATGCGAAGAGTTGACTCATTGGAAAAGACTCTGATGCTGGGAAGGATTGGGAGCAGGAGGAGAAGGGGACGACAGAGGATGAGATGGCTAGATGGCATCACGGACTCGAAGGACAGGAGTCTGAGTGAACTCCGGGAGATGGTGATGGACAGGGAGGCCTGGCGTGCTTCGATTCATGGGGTCGCAAAGAGTCGGACACGATTGAGTGACTGAACTGAACTGAACTGAAATAACCCTAGTTGATAGAGTGAAAAGTTCTTCTTTACACAAGAATTCCAGCTTTAATAAATCACAAATGAAAGTTGGAATATAGAAAATCAGCATTTTGCAAGCTCTCAACCTTGAACACTCATTGGAAGGACTGATGCTGAAGCTAAAGCTTCAATACTTTGACCACCTGATGGGTAGAGCTGACTTATTGGGAAAAAAAAAAAAAAAACCCTAGTGCTGGGAAAGATTGAGGACAGGAGCAGAAGGGGATGAGAGAGGATGAGACGGTTGGATGGCATCACTGACTGGACAGGAGTCTGAGCAAACTCTGGGAGATGGTGAAGGACAGAAAAGCCTGGCATGCTGTAGTCTATGGGGCTGCAGATTTGGACATGACTATGAACAAAAACAATGACAAATGAAATAATGACCAAACAACCATCACCAGCAGATTTCAAAGCTGTTAGGCAAAGGGCACAAGGAACCTGGATATCCATGGTGCCCATAGGCCCTTGCTGGTGAAAGGGGGATCCTGCAGCTGCATGGAGGAGGAACCAGGCTGCCCCCCATATGCATCACTGCTTCGTCCTAGCATCCTGGCAGCCAAATAGCCAGATGCCTTCTGAGCTATGCCACACACCTGCAAAGTTTTCCTGCCAAAAATAATGAGCTCAAGTCCAGGGATGCCTTTGGATCTAGGTTCTCATTTACCAGAAATCTCAGGGAAAGGGAGATGAAAGACAGTTCAACGTCATCACAACAAGCAGAGACATCCTGAACAAGGGACTTCTGACCTGGTTTCTTCAGTAAGCCTTGGCGTGAAAGAAAAAAAGGGAGGTACTGTTTACAGGTTAAAAGAAATGTAAGAGACATAAAAGCAAGCGCAGGGTGGGGACTTTGTGTCATTATTCAAACTAACCAGCTGTGAAATAGAATCTGGAGGGACATGGACTGGCACTGGATGGCAGACAGGAAGTGACCTGCTTCTGGTTAGCTGGGGTGATCGCTCAGAGTTCGAGTGAGGAGTCGCCTGTATCTGTCAAAGGTTTATATAAAATATTTAAGGCGAATTGCCAGGATACATTTGATTTCCTTTAATATATTTCACATTTGTTGTTCAGTCGCTCAGTCGTGTCTGACTCTTTGCGACCCCGTGGACTGCAACACACCAGGCTCCTCCATCCATGGGGTTTTCCAGGCAAGAGTACTGGAGTGGGGTGCCATCGCCTTCTCCATGAATCAGGGCAGAAGCAACCAAATGAAGTTTACAAAGAGACGAGGCTAGGCTGGGGCTCTTAGGGTCCTCTGCATGCACTGAGCCATGAACACCCTCCTTTTTTAAAAGTCCTTTTGTTGGAGTACAGTTGGTTCATGACGTTCTGTTAGTTTCTGCTGTACAGCAGAGTGAACCAGCTATGTGCACACACGTGCCTCGTCTTTATAGCTATGGCTGATGCATGTTGATTTACGGCAGAAACCAACATATTCTAAAGCAATTATCCTCCAATTAAAAATACATAAAGTTTTAAAACAGGTTCTTTTCCCATATAGGTCATCAGAGAGTACTGAGCAGAGTTCCCTCTGCTCTACAGTAGGTTCTGTTACCTGTTTTATACACGCTTGTGTGCTAAGTCACTATGTCGTGTTTGACTCTGCGACCCTGTGGACTGAACCCACATCTCCTGCGTTGCAGGCAGCTTCTTTACCACTGAGAGAAGCCCATTTTATACATAGTAGTGTATATATGTCGATCCCAATCTCCCTGTTCATCCTGCTCTTCCTTTCCCGTCTCAGTGACCACACATCTGTTCTCTATGTCTGTGTCTGTATTTTTGCTTTGCACACAGATGAAGCCCTCCTTTCCCACTGTCCCAAGCTGTGCAGCCAGAGAGCACAAGACTGCCCCCAGGATCACCCACAGAATCCCACAGTCAGTGCGGGAGACACAGGAGATTTGGGTTTGATCCCTGCATCAGGAAGATCCTCTGGAGAAGGGAATGGCAACTGCAGTCCTCTTGCCTGGAGAATCCCATGGACAGAGGAGCTGGTAGGCTACAGTCCACGGGTCACAAAGAATCAAATGCAACTGAGCATGAGCACACGGGTACAACTGAGATCTTGCCAATGAGGAAACGGAAGCTCAAAAACATTGAGGCATGTAGCTGGCGAGTGGTGAAGCCAGGGTCCCCATCCAAGACTAGAACCCGGAGCATAGGTGAACTGCAGATTCTGGGCCTTGTTAAAAATGCTGCTTCCTGGGCCCCACCCAGCTTCCAAAGGAGTCTGTCTGGGCAGAACTGAAGAATCTGCATTGACCAGCTCCCGGGTGATGGGGTTCTGCTTGCATCAAGGTTGTGGTTGCAGGGATGTGGCTCCTAGGAGCTGGGAAATCCAGGGCCTAACCTTCCCTTACAGCCCCGTGCACATACACACTCGCTCTGCAGGTTGAGTGCCCCCTGGCCTTGGTGTCTTTGCATATGAAGCTCCCTGGAGGTGGCATTCACACCACAGTCTCCCTG
The DNA here is from genome assembly GCA_006410875.1 of Neotragus pygmaeus. Classification (NCBI taxonomy): domain Eukaryota; kingdom Metazoa; phylum Chordata; class Mammalia; order Artiodactyla; family Bovidae; genus Neotragus; species Neotragus pygmaeus. The sequence continues at coordinate 24,924 of SJYV01055742.1, forward strand.
GCCCTCGCCAGCCTGTCTTACCCACAGGGAGGCTGGGGCCCAGGATGGGGGTTGGCCCAGGAGGGGACAGGGTCTGAGCTCACTGTCCACTCCAAGGCCTGTGAATTTCCCAGAGCAGTGGGACCAGGAGCACAGAGATCAAGGGAAGAGCAAGATGGACAGTGTCAGACAGGCCAGAACTGGAGGAGTTAGGTTCTGGAAGGTTCCCTAGAGATCTGATCTTAGCTGAGCACCTGCACAGAGCCTGACTTTGAGCTGAAGGATGGGAGGGGCAGCTCCCTGCCTGGCTTGGCCTGACACCCAGCTTGGGTCCCCGGGGAGAGGGAGGGCTGTGGTCACTTCAGTCACTCTAGCTCTGCCCTTGTTGGGGGTGATCGCCTCAGCCAGACCGGAAAGTTCACTGCCCATCAAGGGAGGGCACGGAGGCCGTGCCATGACCCACTCCAAGAATTTCACTGGGCCAAGGGAACACTTTAGCCCTTCTTCTTCAGAGCTGCCACGTCCCCAGTGCCAGCAGACTCTCCAGACGCCGGCTCCAGGCTTCTTGTCTGGAAGGCCAGGTTGACGTCAGGCTGTGTGCACACAGGGGCGGGTCCAGAACTGACAGTGCTGGGAGCCTGTGCCCCTCAATCCGAGTGGGAGCCATCGACTCGGGACCCCCGGGCACACCACGGGGGTCCCCGGCCCACACTTGATAGTGTCCTGGAGGTCCAAGGAGAGAAAGCTACAACCAACAATCCCGGGGAAAGAGGCTCTTGCAGGCCCCGAAAGGGGAAGCCAGCTGAACAGGAAGGTGACGGCGCTGGGCTGGTGAGAGGGTGGCTTAGGCATAGCTGACCACCAGTCCCCAGGGGGCTGCTGCCCACTCCAGCCCCTACCCCCACCCATTCTTACCTCTGGCTCCTCTTCATCCTGCGTCCCCCGCTGCTCCTCTTCCTGGATTTTGAGCCCACTTGGGGTGAAAAGTCATAATAAGCCTAAAGAGTTGGACCATAAAGAAGGCTGAGTACCAAACAATTGATGCCTTCACATTGTGGTGTTGGAGAAGACTCTTGAGAGTCCCGTGGACTGCAAGGAGATCAAACCAGTCCATTCTGAAGGAAATCAGTCCTGAATATTCATTGGAAGGACTGATGTTGAAGCTGAAACTCCAGTATTTGGCCACCTGATGGCAAGAGCCAAGTCACTGGAAAACACCCTGATGCTGGGAAGATTGAGGGCAGGAGAAGCGGATGACAGAGGATGAGATGTTTGGATGGCATCACTGACTCAATGCACATGGGTTTGAAGGACAGAAAAGCCAGGTGCGCTGCAGTTCATGGGGTCACACAGAGTCCGACATGACTGAGCGACTGAACAGCAGCAGCAACAAAGCCTGGTGCAGCCTGGAGGCAGCTGTGTTGTACCCACTGCAGAGGGGAGCCGGGGATGCCTTCTCCACTCTGGAGTTTCCCTACCTCAGCCCCCTGGAGAGCCCTGCTGGAGAACCCAAAGGGATCCACCAGCCTTCTTCCTTCCAGGGGAGGGGCCAGCTCAGAGAGAAGCCAGGCTGGATTCCAGCAGCTCTCAGCCTAGGCTCCTTTGCAGGAACCCGGTCTGGGAGGAGGGAGATTTTGAGGGTGGGGCCTGCCCACCCACAGCGCAACAGGACCCTGCCCAGGGCTGCAGAGGCAAGCTAGTCATCACTTCCGCGCTGGCTGCTGGCAGGTGATGGGATCCTCCAGGCAGCCCCGGGTCCAGCCCTGCCTCTCCAGGCCCCCTCGGAACAGATGCTCAAGGTGGAGGGGCTGAGAGTGGGCTTGGAGGTCTTCCTCGCCAGGCTCCAGCAGCCCTGTGAACCACGCGATATCCAGCACCGCGTGTTGGTGCAGGCACAAGGCGTGGGGACACTGTGGGAGGACTGGGGTCTCCTAACGCTTTTTAGAATCCTGGCACATACACGTCACAGTCATCCATCCTGAGTGATCCTCAGCGTGGACGGCAGGACCTATGTGAGTCTGAGAACCATCATCGAGGAAAGCTGTGTTGCCCAATCAGCCAGCCAGGGGCGTGCATGTGGGTGTGGGCGTGTGTGTCTCTGTGGTGTGTGCCTATGTGCATATGTGACATGTGTGTAGTTTGNGACAGAAAAGCCAGGTGCGCTGCAGTTCATGGGGTCACACAGAGTCCGACATGACTGAGCGACTGAACAGCAGCAGCAACAAAGCCTGGTGCAGCCTGGAGGCAGCTGTGTTGTACCCACTGCAGAGGGGAGCCGGGGATGCCTTCTCCACTCTGGAGTTTCCCTACCTCAGCCCCCTGGAGAGCCCTGCTGGAGAACCCAAAGGGATCCACCAGCCTTCTTCCTTCCAGGGGAGGGGCCAGCTCAGAGAGAAGCCAGGCTGGATTCCAGCAGCTCTCAGCCTAGGCTCCTTTGCAGGAACCCGGTCTGGGAGGAGGGAGATTTTGAGGGTGGGGCCTGCCCACCCACAGCGCAACAGGACCCTGCCCAGGGCTGCAGAGGCAAGCTAGTCATCACTTCCGCGCTGGCTGCTGGCAGGTGATGGGATCCTCCAGGCAGCCCCGGGTCCAGCCCTGCCTCTCCAGGCCCCCTCGGAACAGATGCTCAAGGTGGAGGGGCTGAGAGTGGGCTTGGAGGTCTTCCTCGCCAGGCTCCAGCAGCCCTGTGAACCACGCGATATCCAGCACCGCGTGTTGGTGCAGGCACAAGGCGTGGGGACACTGTGGGAGGACTGGGGTCTCCTAACGCTTTTTAGAATCCTGGCACATACACGTCACAGTCATCCATCCTGAGTGATCCTCAGCGTGGACGGCAGGACCTATGTGAGTCTGAGAACCATCATCGAGGAAAGCTGTGTTGCCCAATCAGCCAGCCAGGGGCGTGCATGTGGGTGTGGGCGTGTGTGTCTCTGTGGTGTGTGCCTATGTGCATATGTGACATGTGTGTAGTTTGTGTGAGAGGGGAGCATGAAGGTGGATCAGGTGTCTGGTGTGTGTGTGTGTGCATGCATGTGTGTGTGTGCATGTGTGGTGTATGAATGTGCATCTGTGTATATGCACCCTCCCTCTCGGGGCAGAAATGCACCCTCCCTCTCGGGGCAGACGGGGAAAACTTTGGGGGCTTCCAGCACTGCCCGGGCCGAGAGGGCAGGTCCAGGCAGAAACTGATACAGACACACCTTGCACACACATGCACAAGCTTGTCGGAGCTTGTGGATGGTGGCAATGACAATGACTTGAGGCCTTGAGAAGGGCACAAATTCCCTGTCACTTCAGGTGGAATTCCTGGCCCCCACGGTGTGGCCCTCCCACATGGTGTGGAGCGGGAGAGCACGGCCCCACGACTCAGCACCCAGGAGGCTGCAGTCAGCCTGGGGATGTCAGAGGCTGAAGACGCTTCCCGCAGGCAGGACCCTCACTCTCGAGCCAGCCTCATCTCCACAGGGCGGGGGACGGGTAGTCGCCAGGAGTCCTCCTCTGGGGGCTGCCAGAGCCCCAGCGTCCTCACCCTCCAACAGTGTGGTCTGCGGGAACTTGGCCCTACATACACGTGGTCACAGAAGGAGACAGAGGGAGGTTGAGCAGCCCACAGTCCGGTGATTGGATTGGAGGGGGAGCCCTGCAGCCATGAGCCTGGGTTGGCTGGCAGCCCTCAGGAGCTGGAGGAGAGGGGTGGGTGGGCATCACCTTGCCGTCTTTTCAGTGGCTTCTCTTGGGATTTTCTGAGCTGCAGATGCAAACCAACTGCACCACCAGGAGTTGCTCCATGGGGAGGTTTAGAGAACTAAGGAGCTCAGAGCAGGGCTGGAGGAAGTTCGTTCAGCGGGTGTTATGACCCAGAGGCAAATTTTGCCTCTGCACTAGACCACTTACAGGGTCACCCCAGACCCGGGCTTGAAGCGGCTGCCCCGAAGGAGGTTGTGAATGATGAAGGCCCTGATCTGCTGCTTCCCAGCCCTGCTGTGCATCCCCCACTCCATCCCCACCCCCTCTTCCGGAAGCCACAGAAAACTACCCAGAAATGCAGCCCTCCAGCCCCCGCAGGGTCTCAGACCTGAGCCCCCGACTCTGTGTTAGCAGCTCCTGCCTGACTCCTGTGGGCAGACCTGCCGCCCACCCCAGGGGACCAGCAATTCAAGGTCCTGGTCCAGTGCAAAGCCAGTGGGTGCAGAGGGCAGGCCTTGCCCCTGACCACGCGGGGACATGCCTGTGCATCCCCTTGAAATTGCTGGAGAGCTACTGTGAGACCAGGAAGGGAGCAAGTGCCCATCAAGTAGCCTGGAGCCCATCCTCAACCCTCCTTCTGTCCCACTCATCTCCAACTGTACCCTAAACATAACGGCACCAGTGGCTCCTCTTGAGCCTGTGGGACTCAGGCCCACCTGGGCAGTGGTGGTACAGTGGGTTTGCCTCTGCAGCTCAGAAAGTACCAAGAGAAGCCATTGAAAAGGCAACAAGATGATGCTCAACCTCCCTGTTGCCAGCATCCCCTTTCCCCAGGAAAGGGGGGCAGTGCTTATCTCAGGCTGGTCCCCCAGGGCAGTGGGAAGCTGTCCAGCCCCACAGCTCACATGCGGCCACTCAGCAGCCAAGCTGGCTGGCTATAATGGCAAAGTCAAGCCAACAAAGCAGACCATTAAAAAGCAATCCCAAGGCACTTGCCCACAGCCCAGGGCGGGCGTGCTGGAACGAGGCATGGCGCACGCTTCTTGGCAGAACACCCAGACCTCCTGTCCTTGTTAGCCGGCTGCAGCCGGGACGGGACGCTTAGGGCCGGATGGGCGGGGAGCAGACGGCAGTGAGTCATGGCAGATGAGAGGAGAAAGTAGGTGACCTGCCTTGTCCCCAGGTCCCCTCTGCTTGGTGAAAGGCTCTGAGGACCCCGCCCACACTGAGTCCCTCCCTTTTCCTCCATTGTCTCATTCATTCATTCGCTCATCCATCCGTCCGTCAGGGAGCCAGGTGCTGTCCAGGGTTCTGGAGACATAGCAGAGAACCAACCTCGGTCCCTGCCCCTACGCAGCTGGCAATTCAGAGCAGAGTCTGGAAACCCCAACGGCCACAGAGCTGGCCCGTGATGCAAGGCAGGGGTGGGGGGTGATGGTGTATGGAAAACAACAGGGAGAGCAGGATGCACGCCTGGACCCAGGAAGGAAGGCAATGAGATGACGGGGTCTTGTAGAGAGGGACACACACGAGTGTCCATCCTCTACGTGCGTTAGTTACCCCAGGCCTCGGAACCACAGTGGCCAGAGCTGGGACCAGGAACCTGGGTTTGAAGGCCCTGCCCGAGGCTGTGACCTAAGCCTCCACCTCCAGGGAGCTAATGGGCCACGGGCCCCACAGCCAAGCTGACACCCTGTGCCAAGACCACACTCCCTGAGGCTGCTGCCCAGTGTCCATGGGACACACACGGGGAAGCCCAGGTGGGCCCACACCCAGGCACCTGCACTCCAGCCAAGCACAGCTCGAAGCCTCCCCCATGACCGAGCCTTCCCTCACCTCCCCACCCTGCCCGGCACTGCGGTCGGGCCAACCCTGCCATCCCAGGCCCTCTCAGCTTTTCCCCTCGTTCCGCTCACTTCCTGCCACACGGGTGTTTCCCCTAACAAAGTCCCATCTTAGCATCTGCTCCTCTGATGGCCCAGACTAACGTCCCCTCGGGCACCTTAGCCCTGGGCAGTCTGAGACCAGAGTCTGCTGGTCCTCTTATGGGCAGTGCAGTGGGTGTACAGGTCACTGGTCAGGGCAAGAGGAGACCCAGGCTCTGGGCCGAGCCTTCCACTGGCCGGGGTCATGTCTCTGGGCATGCTGGACCCGTCTCCAGGCCTTGTTTGCTGGAGGAAAGGAGGAAGGGGGACCAGGTGTTTGCAGGCGCCTTCTGGCTCTCGGCATGGCATGGCCTGTGCCCTGGTTTCTGGCCTGTGACCCGGGCTCTGCCTGCAGCGCTGAGCACATGTGGGGCCAAGGTCAGGAGCCGCTCTGAGGGGCCCCCACCCTCCTCACCCACCAGCCCTTCACTGTCAGCCCCAGCTCATGTGGTCCTGCACTGTCTCCAATGTCTGGAGGGCTTTCCTACAGCACCTGTCAGGGCAAGTGGTCCTCTGAGTCAGGCAAGAAGAATCTCCAAGCCGGTGACTTTGAGACCCAGCCCGTCTGCCCTTATCTTGGAGACCTCGTTTGCATTTTTGATTCAGGAGACTCAGGAAGATAAGACTGACTCTGAATCTCCTCAAGTAGGGCCAGTGGAATAGAACCACCTCTTGTCTGGTGTGCTTTGCTGCAAGTTAGTGGTGGGGAGAAACATGGAATAGCTTAAACAAATAGGTTTATTTTAAAAAAAAAAATCACATTGTGAGAATTAGAGATAGACCATTGTTATGTGTAGTTCACAGCTCAATGCCATTATCGCTGAAGTCTACCATAGTCTTGACCTTTACCTCATTAATACTAGATGGCTGCAGTGGCACCAGCCATCCCATCTNTTTTAAAAAAATCACATTGTGAGAATTAGAGATAGACCATTGTTATGTGTAGTTCACAGCTCAATGCCATTATCGCTGAAGTCTACCATAGTCTTGACCTTTACCTCATTAATACTAGATGGCTGCAGTGGCACCAGCCATCCCATCTGCTTTCTGGAGACAGAGTTAAGAGAGGGTTGATGTGTGGGGGATGGAAGAAAGCTTGTATCAGGGAAACCATAGTTTGCCAGGACCTCCTAGTAGACTTTTCTTGCTTCTCACTGGCCAAAATGTATCAGTGGGGGAGCATTGTGAATGAGGAGACCCTTGACACACCAGGGCTCACCCCTTTTCCAGGGGAGCAACACTTCTCCAGATCTCATTTTAACACTAATTAAGTCTGTGAGACAGCTTCACAGAGCCCAGCGCTGACTCATCTCCAGCCCCATCACCCAGGACACGGCACCAGTCTGGCCCTGGCCGTGGGACTGGGGGCAGCAGTGGTGGGGTCTACCCCGGCCCTCCCTGCTTGCCAAGTGACTTTGGGCAACTTTTAAGCTCCCGAAGCTTTGAGTTCTAACCTAAGCTTGTGGTACCTAGACCCACAAACAAGCTCGCCCTTGGCTCTCAGACCACGTCCGTGTGACCTGCCCTGTCATGGCGAAACACACCATGGGAAACTGTGTCTGTTAGAGAGGACTCTCAGCTTCAGTGATGTAGGGACGTGAAGAGCAGCTGAAAACTCAGGAGAGAGAAAGCCCCAGCACAGAGTACTGCCTGCGGGTGCCTGGTGCGCAAAGATGTGCCGTGGGGCCCGGGTGTCTGTCCCGGTGGGGCCATTTGGGCTGGACCCCACTGCAGCTACTTCTTGGCTGGTGATCTCTGTGCCTGTTTCCTCATCTGTTTAGAGGGGGAGGTTAACAGTGCCTTGTGTCCAGCTGTGAGGGCCAGTGGGCTGACACATGCCACTCACAGCCAGGCCTGCGTGTCCCCATTATCGCCATGTTCTGGTGAGAGTCCAGGGCTCCCCACCTGTTGGCCACTGAACCCTCACCTCAGTCCTTCCAGGGAAGCCTGTCATGGCCTACCTCAGAGACAAGAAACCTGGAAGAGTCCTTCCAGGTCCAGGGTCCNGTGTCCCCATTATCGCCATGTTCTGGTGAGAGTCCAGGGCTCCCCACCTGTTGGCCACTGAACCCTCACCTCAGTCCTTCCAGGGAAGCCTGTCATGGCCTACCTCAGAGACAAGAAACCTGGAAGAGTCCTTCCAGGTCCAGGGTCCGTATCGCCCCTCTCTAGTGAGCCTTCTCCCCGGGCCTCTGGGGGCCCTGTACTAGTGAGGTCAGCTGCTCCTGATCCTAAGGAGGACGGGACACCACGGAAGCAACTGACCCAAGCGTGCATGTGTGTGCTAAGTCACCCAGTCCTGTCAGACTCTTTGTGAGCCCATCGACTGTAGCCTGCCAGATCCTCTGTCCATGGGACTCTCCAGGCAAGAACACAGGAGTGGGTTGCCGTGCCCTCCTCCAGGGGATCTTCCCCACCCAGGGCAGATTATGTCTCGTGCCCCTCGTCTCATGTTTCCTGTACTGGAAGGCACGTTCCTTACCTCTGAGCTGCGGGGGGCGCTCCGCAGAAAGAGAGAGGCAGTGGAACTTCCCTCAGCAAAGCCGAGGGGTCCCGAGGAGAGGTGAGCCTGAGGTCCGCCAACCCAGTCCCCCGGCAAGCGATAAACAATCAGACGAACAGCAAACTCCCCTTTATTGCAGCAAACTCCCAGCTTATATAGGNCCGCAGAAAGAGAGAGGCAGTGGAACTTCCCTCAGCAAAGCCGAGGGGTCCCGAGGAGAGGTGAGCCTGAGGTCCGCCAACCCAGCCCCCCGGCAAGCGATAAACAATCAGACGAACAGCAAACTCCCCTTTATTGCAGCAAACTCCCAGCTTATATAGGCAAGCAGGGGGGTTAAGGTCAAATCGTTATGTGCCTTCAGTCCCACCAATCACGTTAAAGGTCAGCCTTCAGTTGCACCAATCACGTTAAAGGTCAAATCTTCATGTGCCTTCATTATAACTGGAGTCTATAGCGACCCCGTGCTGTCCACGTGCACGGAAATCAAGCGAGCCAATCAAAAACTTCGACAAACAACATAGACCACGCCCCCATCCTTCCCGTAGGTGCCATCTTAGCTTCCCACTGCAAAGCTAGCCCTTCCTTTTTTAAGGTTTCCCCTTTAGGGCCTCACATGAGCCACCTGGGAAGCCCCTGATCAAAGTGCAGGAGTGTGAATTTAGCTGCCAAAGTGCCCCTGAAATCTAGGAGCCTTAGAGGACCTGAGGAACAGAGCTGGGGCCATCCCCAGGCGGGGTCAGCCCCCCACGGCCTATGCAAGAGCCGTCCTGGCCACGCACACTGGGCCTGGTCCTTGGGGGCACACTGCCCCGCACCCCTGCTGCTTGCAGGCACCTCTCCCTGAGCCCTGGGTGACGGGCTGCCTCCCTTAACCCTGTGAACTGGGACCCCTGCCATGCAGCCAGACTCCAGTCCAAAGGCCTGTCCAACACCCCCCAGACATCCACAGACATGACCACCCCATCATGTCCTAAAGGCTCTGAGCCCCCTCGACTCAGACCAGGCCAGCTCAATTCCTCCGGGAGGTCGGCCCAGACCCCGAGGACCGCCTGCCTCCCTGACCCCCGCCCCCTGCGGGCGGCCCCGCCTCCTCGCCCCCGGGGCATCTGGCCGTGCTCCCTTCTGCCCTGCCCTGCCCTGAGTGGCTGCCACCTCTCCTGGGTTGGCACAGTGGCCTCCTGGCGGGTCCGCTGCACCAGCCTGGCATCCTGTGGGCAGCTCACCTTCAGTCTCTCTCAGTGTGGCCCCCACCCCAGCTCCCCGGGCTCTGAGGGCCAGGGGCCAGGACTCTGCCGGCCCCTTCCTCCCTGGCTCCTCCTCTGACCGGACCACCCCCAGTGGCACCCCCTCGCTAACGACATCACCTCGGAACCTTCTCCCTGATGTCTACCCTCCCGCTGCCACCAGCCCTGAGTCCCCATGACCCCACCGCTCCTTTGGCCTGAGGGAGGGAGCCCAGCAGGGGGAGTGGACATTGCTTTTTCCTTCCTTAAGGTCACTTCGGAGCCTGAGTGCCTTTAGTCCATGCTGGCTTGTCCACTGTCCCCGAGCCCTGGGTCTCCACCCTGCAGAGGGGCCTTTGCTGGGGCCAGGACAGACAGACAGACAGACAGCTCCACTCCTAAACA
>SJYV01055743.1:0-44731 GCA_006410875.1 Neotragus pygmaeus
CTCTACCAGGGGGGCTGTGACTTCCTTGTACTGAAGTAGGCTGCTTTAGCCTGTCTTTTCCTCCAACAGTGTCTCTCCAGGCTCTGCCTCTCCTGAGAAAACCTCTCATGGTGCCAGTGAGCAATGAAAAAATACTTTAAGGGCCCAGGATTATTTTCACAGAGAGAGTAAGAAGCGTGAACTTGGAGCTGAGAGGCAATACATTAAGAAGCAATACGTTTACCTTTTGTGCTTCCCTGGTGGCTCAGATGGTAAAGAATCTGCCTGCCATGTGGGAGACCTGGGTTTGATCCCTGGGTTGGGAAGATCCCCTGGAGGAGGACATGGCAATCCACTCCAGTATTCTTGCCTGGAGAATTCCCATGGACAGAGGAGACTGGTGGGCTACAGTCCATGGGGTTGCAAAGAGTCTGACACAACTGAGTTACTAAGCGCACATTAATTCCTTTTGGATTAACTTTGCCATCTGTTGAAACACTAAGGGTGGTCAAATTTATTTGTCTTTTATTTCCCTTTTCCCCAGGTTGGTGATGAGCTTGAAGACAGTTGTGTATCTGTGTGGATTAGTGCCACATAATATAGCCATTGTCTTCAGCATTTCATTTGTTAGTGACTTGCCGTGTTTGCCACAATAGTGATGTTAAACTTTTAGCACTCTTTTTAAGATGCTTTGCTCATCACTTTCAATAATAATTTCATAGAGCAAATAGAGGCTATACACGGGAACATTAATTTCTAGCCCCCAAACCTATGTGTATTCCCAATCGTGTCTCTTCTTCCTCTCCTTTTCTCTGTCATGGTGTTACTCCTGACCAAGGCTGGGTTTCTACTTGTACTCTCACCTCCTTAGGGAGCTTACTGTTTAGATTTCTTGGTGTCCTGAATCATCACCCTCTAAATCACATTTTAAAATAAGTCAATGTATAAATATATTTGTGTCTCATGACTTATAAGTAACAAAAACCTGTCCTCTGCTCTATTATTGTCCTTTTTTCATGGTCAACATTCTTGGTAAAAAAAAAAAAAGTAGTTTTTGCTTCTATATCTTTCTCATCTCCATTTAACTCCTTAACCCTCTGAAGTTTGACTTCAACCCACCATTCTATTGGAATAGTTATGACAAAAGTTAACCAGAGACTTGATTACCAAATTGAATGGGCACTCTTATTCCCAGTTGTATTCTACTCTTTTTTTGAAGGTGACACCTCTTTTGGATTCTCTTTCATGTTTCTCATGATTTTTCCTCCATCTCCTTCAAGACTTTATCCACTTTTGCCTGCCTTTAACCACCAGAGTCCCTCAAATTTGCTTCTGGTTTTCTTCTCTTCTCTTTTCCTTTCTCCAGATGATATCTCCCATAGTTCAGCTACCACTTAAAACATTGTTGATTCCCAAAGTTGTACTGCTGGTTCAAGCTTCTTAACCAAAATGGTCTACCCTACAGTCTACTGCAACTGCCTCCTCTTCTTACTTAATGTCCTAAACAGGTTCCCCCCAAAATAAATAAATAAATTACTCCAGTGACCTCCTAACTGATCTTATTACTTCTAATCTGGTCATCTTCAAATTTATCCTCCTCACTGCTGTGAAAATGGCCTTTCTAAAACATACGCACAAACAAAACAACAAAAATCATTTCAAAACAGCTAAAAATAATATATGTGCACATATTTTTTGCCTGTTCCTTCAAAATTATTTAATAGCTCCTTACATCTTAAGAAAATTCTAATCATTTATGGTTGTTTTTAGTTTCACCATTTGATCTCTGAATACTTCTCCAGCTACATCTGTTGTCACTTTTTTCTTGCTTCAGCCATTCTAAGTGATTTTTTTTATTCACAAAAATTTTTCCTGCCTTTAATATTTGTACATGTGATTTTGTTTGTTTAGAAAGTGTCCTTAAGATACAGCTCAATCATCATTTTTCCTGCAAAGCTTCTGTGAACCCTTTCTTGGTCTCTGTCTTCACTGCCTTCTTAGTGTTCTAATTGTCACCCTGTGTTTACTTCTGTCATAGCAATTATGATACTGCAATGCAATTTGGAATTTATTTGTTTAGGTGAATGCCTCCTGTTGCTGATGATAAGCTCCTTTTAAAAAGAGCTGTCTTTTGTCTTATCCTTGACACCTAATACAATGATTAACCATATATAAGAGATATTCTATAAATTATTATTAATAATTTAGATGTTCTAAAGTTATCCTGATGCTAAAGAAATCTGTACTTGGTTTAAAAAGAATATTTTATTCTGGGTTAACTAAAATATTCTTAAAAAATTTTTTATGTCACTTCTTTAAAAAATTTTTTTATTTTATATTAGAGTATAGTTGATTAAAAATGTTAGTTTCAGGTGTACAGCAAAGTGATTGAGTTATAAATATACATGTATCTATTCTTTTTCAAATTATTATCCCATTTCAGTTATTACAGAACTTTGAGCAGAGTTCCCTGTGGTATACAATAGGTCCTTGTTGATTATCTATTTTAAATCAGTCAGTTCAGTTCAGTCGTTCAGTTGTGTCTGACTCTTTGCTACCCCATGAATGGCAGCACACCAGGCTTCCCTGTCCATCACCAACTCCCGGAGCCTACTCAAACTCTTGTCCATCGAGTCTGTGATGCCATCCAGCCATCTTATCCTCTGTCGTCCCCTTCTCCTCCTGCCCCCAATCCCTCCCAGCATCAGGGTATTTTCCAATGAGTCAACTCTTCTCATGAGATGGCCAAAGTATTGGCGTTTCAGCTTTAGCATCAGTCCTTCCAAAGAACACCCAGGACTGATCTTTAGAATGCACTGGTTGGATCTCCTTGCAGTCAAAGGGACTCTCAAGAGTCTTCTCCAACACCACAGTTCAAAAGCATCAATTCTTTGGCACTCAGCTCTCTTCACAGTCCAGCTCTCACATCCATACATGACCACTGGAAAAACCATAGCCTTGACTAGACGGACCTTTGTTGGCAAAGTGATGTCTCTGCTTTTTAATATGCTATCTAGGTTGGTCATAGTGAAAGAAAGTGAAACTGAAGTCGCTCAGTTTTATCCGACTCTTTGCGACCCTTAGACTGTTGCCCACCAAGCTCCTCCGTCTATCGGAGAAGGCAGTGGCAACCCACTTGTTACTCTTGCCTGGGAAATCCCATGGACGGAGGAGCCTGGTAGGCTGCAGTCCATGGGGTCACGAAGAGTTGGACAGGACTGAGCAACCTCCGTCCATAACAATGTGTAAATGTTGATCCTAAACTCCCAATCAATCCCTCCCCCCATTCTTTTTCCCAGATCTTAGATCATCTTCACTATCATTATTTTTAATTCTTTTTGCTATCTCCACTTTACTTAGTTGTTCTGGGATTTTATCTTGTTCCTTCATCTGGGACATATTCCTCTGCTGTCTCATTTTGTATAACTTTCTGTGATTGTGGTTTCTGTTCCACAGGCTGCAAGATTGTAGTTCTTCTTGCTTCTCCTGTCTGCTCTCTGGTGGATGAGGCTATCTAAGAGGTTTGTGCAGGCTTCCTGCCAGTTGTGACTGATTTCTGCCCACTGGTGGGTGGAACTGTGTCTTTTCCCTCTGGTGGGCAAGGCTGTGCTCAGGAAGACTTTAAGCAGCCTATCTGCAGATAAGTGGGTCTGTGTTCATGCCTGGTTGATTGGCTTGAGGCATCCCACCACTGGAGCCTAGAGGCCATTGAGCAGGGCCAGGTCTTAGGGAGGAAATGGTGGCCTCCTGGAGGGCTCATGTCAATAAGTACTCACCAGAACTGCTTCTGCCAGTGTCTTTATCCCTACAGTGAGTCAAAACCCCTCATTTCCAGTACTAGCAGGTAGTCTGGCCCAATCTTTTAAAAAGTCACTGCTTTTTCTCTGGGTCCTGGTGCACACTTGTGAAGTGTGAAGTTTATGTTTCCCCCAGTCCTATGGAATTCCTGTGATCCAACCCTGTTTGCCTTCTAAGCCACATTCTCTGGGGCCTCCTCCTGTTGCCAGATCTCCAGCCTGGGAATTCTGATGTGGGGCTCAGGACTTTCACTCCTGTGGGAGAACTTTTGCAGTGTACTTATTTTCCAGTTTATGTGTCGCCTACCTGGTGGGTCTGGGATTTGATTTTATCACAATTGTGCCCTTCTACCATCTCCTGTGGCTTCTTCTTTGTCTTTGGATGTAGGGTATCTTTTTTATAGGTTCCAGCATTCTTTCTTTTTTTGTGTGAATGGTTGTTCAGCAGTTAGTTGTGATTTTGGTGTTTTTGTAATAAAGAGTAAGTGCATGTTCTTCTACTTTGCCATCTTGCAACCTTTAGCTAACCCTTTTAAAATGATAAAAATCTGAACAGGTTTTCTTTCAATCTATTCTTTTCCTTATTCCTTGATTTAATGTTCTTGATTTTTGGCCTTATTTTGTCTACCTTAAACCTTTTTTACTTTGAAACTGGTCCAATTAAAGTCATTTGTAAAGCAAAATAATCCTAATTAAAGTTGAGTATGCCACACCTTAATTTACTTGACCCTTTTTGAACACAACCCATAAATAAGATGACCATATAATTTATTAGCCAACATAGGACATTTTTGAGATTGAAAGGGGGAACTGTCAGTACTTTCACTTGAATAATACGAGTAAACCAAGACTGCTCCAGGCAATCTGAAATGTATAGTTACTCTCACTGTATTATGGATAAATATATATTCTGTAAGATGGTATGGAAAAACCCAAACAAACTTTTTGGCCAACTCATTACACATACATGCATATATATTTATAATCTTAAAACAGTGTTTTCATTTACAATTCCTCATGTTGAATTTCTTATGTGTAAAATATTTAACTTCATTTTTCTTAAGCCACATAAATAAACATCATTGAAAAACATGGAATTTATGCATGTTCACATAACAAAGCACAAAGCTAAACTGGGGGAGTGCAACTATTTCTTGGATATGTTCTCACTGTTGCCTCTGGGACACTGGAGGACAGGACAGGGACCTTTGAGTTTTATGAGCTATTTGGCCTCACTCCAGAGACATCTCAACTTTGGAATTTCTCTGGTGGGCATCATCTTTCAGCTGCTTTTCTCTACCTCCTCTTCTCCAGTGCATCATCACAGGGTCTTGAGCTTCTTTGCAGGAAGCACTGAGAGGAACAGCTTGTTTTTTTTAACCACAGTTTAGCAACTGTGCTGTTTATTGGCCTCTTGGGAAGCCACATTCTTGGATCACCATCATACCAATTAATTGATTTTTTTCCCCTGCTTAGAAAAAAGCTTTTCAAAGAAATAAAAAAGATATGCTAGCTGGTTATTAGAAATACTGGGAAAGATTTTTCATTATAAAGTTCTGTGAGAAGAAATGCTGAGTTTTGTGGGATGTTAGGTAAGTAAATATCTGATTCTGAATACACATAACTAAGCGAGTGAATCCGAAGACCTAACCATGACTTTCAAGACCCTGCATGATCTTGCTCCTTTTCATTTCTAAACTCCTCCCCATTTCCCTCCCCACAGTCCACTCCAGCTACACTGGTTTCCTTGTTTCTTCAACAGATCAAGGAGATGTGGTGGCAGGGCCTTTGCATTTCTCATTCCCAGTGTTAGAAATACTCTGCCTCAAGATTCCTGCATGGGTCACATCCTCACTTCTTTCAGGTCTCTGCTCAAATGCCATGTGGTCAGAGTCTGCCTCTGACTTTTCTACCTACAACTGCAAATGCTTCCCTTTGAACACACATACAAACTCATCTACTTAGCAAACTTTTTCTTTGCAGCACATATGATCACATGAATTAAACTATATATGTCTTTTGTTTTTGTTGTTGGACAGTAAAGGGACTTGGAGCTTGGAAAGTAGAGTGTAAGCTCCCTGAAAGTAGGGACGTGGTTTGTTAAACTCATCACTCTAGTCATAACCCCTAAACACCAGGTTTTCAATAATAATTATGGAATCAGTAATTGAATACAGAATCATGTCTCATTGATTTGGTAGGCAATTATCATTCTGGCTAAAGTAGTCAGTTGAGTACCTTCCATGAAAGCTTGTAGGAGGAAGAAGAGCTACAAAACATCATGCTTAAGTAGGGTTTTTTTTTTTTAGGTCTGGGTGGATCTGCTCTGGTTTTCAATCTGTACATAAAGACTTTCATTTCATCTCTTCTAATGATTGGCTGTCCAGTCAAACACTTGCTTTGCATACAGCCAGATGCCCATGTAATGGACCATGGTACTCAGATTTCAAATCAGGCTGTGCATTAAAATTTGAGTCATTTATTGAGTTTTATTCAAAATTCAGTGGATCGGTGGTAAAGAATCCATCTGCCAATGCAGGAGACATGGATTGGATCCTTGGGTCAGGAACATTCCCTGGAGAAAGAAATGGCAATCCACTCCATATTCTTGCCTGGAAAACCCCATGGACAGAGGAGCCTGGCAGGCTATAGTCCATAGAGTTGGACACAACCTAGCGACTGAGCGTGCATGCACATATGAAATTCAGTCCTGGGACTTGGCTAAAAGTCAAGAGATAGGAATCTCACCTTTTAATTTCACAATTCATTAAAAGATTCGTGATCTTTGCAATTAATTCTTAATTTATAATTTACCCTGGCCCCTGCTTTTCCTTTTGCCTTCAGTGTGATTTTTCTTATTCCATTTTAATCACTCAATAATGTCTGTCAGAAATAAATGTGAAGTGATGATGAAAACCTGATTTTTGTCTTCAGATATTTTTTTAACCCAGCACCAACCCCACTCTGCAGTTCTATTCAGATGTTTTCTGAATAACTTAATGAGACAATGGCTCTTCTGACTATCTTTCAGGTTTGTTTCACTCAAGGCTGAACTTTTTGTTTCTATTCCTTTGTTACTGTTGTTTAGTTGCCAGGTTGTGTCCGACTCTTTTGTGACCCCATGGACTGTAGTATGCCAGGC
This sequence comes from Neotragus pygmaeus, assembly GCA_006410875.1. NCBI lineage: Eukaryota > Metazoa > Chordata > Mammalia > Artiodactyla > Bovidae > Neotragus > Neotragus pygmaeus. The sequence goes on from SJYV01055743.1 coordinate 6,919, forward strand.
TCCTCTGTCCTTGGGATTCTCCAGGCAAGAATACTGGAGTGGGCTGCTAATTTCTTCTCCAGGGCATCTTTCCGACCCAGGGATCGAACCCTTGTCTCCTGCATTGGCCAGCAGATTCTTTACCACTGAGCCACAAGGGAAGCTCTTTTAACTCCTTAGCATCTGCTAAATAACACAGCATACTCTTCATTTCTTTGTTTAGAAGAAATGATAAGGTCAGAAACATGAAAGAGAACATACTAACTTACTACATATGTTCTTCTTTCACTGCTACTGCTAAGTCGCATCAGTCGTGTCCGAACCTGTGCAACCCCATAGACAGCAGCCCCCCAGGCTCCCCAGTCCTTGGGATTCTCCAGGCAAGAACACTGGAGTGGGTTGCCATTTCTTTCTCCAAAGCATGAAAGTGAAAAGTGAAAGTGAAGTCTCCCAGTCATGTCCAACTCTTAGTAACCCCATGGACTGCAGCCTACCAGGCTCCTCTGTCCATTGGATTTTCTAGGCAAGAGTACTGGAGTGGGGTGCCATTGACCCACCATTTCTTCCATTATTTGTAGACAATACTTGAGGTTTGGGATTTGCCTACTTGGAGAGAGAAGGAGGGCTAACAGCATTTCTTTCTGACTGCTTTACCTAAGGCCACCTGGATGGACTCTGGCCCTTTCCCTTTTTACCAGCTTTACTTAGATCTTCCTAGACTTCTCATAAGTCCACCCCTAAAATATCAAATCATCAATAAATTTACCCTTATGCAGTTTCTTGACCTGTTTGTACTACAGTTTCTCCTCATCTTTGATCACTTTTGTAAATGTGAATACTTCTGTTTTTCCTTTTTTCATAATAAATGTGTTGTGCCCAAATAAGTATTCTTTCATCTCCTGAATAAAGCCAATATTATGCTACATACAAATTAAAAATCACTAAGGGTTTTGGGGGCAGATTTTAATTCACATAAATAGAATGAAACTATTGTAAGCTTTTATGAGCCTGGCAGTCCATGGAATTGCAAAGAGTTGGACACGACTGAGCAACTAACACTTTTTCTCTTTCACTTTTCATAAGCAGTAAAATCATTATTGCTACTCAGTTTGTAGTGTATAGCCAACACTGGATGGTTTATAGCATTTTGATCAAAACAGAGCCCATAACTTTAGGTCAGCCAAATCAATCAACTCAGGTCATGCACATAAAAGAAAGTTTATTCTATTTTTAGTTTATTTTCTCATTTATGTTTCGTATGCAACTGTGAACACATAGTTACCTAATAACCTGAGTCTTTGCTTAAGGCACTGATCTAGTTACTCTTGAAGGTATAGAAATCTTGCCTGACCTTGTATCTGATCCAAGAGAAACCTAATATCATGGCTCTCATGATCTGATTAATCAATGGTTAATACACTTTATAAGCTTATGATTTATTTTTATTGTATAGAGATGTCTTTCAAGTGATTTTTTTTTTCTTCTAGGGAAAAATGTGGTCCATGCTTAAAATTAAATTTTTATATTGACATTTCATCAAAATAATTAAACATTATCCTAAATAATACTTAAAGCATTGGATTTTATTAAAATGTGTTTTTGTATATAAAAAATGATGGTACTATAATACTTTGTCTCAGAACATGTGCAGTTCTGCACATAATTAAAATTAAAATGAAAACAGAATTAAAATTTTCTCTTATAATTATATATTTAAAATTTTGATTCCTAAATACATATATGTTGTATTATTGCTCCATTGAATCTTCATTATTATTTAAAAATATGCGACATAATTTCAACATAAGCTATTTAGAAGTAATTTATCACTTAACAGTTGTTCAGCTTTGTCTGGAAGCTTTATTTTCACTGTTTAAGCATCAAGTCTTCTGAGGCCTTCTCAGAGCAGATTTAACCTCTAACTACTTTGTGTTTCTCCTTGCTTTTTGTGAGATCTTTCTCTTTTATGACAATTATCTGTATAATCAATCTGGCACTCAAAACTGTGGTTTTTAAGATCAGGTGCTTTGACATAAACTGAGCATAGAGTTGCCTTTTGCGTGTGCCCAGCAAATGTTTAATGACTGTGAAATAAATTTAAGAATATAAAATCATTATATCCAATAGCAAAGCCTTAATTCCTTGATCCTGTATAAATCAATTTGCAGAATATTTAAGTAATTAATAAAAGAATAAAAATCTAGTGATGGTGATTTCTAGGTTAATATTACATGATTAACATTTTGACTGACAAAATAAATGTGTTCTTACAGTGGTAAGCTTTTAATTCAACATCCAGAGCAAAAGAGATTGAAAATTATAATGACAAACATTTGAGAAAACTGATTGGATCTTCAGTAAGAGATATTGAAGAACAGTGAGGGATTGAAGTGAGTGATCAGTTGAGTATCTGTTGAAGCTAAGTAGAGAGTCAGGCAAACTGAGCAGTGAAAAGTGAAAGGGACCCTGTTAAATGAACTAATGAAATGAGTGGCAGAAAGTTATTTTGAATGTCAGTAGGACATTTTTTGGCCTTCTTTCTGTATGTATCATGAAGAATCAGAACTGGACTATTACATTTGAGGGCCAGCAATTAAAGTCATCATTTTGATTTTTGTGCTCCTGAAGCGTTGGACATGACTGAGCGACTTCACTTTCACTTTTCACTTTTCATGCTTTGGAGAAGGAAATGGCAAACCACTCCAGTGTTCTTGCCTGGAGAATCCCAGGGACGGCAGAGCCTGGTGGGCTTCCATCTATGGGGTCACACAGAGTCAGACATGACTGAAGCCGACTTAGCAGCAGCAGCAACCTTTTTACACTCCTACAGAACTTTTAAGATCAAGCAGTGAGAAACCATACTAACTTCATTACTGCCTTTCAGTAATGCCTAGATCTTTCACTGATTGCTATCTCCCTCAATATTTCTCCTCCTTTGCCTCCATGAGGGCAATTCGTCTACTGTGTTCTCTTCCCTTTTTGTTCCACTTAGAATTTAGACTCATTTACTTCCAGTTACCTCAGTTACTCAATTTAGACTTCCCTGTAACTCAAACGGTAAAGTCTGCCTGCCTTGCAGGAGACCAGGGTTCGATCCCTGGGTTGAGAAGTTCCTCTGGTGAAGGGAATAGCAATCCACTCCAGTATTCTTGCCTGGAGAATTCCATGGACAGAGAAGCCTGGTGGGCTACAGTCCATGGGGTCACAAGGAGTCAGACATGACTGAGTGACTAACACACACAACACATCTCAATTATATATATATATAAGTATGGTTCTGGCAGATTCCTTTCTTGGTGAAATTGAGCTTGGAAAGATCAGGAGACACACAAAAAACTCAGACCCCTGCTGAGGGCAGTAGACTGGAGGGTTCTTAGTTGTTTCTACTTCATGAGATACTCTTGTCATTTTGGCCTTTCCTTGACATATGAGCATATGAGCCTGGGGTCCTTCATCTATCAAGTATTTAGTTTCTGAATAAATATTTATATTGCCACTCTTTGGTGTTTTAGAAATAATCTGCTATAACCCATTTTTCTAAATATTGTTATAGGCCTTCCGGCCCTACTCAGTAGACCACTATTGCTTTTGCAGTCACTTATTTGCAGGAGTGTGGTTCTCTGTTAGTGTGGCTGTCATCAAAACAAGTGTGTACTGATAGCCTGGGATGATGTCTGAGTGAAGAGGAGGAGCAATTCCTCTGATGGTCTAGTGCAGGCTACTGATTAGTGCTGCATGTACCACCTAGGTTCTCATTAGTCAAGGAGAAGGACAAACATTCATCAGCTATCCCTTACATACTTAGAAACTTTTTATAGATCACATAAAAAATAACTTGTAATGTTCTCAGAGTATAAAGGATGATACTATGAAATGATAGAACTTTCCTCAAAGAATATTTCCAGAACTCAGAATGGAAGCTGCATTTGTATCTTGAAGTTATTCATGAAATAAGCCCTTAAATGAGCACATATCTCAGGATTCAGCTAGGAGTCTCAGTAAGGGGTAGTGGTTTCTGGTGATCTCATAAAAAGACACTAGGCTGTGAAATTTGAGTTGAACAGGTAGCCAGGTTTCTATGCTCTAATGATGTTTTTATAAAAGTACCTTATGTTATTTTAGAAAAATTGGAAAATGCAGAGATGTATGTAGAAAAAAATTAAAATTATGCCTAAGCCCACCATTCAAAGAGGTTGTTACTATTAATATTTTGTAGTATTGATATTTGTGTAGATTCTTTTCTGTGCACACACTTACAGGATAAGATAATTTACCATTATATGTGATTTGTGATCATGATGGTTCCATGAAGTAGTGCGGTTTGCTATCTTGCCAAGGCACTGGTGTACATCATGCATGCTGAAAAATCCATGTGCTCAGTGAAACCAGTGACCATGGAGCAGTAACATTTCAGGGAGACCCAGCTTATGAGTTAGGGGAAATACTATGTGCTATAGTATTTATTACTCAAGAATTTAGGGATTTTTAAGGTCTTGGGCTATATCCTTGAAGGACACATGATGGCCTTTGATTGTGTGTGTGTATGTGTATGTGGGTTTGCATATACTGGTGTGTAATCAGATTATGTATTTAGTAGCCTGATTTTTTTCTTCACTCAGTATCTATTTTAGACACTTTATCATGTTATTAGATATTATAAATTAGTGTTAAAGATCAAATATTAGATATTATTTGGAATGGCTTATTATATCCCATTAGTAGACTTACATCATTGGATACCTAGGTAGTTTATAAAATTATGCTTATTTGTCTTATTGTTGCTGTTCCAAGTAATGCTATGATGAATTTCCTTATTATTTTAGAATCTCATGAAATAATTAGGCTGATGCCTGTATGTGCCTTTAAGATTGTTGATACATATTGCCAAATTGCTTAACAGAAAGATTATTCTTATTGACATCCCTTCAGTAAGTTTAAACTGTGCTAGTTTTAATATACCTTCACATGTATTGTCTTATAAAAATAATTATAGCAATTTGACAACATAATGGTTATTATCTTTCTTTGCATTACTCTCTTTGAACAGTGTGATATTTCTCCCTGCTTATTGACCATGAAATTTCTTTTTAAATTAAGTCATGTGTTTTTGCCTGTTTTTATGTAAGATATTAGTGTTATCTTACTAATTTGCAAGTGCTTTTTAATATAAATGGAATTAAAGTTTGCTTGTCATAAGCCATGAATTTGCCCACTTTTCTCTGTAGACCACACCCTTGCTCTCTGCACTGAACTTCCTTTACTTCTTTGGCCACTCATTGTCCCTGTCCTCCAGCACCTTATACCCATTCCTGTGCTTGTCGAGCTTCATTTTTCCCACAGCCATTCCCACACAACTTTACCTGACTATATCCTTTTTTTAGATTAGGCTTCCTTGAACATCCTTGTATCAACCTTTTCTTCTTCTTCCTTATACTGAGAACAACTATAATTCATTCATTCACATTTGCAAACTAAATTTTGGACAATTACCTGAATAATTTATGTGGGGTAAGTGATTGACATGTATTATTTTTACAGTTTTGCCAAAAATATGTACATAAAAGCCCATATGTTACGGGAGAATTTTTTTTAAAAAATGATCTGTCTGGTTCATGGAATGAATCATCCTCAAAGAGTTATGGACATGACCTTGAACTCTAAAGTCCTTGGGTTGGAATTCAGGACCCACTGATGTTGAACTGTATAGTCTTGGGCAAGTTATTTAACCTCTCTGGGCTTCGCTTTCCTCCTCTATAAAATGAGGTTAATAATCAGGTCTATCTTTTATGACTGTTGTGCATTTTTGAATGAGGTAATTCATGCAGTGCTAGACTGTGGTAAGCGCTCTATAAATGTTAGTCATTATCGTCCTTTTCATCCTCATTTCTGTCTTCTTCATCTTTGAGCTTTATTAAGTGCTAACTCTGTACAGCAGAGTGCTGGATGCTATCCGGGTTTCTGTTTTCTTTGTAGGGAATTGCTCTGCTGGTTTTGAAGTGTTTTATCTCAGATAATATAGTTAACTTCTGTTTGTAGTTTGTGAAATCTCTTCTGTCACTCTGCCATTCTTCTTTAGGATATTTCACTTCTGCTTACAGAATGGTAATGCATGTCTTCTGGAATATAACATAACTTATCTCTTTCTTTTTTGGCAGTATAAATATTTGAGTATTAACACTGAGATCTGTTTCTCTTGATAGCTGGCAAACTTCCCCAGACTCTGTGAGGAAACGGAAAGGATTGTTGCTAACCACATTCGTGAGCGAGAAGGGAAGACAAAGGACCAGGTGAGGAGAGAACTTCCCTGGTGGGCAGGGTCCTTGTGGGAAGTGGAAGGTTTCTCCGAGGTTGTTGGAGAAACAACAACCTGTTTGGTGGTCTCCAGGAGTTGGCGTATCCCTGAATGGAAAAAAAAAGAACTGAGAACACCACCACATATGTTTATTTTTATTTATTTATGAATATTATACATATGTTGCTATACTAACAGCTTATGTATATGTTAAAAATATAAACATATATAAAGACTTTAGAAAGATAACATTTAAAACACAGTAATAGGACTTCCATTATTTTTTCCTCAATGCTCTATGAATCATCATAGAGCATGTATTAATACACACTCCACTTTGAAAACCACTAATCCAGAAACATACCAAATTTTTTCTTTGAGATAAGATGTCTTAACTTTTAATGGGCACCAAAATATTCATAAATTCCTAAAATGTTTTGCAAAATGTTTAGTGCTTTATTTATTTATTTATTTTGCTTGAAGAGACTGGATAAAGCTATTCATCAGCTTATCCATATGACTAAAAACAAAAATGTTTAAAGATATTTAAATTATATATAAAAATTTATATATTGGGAGATATATATATTCTCCCCCAAAATTGGGAGAATGGCATTGAAACATGTATACTATCATGTAAGAAAAAAAAAAGTCTGAACAATTAAACAAAGCAGACTACATTTGAAAAACAAAAAAAATAATTAAGTAGATTGTTCAACATTGAAAAAAAATTTAAAACAATTATTTAAATATTTAAATAATTTAAAACATTAAGGATATAATGTTTTAAGCATTTCTATTTTGTAACTATTTATACATATGGTTGGTAAAGAGTGACCTTGAAATTGTCTTTGAATCTTGGCTAACTCTATGAATGAAAGATTATTTTCAAGTGAGGATAATTCATTAAAAAAGGACTACATGAAAATAATAGAAGCTTCTTAAATTTAGGTAGATGTTTTCTTAGTTACTTATAATATTTTATAAAGGGAAGCAAAAAGGTTGTCAGATGCTCTTCAATTCCAGGACACAGCTGCAAGTTTGACAGTGTGGAGAGGACACTGGCCTCTAGCCATGTGTTCACCAGAGAATAACATGTTCTTGAGCAAATCACTTCTCGGGACTGTTGTTTTCTCATGTACAATGTTGAAATGTTGGTCTATATGATCTCTGAAGTCCTCTGTAAGTTAGAATTCTGGGATTTTGTGGTTCTTGAGTGAGTTGGAAAGGAGGAGAGAAAGAACTGGGTAAAAGGAGGAAGGTAGAATAGAAGAGAGAGGTAGACACAAACCATAGGGAGAGAGACATATGCAACGTGCGTAGATCAAAAGTGGAAGAAATAGGCTTTGTGACTTAGTGGAGATAAACAAATCAATATTAACTCATGAGTCAGTAAAAACTAGCTTGGGTCCTCAGGATATATGACCCGAGACCGGGAGTTCCCCTGCATACCTGATGTCACACCTACTGCTGGACCAAGAAACAAATTCTGGTATCAGCTGTAATGCTGACCTTAAGTAAATAAGATAATCATTTTAACTTGTATTTATTCAATGCAATTCAAATGATAATACATTTTACTTAACTCTTAGGGATTCTATGTAAAAAAAAATACCAAGGAAAATAGTAGTACAATTATTATCTAAATTATCTTTTGTGTTTATATCTGAATCAGTTATTAACTTCTTGATGTTTCATGTTTCAGAGATTTGTTGTACTGAGATGACAAACTTATTGTCATGAAGACTGTGGGCTCTGGGTTCAGACTGCCTGAGTTCGAATCCAAGCTCTATCATTTTACTTTCTGTGTAAATGAACAAGTTATTTACAGTTGAGTCTCCTCATCTGGAAGTGAATAATAATGGTAGTTAACTCATAGGCATTTTGTGAACATGAAATAAAGTAATCCAAATAAGGTTGTTAGTTCTTCATTAAGTTGTTCTTGTTGTTATTCCTAAAGAGCTATGACACACAATAGACATGAGAAATCAGGTTTTTTTCCTAATTTTGAGATAGACTTTCTCTCATCTACCTCTGATGGAGTGATTAATTCATTCCCCAAGTGGAGTTAAGGGAGGGAGTGAGCATCTCCTTTCTAAGTGACTGTCTCAGGTGGCCTGGTCTGACAGTTAACTACCTGAAGAAGCTGGTGTTTGCTACAAGTAATACAGACATGTGTGGCATAGAAAAATACGTTCATGTTTTTGGTAATGTGAACAGTCAGTTTGCATAGATTTCACATTTGAGTTCTGAACTTTATGCTGCTTGAGGCCATATGTTACTTCTGAAGTAATTGGTCAGACAGTGACCCATTTCCGTAGGCCTCTGTATAAGAACTGCTCTGAGGTATTCTTGCAGTTTTCTCAAAAAATGGAAGTATTACCAACTTCTGCTCTGGAAACTTCTTGGGGAAAAATTCTTGAGAATTAAAATTATGAAAAACCATAAATCTGTGAACTTTTTTCTGAAACAGAGGGTTTTGGGGAACTTTGATGTGTACCTGTTATTCCAGGTGCTCCCATACATCTAAATGCATGTTGAAATGACTGACTTTGTGGGTGATTACTGCTACCAGGAGTAGCTTTACTTTTTTTCAACTAAATATTCAATAGCTGTGGGTGAGAAAGGCAGTGAGAAACTCTGACAGAGTGAAAAGAAGGAGAAAAAAATGTCCTATTTTCCTTTCCATCCCCCACATGCGACCTGGCTCTTTTCCTAGGATGAACACAGACTCCCAGTTTCCAGGAATATGAATGAGAACAGCCGTAGTTGTGATTTTTCTTCCACTTTTCCCCTGTGCTGCAATCCAAGTGAATGTGCTTGAACGGCCAAGATACTCATGACAGCCTTTGGCGATGCTGAGAATTATGTAGATATTTTTCTCTTTATGGTGACAGCTATTTATTTGTGCTTAAATATTATGCCTTATCCAGACTCCTGGCCAAATGGATTTGGGGGTATAAAATTTAATAGAATCTGGCTTTATTGTAGGGAGAATAGTGGCAGTGTCATAGATTATCTCATAACTATCACTCCTCCTAATTCTTCAGTTTTCTTCATTAAGAGAAGAAACAAAACTATATGATGCTATGAAAATTTTCATACAAGTGTGATATTGTTGACCCAGTAGTACCTGGGTATAAACTTTATGTTGGTAGTGGGGATGATTTGGGGTGATTCATTTACTCTTTTTTGGTAGGCCCCTTGGGGTTCACCATAATATTTGGTCAGATGATGAACTGAAATTAGCCATAAAAGCAGAGACCAGAGCATTGGGTAATAAGTGAGAAACAAAAATACTTGGCCATGTATTAACTATATGTGAATAAATTGCTCCCTTTAAAGTAAACTGTTCTTCAAGGCTGGTAGAGAGTTATGAAATTTACAGCCAAAACTATTTATCAGGCATGCATTATGTGTATCATGCTAGATTCTGTAGATAAAGTGATGAACAAGATAAGTATAATCTCTGCCTCCATGGAGCTGACTGTCTTTTAGGGAAGCAAAACATCAAATAAAATATAATATAAATAATTAATCACATTTGTGGTAAACACCTCAAAGAAAAGTATAAGATTTAATAAATAAAAATATGGGAGAAGGAAATGGCAACCCACTCCAGTGTTCTTGCCTGGAGAATCCCAGGAACAGGGGAGCCTGGTGGGCTGCCATCTATGGGGTTGCACAGAGTCGGATACGACTGAAGCGACTTAGCAGCAGCAGCAGCAGCATGATCCAACTAGGTCTTGGGCAAGGATCAGAGAAGGCTATCCTGATGAAGCACCTACTGGGGAGCATTACATAGACTTTGCCAGTGAACTGTTATCATGGTGCTTTGATGTACTCAGAAGTCACCTTCAGTGACACCTATTGATCATAAGGAGGCTTTCTATGTATTTGGATATTACCTTTTTGAGTTGGTTAATGGGATACTTCTCCTGCTTGCCTAGAGGAAGCTTAAAGAGTTAGGAGAGGAGAGGAGAAACAAGAGATGATGTTGCTATTTTGTGGCTAATGTATAGTGTCTGCAGGAACAGACTGCTCTGAGCAGCTCCCTGTGGGCTATTTGCCACGTATCTTTTTATATATATGTCCTTTTGAATGTTACACCTACATTTTAGGGGCATAGAATAATTCTAGGTTCTGTGTTAAGCTGGCAAAGAGTGCATGCCTGTAAACTATAATGCTGTTGTCTTCAAGTGTGACTCAGATGTTTCACATAGATTTTCTGTTTTTGAATTTAGAGTAAAAATTATGAGAGTGTAATGAAAAAATTAGTGCCATTTTTCATTCTAACTGAAAATCCTTTTAAAATTGAATAAAGCTAAATAATTTGTAGACAATTACTGAGTTTAGTGTTAAGAATATTTAAGATGGGTTTTTACTGAAGTGATTTTCTTTGACTCATAGGTGCTGCTGTTGATCGACATCCAAGTCTCCTACATCAACACCAACCATGAAGATTTCATTGGCTTTGCAAAGTACGTGAAAATCCTTGATTGTCATATGTATTTCTCCTGCTGGTTTGTCTCAAATATACATTATGAATTTCTCCTACAACCTCATCATCTTTCGAGAGTACATTCTGTGTCAGGATTAACTCTGAGTTAACCTACTGAGGAGGTCCGAGCCTCATGGCCTTGGGGTCATGTTCTCTGGCTAATGGAGCTGACTTCTTTATTGTGCAGCATGTGAAATCATATGTAGCTCAGATACTCCTTGTTTTTGGATGATCTACAGTTTGTTCTTGAGCCCCCATAGATAAGCAGTAACAGATGCACATTTAAAATCAGTTTGGGAATAATTTCTCACATAAATTTGAAATAGCAAGCATGGTTCACAATATACATGCTATTTGGACATCCCTAAGTCAGAATATGGGACTTGCAAGGTAGCTCAGTGGTAAAAAAAAAAATCTGCCTGCCATTGCAGGAGACTCAGGAGATGCAGGTTTGATTCCTGGGTTGGGAAGATCCCCTGGAGGAGGAAATGGCAATCTACTCCAGTATTCTTGCCAGGAAAATCCTGTGGACAGAGGAGCCTGGCAGGCTACAGTCCATGGGGTCGCAAAGAGTTAGACATGACTGAGCAACGTAGCATGTACACACACACACACACAAATCAGAATACAGAGGCTTATTTTTTTTAAACTGCCTTTTGTGAACTTAGATGTAGTCTTTTTGGATGAACGTTCTCTTGTCTATATATTTATATAGTGAAGTGAAAGTGAAGTTGCTCAGTTGTATCTGACTCTTTGTGACCCCATGGACTGTAGCCTATCAGGCTCCTCTGTCCATGGGATTTTCCAAGCAAGAGTGCTGGAGTGGATTGCCATTTCCTTCTCCAGGGGATCTTCCTGACCCAGGAATTGAACCCGGGTCTCCTGCATTGCAGGCAGATGCTTTACTGTCTGAGCCACCAGGGAAGCCCCGTAAGAGAACTTTATATAAGTTTGTCTATTTATTGTCATTCTATTATACATGTACCCTATTGCTGTATTCACAGATATTGTCAGGTAAACATTTTTCTTAATTATTCAAGGTTGTTTATTTATTGTGTGACATTTTCAAGACCCTAAATTTACCATTTTTTCCTGCACTTCAGTGGAATCAGTTTTCTAACTGCTTTCAAAGAATTTTGATTCCAACTCTGAAATATGCTAATGGCATGTGAGTGATTCCCAGTTTAAGTATATAAAATATAATTTATATAAAAAACAAAGAGACCTATGTACTGTTACTTGTACTGTGTATTCAAGAACAGGGACAAATGAAAAAAATAAAACACAAGAAAATGTAAAGCTAGACTGACCTAGTTTTAACATTTTGAGTTTGAGGAAACACATATTTAGGTCATGTGATCTAAACTAAACAATGGCCTAAGGAATTTATAGACATGTTTTAGAAAGGAAGGGCACAATTATTCAACAGAAAATTGTCTCATTGTAGACTTGGCCTAACCAGTAGTGTAGTTATTACTAGTGCCTGGTACACTAATTTTTGTTTTTGGTACATTCAATTCAGTTCAGTTCAATTGCTCAGTCATGTCTGACTCTTTGCGACCCCGTGAATTGCAGCACGCCAGGCCTCCCTGTCCATCACCAACTCCCAGAGTTTACTCAAACTCATGTCCATTGAGTGGGTGATGCCATCCAGCAAGTTTTTTAAAACTGTTTTCTGTCTGTGACTTAGTGTAAAGTTGTTAGAACAAGTGATTAATGTGTTCCTTTGGACAACTGTCTTTTTAGCCACACTGCCCACTCCAGCTTCTAAATAGGTGTTTATTCTACAGACATATCACGCAGACCTGCTCCCTTGTCTTCTAGCCCTCCTAGCTCTCACTGTTTGAATTGCTCATTTCCTTCTGCAAAATGACCAGTGGGAAGAAACCTAGACTCTGATGGGCCTTCTTGTCCCTAGGCCCAGAAGGGGGACCCAAGAATTTCTACATGATTTTCTGCGTAGTCAGTGAACTCCTTATGGCCTTTGCCCAAGCTCTACTCTAATTGCTTCAGTGGTGGTGGGGAATAAGAGCAAAAGAAAAAAAAAATTGTCTTTTAGAGGTTGCTTAATAATTGAAAAATACAGAGAAATGCATGTAAAAATTTAAACTGACACATTCTCACTTGCTTCTTTGAGGAATTTCAAAGAAAAAGAAATCCTTGAGTCATTCGAAATAACAGGAATGTTGCCTTTCATGTTGATTTTTTATTGGTTACAAATGCCAGTTGGATTTTTATAAAAATGTAGCAGATGTAGATATAAACTCGACACCATAACTTAAAAGTGAAAAGGATATCGCAATGCTGTTCTGTTGTGGCTATCCCAACTCAAGGACGAAAGATAGAACAAAATCATAACCAGTTTGGAAAGATTCAAATTTTGAACACATTTTTGTAACCAGCACAATTTAAATTTCACCCTTATGTTCTCCTTGAAGTGTTTTCCCCTCTAGTACTTATTTTAAAAGATAAATGTTCAGAGTTTATATTCTCCAGTAAATTTTAATATTTTCTACCTCAGAAGTGTTGAACTAAATTATTATATTGGTTAGGTTTTCAAAGGTGAGTCTTCCCTGGTGGCTCAGATGGTAAAGCGTCTGCCTGCAATGCAGGAGACCCGGGTTCGATCCCTGGGTTGGGAAGATCTCCTGGAGAAGGAAATGGCAGCCCACTCCAGTACTCTTGCCTGGAGAATCCCATGGACGGAGGAGCCTGGTAGGCTACAGTCCATGGGGTCGCAGAGAGTCGGACACGACTGAGCGACTTCACTTTTCAAAGGTATGTAATTTTGCAAATGAAAATACTTCAAGCACAGTCTTTTGATGCAGTCTTTCTCTAATCCAGTTAACAGCCCCATTTTTCCAGCAATGAGATAGATTATGAACTTTTATGATAGTGGGGTACTAAAATGAAGCATTGTTCAAACTGCTTTAGAAACCCAGCAACTTTGCACATTTTTCATCTAATTTAAACTGAACACCTAAACTTCCATTTGAAGGGCTAGTCTGGGAATCTGTTCTGAATTCTTTTCCCAAGATTTGCTGCTGATGAGGTTTGGGTTTTGGCCAGTCACTTAGCCTCTCTGTATCTCAGCTTATTGCTCTATCAAATGGAATAATTTAAAAAAAATCCCTGTGTTATATACCTTTCAGGATTGTCAGAAATTATGTGAAAATACTTTTGAAAACTGGTATAGTCTCTAAAATTGGGAAAGTGCCATACATACACATTTATACACATATATATGCACATGGGGGAATTTTGTTTTACAAGATGCACAATTTTACTTCATCATGACATTTTAATGATTGGATTATGATTGCTACTAAAAGATTTTTTAGTTGCTGATGTTATCTCCAAATGTAATATTTTGCACTGGGACTCAGAGGTAAATGTTCTTTCCTTTTGAATGCCAAGTTGGAGTACATTTCAGTGTGACATGGGATAATTATGACGATGAAGAAATGTTCATTTCAAAATCACTTTGAGGGGTTATGGTATTTTGTGTATGTGTGCTTTTAAAAATTAAAAAAATATGGTTGTAGCTATAAATTTTAAAGTTGGCAGGAATGCTGTTTCCATGAAGGAAGAAAAGTCAAGCCATATTTGAAGACAATAATGTAAGTATTTTTAAGTTCTGAAGATAGAAAATTAACGTCTGGAGTTGAGGAAAATAAACATTAATTTCATTAGATTTTTAGAGATTTGCCGAAAGAGGAGGACCACCCCTCAAGATTTATAGGACGGTGATGTCCAGAGTGTTTTACACATACATTTTTTTTCCAACTGAGATGACTTTTTGTTCTAAAAATTACCCCCCAAAAAAGGAATACAAATTTAACGGAAAATTAAGTCTCAGAGTAGTGTCCAGGACATTTCAGTTCTTTCTGCTATAGAATTTATTCTGCCATGTTGAATATATGGAACTTTTTTTTTCATCTCCCAGCTATTTGTTAAACATGGACCATAAAATATGTACCATGTGTAACATGTCCAAGTAAGCACTGCTATAGGCATGCTTTGGAATTTCCTGATTTCTGAAGGCTTGATTTTTCAGTCGTAATATAGTTTCTGAACCTAAAAAGTTTAGTATTCCAGAAGGAAATATTAATTTTCCTCATGACTTAAGGATTTTAATCTGTCATTCTTCCCAGTTGGAAAAAAACCAACAACCCTACATTCTATTTTTTTTAATACAACATAATTAGTTTTTGTTATTTAAAAGAATGAGCTATGCTAATTATTCCTTTATTCACTTCCTCTCTTTCTCAGTAATCCTGTTGTCTGAATAGAAAGCAAACTTGTTAGCTGAATGCCTTGGGGAGTGAACTTTCAAATTCTTCTGCTCTTCTCCATTTTCATGGCCACAGTTTGCCTTCTGAGTTACTAAGATTTATGCAGTCCAGTGGTTTAAGAAAAATGGGCTCCAGATACAGACTGTTAGAATAATATCTCTATGCCACAAGCAGCAGACTGAGGTCTGTTTTCCAATCTGCTGAGTAGGTCTCTCCACCTGTTTTCTCACAGTTGAAACGATAGTGTGCAGATTTCAGTTCTTGTTATGTGAGCACCATGAAAATTCTATGGGTGGTAACATTCATTATATCTCTTTCCTGATCCCCTGGAATGCCTCTGTTAACATTTTATAAAAGGAAGTATATGTGAACCTTGGCACCAAATTCCAGAACAATCGTGATTTTTCCCTTTATATTTTTTTCTGTGTCCCTAATAGATAATCTTACTCCATTATTATGATGTCTCTAGTTCCTATTCTTATATGAGAGTGTTCTTTCTCTTATGGAATTAAAACTTAGATATTAGATTATAGCAAGATCCTTCTTTTGATTCCTTTGCCAATTTAGGAATTTAATGCTTGGTTGCTTACTAGGACTGTTATCAGGTAGAAACATAGGACTGAGCAACTTCAAGGATGTTATTAATATCATTATTTAAGGAAGATACAAATTCCAGTGTTTCAAGCACTATTTAAAAATAAGTGGACTCGCACTTTTTCATTTTCAAATCTGTTATTTTAAACTTTTTCATCTTTAAAATGAGTCTTAGGAGGTAAATTATCTTTCTTTTATAGGCTCCCAATTTCTGTAGGGTTTTCTTGCATTATAATTAGCCTGAGACTTCACTAAAGATCCCTCAAGGACAGTCAATATCATGTGGTTTTTTTCTTCCTTTGGCTTCTATCTGCTTGGATGGAGCCAAGCCTACTTGTGATAGGTTGCATTCCTGGGACTCAGCAACTGTTTAAAATCTTCTTGCTTCAATAGCCCTCCATTGTCTCCTGACTTTCCTCTTTATGTTCTAGCCATTCCTTTTCACTTTTGTTTTGGGACTCTTTATCCTCTGATTATGGCTTAAGAACTGCTTTTATTAGTATTATCCTATAGACCCCTTTCTCACTCATTGCCCTGTCCCTGTCCATGTTACCCACTGCAGTGGTTTTAGTTACCGGCTTTATCTGATTCCTCTAAATCTAGATCTGCATTCCAGAACTTTTTTTGGACTGTTACCATATTTCACTACATCTCTACTTGTATATCCTATGGAAGCCTCAACTTAGTATTCCCAAATTAAACTCATCATTTGATATAATTTACTGTTCCTCCATTGTTCCCACTCTCTGTTGGTGGTAACTCTCAGTTGCTCAATCAGAAACCTGAGTGTCTTTTTTACTCTTTGTTCCCCTCATCCTTATTTCCTTCTGTGTTAACCAGGTCCATATGTTTCTACCCTATAATATTTTTTGAATTTGTCCATTTTTTCCCATCACTATTGCTACTACTAAAGTTAGTCTTCTTTTGGTTGGGTTATTACAACAGTCTTTTTGCCCTTTGTCATGTTCTTTCTTATTCCTTCTGGGATTCCTGTTACTTTCAGAATAAGGTCTAAACTTGTTAGTGTGGTTTCCAAGGCCCTACAGAAAATCTTTTTTTTTTTTTTTTGCTTATCTCTTCAGTCTATTCTATTGTTACTATTCCTTTCTATCCCACCCCCTAACTCTGTGCTCTAGCCAGACTGGCTGCCTTTGGATTCCTAAGTGTACCACACTCTTGCTGCAGCACATGTCCATGGCACACATCTTCAAATTGTTTAAATTTCCTATTGCGGAGAAACATTAAGAATCTGGGTGTAAATAACTCTGGTTGTTGTTCAGTCACTCAGTCACGTCTGACTCTGCACCTCTGTGGACTGCAGCATGCCAGGCTTCCCTGTCCTTCACAATCTCCTGGAATTCGCTCAAACTCATTGAGTCTGTTGAGTTGGTGATGCCATCCAACCATCTCATCCTGTGCCATCTCCTTCTCCTCCTGCCTTCAATCTTCCCGGCATCAGAGTATTTTCCAATGAGTTGGTTCTTTGCATCAGATGGCCAAAGTATTGGAACTTCAGCTTCAACATCAGTCCTTCCAATGAATATTTAGGGTAGATTTCCTTTAGGAATTGCTGCTTTGATCTCCTTGTTGTCCAATATCCTTGGTATCAACATATTTTCCACAAAAATTTCTTAAGAAATTACTGTAAACCATGCAAGTGGTGAGAGAGGTGAGATACTAATTAAGGCAACACACCATTGGCCATCAGAGAACAGACCTTGTTGAGGGGAATTAGAGACCTGCCGATAACACAGTCCTGTTTATAGAATACAGGCACAGACCCAGAGCTTGAGGAGTTTGTGGGAAGGAGAGATAACTGGAGGTTCTGAGAACACATAATCTAGAAATGGTACTGGCTTTGATTTTGAAGACTGGGCAGGATTCCAACAGCCATAGGGAGGGGTTAAGGCTGGCTGCTTCCTGTCTTCCCTGGCTCAGAGTCGATACTGCCTATTTCAGGGAGGTATTATTTAATAAAACACTTCTTTGATCATGCCACTTTCTGGCTCAGAAATTTTAAATACTTTCTGCTGCCTTCAGTGTAATGACCAAATTCTCCATAATTGGCCCTAATATAGAGTTGTTGTACTAGGTGGCTTTTAAGGTCACTTACAAACCCAAGTCTATGGTCCTATAATTTTTGCCATAATAATTTTTCTTTGTACAGCTTCCCTACATGCCCGTCTTTCTACCTACTAGCTTTGCATATGCTACTGCATTCTCTTAGAATGCAGTTGATTTTCTTCCTCTATTAAAACTTTACTTCAAGTTTTCTGTGAAAATCTCAAATCAGATCAGACCAAAAAGGATCTTTTTTGTCTCTGAGCATTCAGAGAAATTACTGTGTGCAATTTATTTGATAAATGGTCACACATACCCCTTGGCACATTCTTATATTATTACAGTCTTTTATTGCGTATGCACATGGACATGGATAGAAACAAATAATGCAAAAAAGTCTTTTTGAGCTGAGGTAAAAGTGGATTACTTTTCTTTGCATGTCTTTCAGTTTGCTCTTATTTTTATACAATTTAAACATCTTGTTGTATACTTTCAAAATCATTATGTCTCAACATTAATTTGCTCTCATGTGTTTTAATGTTCTGGTGAAGGCTTCCACAGTGACTTATGTGTAGTAGGAATTTATATAATTAATAACAAATATATACACAGATAATAAGATATGGTGGTAATTATATCCCATGTTTGAAACAGAGGCGCTTTTATTGGCTTTCTGTTGCAGCTGCACATATTTATTCTTTCAGAGCTTATTCCTTTGTTACTTGTGTTTTGTGTATGTATATCATTACCCATACTAGATAAATTGTAGGCTCTCATTATAAGGGCCATACCTTATTTATGTTTATATGTTCCACAGAGTGCATTTCACATAATTGATACCCTAAAGTTTTTTACTTATGTCAAATTAAAGCATTATATGCAGGTGTGTTGTACAATATTGCAGAGATAACCAGTTAAAGACCTATCACCAAGGATATATCCAAAGGCTTAAATGACCTTCCAAGTCCTTACATGGTTTTCTGTGAACACATTTTAAAATAAGTATTTTGAGATGCTTTCAGTTCAGTTATCATTGCATTCCTAAGGATTATGATAAAGGATATTTTCTAACTAGGCAGCTTTTTATTATTATGTTACTTAATGAAGTAACCTTAAGTACCTAAATACATCATTAATGGCAGTATCTTTGGATTCATGGGACCAGTTGCTGCAAAAAAGATTATTTTTTTTAGGTGAAAAGTAAGGTAATTTAGTATTTGTTCTAACCCTAATATCTGAGAGTAGCTTATAAAATAAATGTCTTTTCCCCCTGAATATTGTTACAAGTGATAGATCCAATACATGCATTATTTAGTAGCTGAATATTCTTTGTCAGTGGAACATCTCTTCTGGTAGATTTCATAAACATCTGAGAGTGACTTTGCATCTCAAGGAATATTGGATCTAAAAGGCACTTAAGAAGTGCCTAGTACAATCCCTCACTCCTTGTCTCTGTCTCTTAACGCACGCGCACACACACACACACACACACACACTCTTTATAGGCAAGAAACTAAGGTCCATTTAGGTCATACTGTTTGCCTAAGTTAGCACAAGGAGTCATCCACAATCTATTTTTTGTTTTATATTCAGCTTCTTTTATGTGATTTTAAGGAGACCCATAGATAATTTGAGGGTCCCCAATAGTTCACCTACTCCAAAGTGAACACCTGTAAGTCTGCCATAGTTTGAGGTCACCACTACCAGTCAGTGATTTATTTTAAAATAGTTCCCCTTAAAAGAACTCCAAAACACAAGTAGATGCTTGGGAGAGATGGCCATATCTATGAAGAGGGCATGATCCCGTTGTAGTAGTAGTTTTCCCATTTCTTCCCAGAAGAGAGAAGAAAGCTTGGAGGATCCTGGAGAAAGAAAGCATAGGGTCTGAAGCCCCAGGAAGAGTAGTAGTTTAGACACACTCTGTGCCTCAGGGTACGGTGGACAGTCAGAAGTCAGTGTGGGCCACAGACCTAACCTTCACCTTGTTCACAACCTCACCACAAATACCTGAGTAATATAGATGTGGATTATGAAGAGAAGGTTAGAGAGAGGTGACTCTCATAGTGATTAAGGAAATTTAACTAAAAACTAGAAAAATAAAAATTGAAGGAGAAAAGCTAATCTCTGAAAAGTGAAAAAGCAAAATAAAAAAAAAAGATGCACACAAAATATCTTTAGTAATCAAATACAATGTGGCCTTTCAGCACCTACCTCTTCCCCTCCCTCAGGTATACGTAGTATACAGTTTTTTTATGAGTATAAAGGGAAACAGCTTAAATACATCATGGGAGATTATAAAAGATTGCCATTTTGAGCAACTAAGTGTGGTGTTGATTTCTGATATGTTATTGAACTATAATATCCCACTACTTTAAACAGTTGACTGATGATCTAAACCTACCTTTCCTCTGTTTTAGACTATTTCATTGACCTCTGAAACAGCTTTTATAAACAGCTAAACAACTAGTCAGAGGGCTCAGTATTGCTAGTCTTCTCAAAATAACCAAAATGAGTTGTATTGTCTTATATTGATATGTGTTTACTTATGGACTTATTGAAAGAAAACCTTTATTCTTTTGAGAGATAGAGTAACATAGTGCCTAATCATGAGAACTCCAGAGTTAAATGTTAGGGTCGTATCTGGAATCTCATCTCCTCTGTGCTTATGTCGTAATACCAGCCTCATTGGATTTCTCATTCAACAGATATTTGTTGAAGCCAGCTATGCACCAGATAGTTTCTAGGCACTGGGGTTATTGCAGTGAATGAAACAGGCAAAACCGCCTGCTCTTAAGGAACTTTCATTGTAATGGAGGGAGGCAGCTAATAAACACACACACACAAATCAGTGGAAACTCTATAGTGTGTTTTAAGGTGAAAAATGCCATAGAGAAAAATAAAATAGCATAATGAGAATGAGACTCTGTCATGATAGGTCTCACAGAAAAGATAAATTTGAATGAAGACTTGAAGGAGATGGTGTTGGGAGCTGTGCAGGTATATGGTGGGAGTGTATTTTTGAGGCTGGTGGAGGAACTAGTGTAAAGTCTTTGAGGTGGGAGTGTGCCTGGTGGGGTTAAAAAAAGAGAGAGAGAGAGAGAGAGAGATCAGTATGGCTGGACCTCTTTAATGAAAAAAGTGGAAAACAGGAGGAGATGAGTCAAAGAGGTGAGAGTGGGGTTCAGGGACTTTGCAGACCATTGTAAGAGTTTTGACTTTTACCCTGAGTGTAACTGTGTTGCATAGCAGTAGAGGGTTTTGAGGAGAAGAATGACATGAACCCCCTTTTAAAAGTATCACTCTGGCTTCTGTGTTGAGACTAGACATTATGGGGATACATGTGTGAGCAGAGACCAAAGAGTAAGTGATTGTAATGGTGCAAGTGAGAGATAATGGTGGATTAGACCAAGGTGGTAGCAATGGAAGTGGTAAAAAGATGTTGAGTTTTAAATACATTTTGAGAAGTAGAATCAATAACATTTTTTGATGATTTGATGTGGAAGTAATAGAAAGAGGAACCAAGGATTTGGTTTAAGCACTTGGAAATGTGGAACTGCCACTAATTAAGAAGGGGAAGAGTGTGGATAGAAAGGAATTTAGGGAGGATATCACCAGTTCAGTTTTGGTGGATTAAGTTTGAGATGCCCATTAGACATCCAGTTGGAAATGTTGAAAACATATGAGTCTAGTATTGGCAAGATAGGTCCAAGCTGTACTAGCACTTGTTAGCTGAGTAACTTTGGGAAAGGCAGGTAGCTTCCCTGTGACTCAACCTCTCCATCTGTAACTATTGGTAACTACCTGACAAGGTTAAAATTTAAATAAAATCACTAATACCTGTGAAGTGCTTAGAACATGACATACACTCAAAAAGTGCTAACTATCAATTTTTAGTGCAACAATCTTGTATGCCTGTGGGACATCACAAATATTGTTATTAACATAGCAATACAACTTTTCTTCCTGTGGTGTATTATTTTTTTTATGTTTCTGTTTTGTGATTAACTGGTTGGTTCTAGAAGTTCCACTGAGTTGGTTTTGCTTCCAGAATTAAACTGTCCTGGATTTTTTATATTAGCTCTGCCTCAGTTGATATATATTTAATGCCTGTATTTATTTTAGTATCTGTTACTTGCTCAGAAAAAAATCCTATGAGTTTCTTCAGTGCTACTCTCCTTTGCTTTTCTCAGTGCTCAGCAGAGAAGCAGTCAGGTTCACAAGAAAAACACAATTGGAAATCAGGTAGGAATTGTTTAAAAGAATCAGTGCATGCATGCTCCAAAGAATTTGAACTAAATTGCTTGATTGACTTTTTTAACGCAGATTAATCATGTGCAAATTTTGCTGGAAATGCAGCTTTTTGTTTTGTTTTGTTTTTAAAGTTTTTGGAGTGAATTGCGTTTTTGTTTGTTTGTTTGTTTTGGCTCTTTTATGCAGTTAACCCTGTTGATTTATTTTAAATAACTTTTCTGCTATTTGCTCTGCTTTTCAAACTTGACTCCTTGTGTCCTACTTTGCTTGCTTATATTATCCCTAAATTTGATTTAACATCAAACTTGTGAGTCAGTTCAAGGTTAAAATACAGTGAGTAGTTGCATGAGCTTTCTGGTGCTGCTGACTAGTTCACACATTTGCACAGCTTGGTAACAGTGAAGGGACAGCTCATAAAGAAGGCAGCTGTTGGATATAAGATTTAATCTCTGCCATGCCAAATCATGTTGCTTAATGAAGATGTTAATTCCTAAGAAGATCCGATCTTTTGAGTTTTCCTGTTGGGCTGACCAGCTGTCTCCAACTAATAGCGCTCTGCAGAGACTGCATTAACTCTGACAGTTTGTTTCTTTTATGTTTTATGTGATAATGAACATTTGCATTGTTATTTCTTTTCAAGTCAAAACAATGATGATTTTATAGTTTTCTTTTTTTTAATTCAGAGGTACAATTATTGAACAAATTGAAACCTCTGCTCTAGAATTTTTTCCATTGTTTTGAAAGGAGAAGAGGTAATAATAGACTTTATTTTAAAAACTTTTTTTCTGAACTAAAGCATATAATTCTTTGCTATTTCAGGGAACCAATCTTCCGCCTTCAAGGCAAATTGTACGAGCTAAGTTCTGTAAGCTTTACTGTTGCTTTTTCATTTAGCTTCCCAAGGGCACAGTTTGTCTTTAACTGATTAACTCAACTAGCGCTTGCTACTAATTTTTTTAAACTTAGATTGTCTTGTCCATAACACCCTATCATTGAAATAAAAATCCTCTTAAGAGGGTTCATCCCTTCACTGCTAATAACTTGCTGTGATTGAAAAGTATGAACTAGTGAATTCTAAAATGCTATAATAAACATTTAACCCTGTGGGTGCTTTGATATTTCTCTAATTTTAATGGGCCTTAAAATAATTAAAATCATTAATGACCTTCATCTCTGTCCTTTTATGCTATGTTGTTATGAGATGTAAGCCTTTCTCTTCCCCTTATATGATATTTCCAATAAATATAGACGACACTTCTAAAAGGTGGGTGAATATTAAACATTTGATTTTGATATACCTGTTGATAACCCTACCCAATGTCAATTATTTATATTCTTTTAAAAATAATAAAACAAAAAGCAAAATTACATTGATTGACATTTTATATGACTTAAAGTTTTAAAACCAGATGCTATATCTTCAGTTAATGGAATTATAAAATACTGTCAAATTACTAGCATAGGCATTAGAAGAAAGAAGCAATTATACTCATTTATAGCATGGGTGAGGCAGCCCTGAAGTCTTTCTTCCAGCTATGCATAACTTGAGAATGAGATTGGAGGATGGGTAAATTATTTTCTTCATGATATTTTGGAAGAAACAAACTTTGCAGCTAGGTATTCCTTGGTTCAAATTCTCCTCTGTCACTTAGTAGCCCTTTGGCCTTGGACAAATTGAACCTGAGTTTGCTCAATTGTGTGATGAGAAGAATAGAAAATTTCTCTGCCAAGTGATTGTGAGAACCAAAAATAACCTCCATAATGAGGTTTGCAGCTTATTAGATATGTGCCTTATAAAGAGTAGAAACTTTGCTTCAGGCAACTAGGTGTTGTTTCTTGAAACTTTGGGGAGAAAAAGAATATGAAGTATAAGAATATTATGAGTTATAAAATGAGAATGAAACATTTGGAAAGTTAGAAGCTATAGCAATTATTTTGTAGATCACAGTGCTCAGATTAAGTCTAGGTGTGGTATAATGGTTTTATCTATAAAATTTTGTTCATGGTCAGAAGCTAGCTCATAGAAATTTATGCTGATTGGAAAAGCGTTAGTATAGTGCCATAAATGCACATTTAAAATCAGATTTGAAAGGAAACTCTGAACATATTGCTTCCAAATGCTAAAATCATGCTAATTGTGTTTCTGTGCCTTTACTTTCACTGAGTACTTCAAAGCCCATGCATTATGAAAGTTTTATAACTCAAGATAATAGAATTGGGGTGAATGTTATAATAGAATACAGATTACATATCCAAAACCTCTGGAGCCAGATGTGTCTTGAAGGTCAGAACTTTCTGGATTTTAGAAAAATATTGTATATATCATATATTATTCAGTATTGCTGTGGGGTCAGAGGCAGTACTCTGTACTTAGACACGTTGTATTTCTGCAGTGAAACAAATGACAATCACACTAAGCAGATTAAACGAAAGACAGAAGTTTTTACATCATTTCAAGGTTTTGCTGCCAAATTTGTTGCTGCTGTTGTTGTTTTAACATTTCATTTTGCTAGTAAGAGGTTATAAACCTGAATATCTTCCTTTTCAGAATCAAATCCAATAGTTAAATACACTATATTTTAAAGAATCCTTAATTTTTTCTGCTTCATAGAAATAAACCATCATAATTTGAAACCCTTTTCTTTATAAATCTGAGTAACTTAGGTTGATTTGGATTTATATAAAAATAATTTTTGTCAAATTTGAAAATGGAATTACATTTCCATACTTCCAACCTCCTTCCAGAAGCTCTGTTTAAATTTTTTTTTTTTTTTTTGCTTATCAAGAAGCCCAAAACCATGGAACCTTGGAGTTCAGCCTGCTGATTGATGTCAGCTTTTATGGTTGGGGGACTAAAATACTCTGTACTATCCTAGCAAATGCTTCATCCATACTGATATCCACTTTGGGCTCCTGATTGTAAGAGATGGCTATGCAAAATCTGTTCTGAAATATTTTAGAAGGATATAAAGAAAGAAAAGTTCCTCCTTAAAGTCTAAATCTCCATTTGTTTCTGTCTGCCTAGAAATTTGCTTGCTTAGAAATTTGCCTACAAGATGGTGTCAGCAAATGTATGAAAAAATAAATGTGAACACACAATTAGCCTAAAGTTGTACTGCCCAGAAATTTCAGTGTAAACTTCATTCACCTCTTCACTCATCACATGTGTATTTGAAAACTATGAGTGTCAAAAAATATGGTAGACATTAGAATGATGACTAAATCATGGGCCCTACTATCAGGGAGCTCACATCCCAGTGGGGGTGATGGTGAGTAATTGAAGTCTGTCTCCCTTTTCAAGGTTAACTCCTTCTGATACTTCACACTTAATGGAAACATCACTTCAGTAAGAGGCAGGTCCTGAAGACTGAATCTAACGTCACCTTCCTTCCCCCAAATCTTGCCATTATTATCTTGTTTATTTATTATTTATTATTTTCTTTTACTAGGACAGTAAGCTCCATTAAAGCTATTTTTGTGTGTATGTGACCATGAAAGCAGTGGAGTATTATTGTAAGGTTTTAAGTGCAATCATAATAATACTTTGGAAAGATCATTCTGCTTATAGTGTGGAAGGAGGCTGTTGCAGACAAAAGATGATGATCTGGGCTAGCTAAGCTCTCTGTACTAGGTTTGAGAAGAAGCTGATGAATTCAGGAGATATTAGGAAGGAATTTAGGTTATTAGGTAGGTATTAGGTAGAATGCGAAAGGATTTGTGATGAATCAGATGTTGAAGAGAAGTCTGGGGATTGTCAGCGGTGCTCTCCAGACATGTGATATAGGCACAGATAAGGTGGTGGTGCTCTTCATAGAGAAAGGAACATATTGAGGAAGGGTAGTTACATTGAGTATGAGTCACTGTGGAAGACTGGAGTGAAAATGTCCAGTGGGAAATTGGATTAAAGTGTCTAGACTTCAGAAGAGATAGAGAACTGTTTATTTCCAAAATAGGGGACCACTAAAGATTTCCAGTAGGGAACAGATATCATCTGATTTATATGTTGGAAAGATCTGTGTGTTAGCCATACGCAATGATTTGGAGGAATAAAACTAAATATATGGAAATTGATGAAGACATTTTTGAAATAATTCAGGTAAGAAAATACAAATGTCAGCAGCAGGAGGTACATAGGAGAAGGGTAGATTCAAGATATATTTAGAGAATGAAGAGAGTTATAAATAGTTGTGGAGTGGGGGGCGATGTGAAGTCATTCTCCCAGGCTATGGCTAGGGAGGTCTGGTAACAGGGAGTACAGATGAGGGAGGAGCAGATTTCAGTGGAGGTGAGAAAAGTGGTGATTTCAGTTTTCAGATACATTTTTTTGTGCCTAATGGAGATGTCACTAGAGTTTGAGGTTCACAACCTGTCTAGGCTGGAGATATGTTTTATCAATGTGTACATCATAGGTGAAGCCATAGAAGTAGATGAGATCACCTCAGAGAATAAGAATAGAAGGAAATGTGGGATTTAAAGGAGAATGGAGAAAGAAGAGTTGAGACAGATCGAGGAACTGAAAAGGAGCCTCAGAAGTGATTAAAGAGATAGGAAAACTTGGAGAATAGTAGAAGAAAAGTTCAAGGAAGACAAAGTTTCAAAAAGAGAATGGTCAAGTAATATGAGATATTTCCAAGGACTCAGGAAACACCAGGGAAATTGTCAGATGAATGGACTGGTAGAAAATCCCATGCATCGCATGGACAACCCACAGTAGTACCAGTCCTCTTGGCCTTGTGAATTTATTTTTCTACTCCACAGCTGGGAGGTAAAACAAACCTGAGAAAGCAGACAATGAAATTAATAACCTGAGCTGAAGTTATTCCAGGTAGGAAGCTTATTAGATCAAGAGAGTAAATGAGTTAAAGTTTTGAAGAAAGATAGGCTGAGATAAAGGATTATATAATATGAATGGTTTTGATTAATGTACTAGTCAGGACATTAGGAGAAGTTAACTAACAAACAACACCTCAATTTCAGTAGCTTAATAACAATTTAATTCACCTTGCTATAAAAAGTCCTCTTGGTGGGGCTGGATTTAGGCACCCTTGCTTCACATAATCAGTCATGGACTTTAAATTTCTTTTCATTCTTCTAACAGATAGGAAAGAAAAAAGCCTGAGTGAGGGAGGTTTATAAGGACTAGGCTGGAAGCAGCTACATCTTTTCCATTCCCATTCACCAGAACTCAGTCATGGCCTCACCTCACTTCAAAGGAAATAGGAAAATATAATCTGAGAGTGAGCCCAGAAAAAAGAAAAGACAAAATATGATCTTTATTGAAGATTGAAAGAAAACTAGCAAACCAGGGCACTGTTTTTTGTTTTTGAAATTAGAGAAAATATGTACCAGGATTAAGGGGGGAAATGGTAGGTTTGGAGGTTGAAGTCAGTGAACGGGATGTCATATCTCAAGGTTTAAAAGGGAAGAGAATGCCACCTTAAAGTCATAGATGTTATTGGAATAAGAAGGAACAGACATTGGAGGAGAGGAATGACAAATGATAGCTACAGATATTTGTGAAATGCTGTCTTCAGAAGGTCTGGGTAGTAAAGAGAAATAGCAATGAAATTTTCTGGAGTTGAATGTGTTAAAGGTAGGGGTATATTGAGGCTAGGATTGATATGGCTTTTTCATGAGCAGGATGACACAGAGGACATGCTCCTTGGCCCAAACTGCATCCACTTGCAATTATATAACTAGGAAGACTTTTTCCTTTGGCAGGGAACAGAGAAGTTTCTTACAGGATACTTCCTAGTGCCTTGTTCTCCATTTTGTTTCCCACCAATGTGTCTTCTGTTACTTTAACTTTAGAATCAAGTATGAAATTTGGTTTTCCCAAACTTACAAGTCTGCTAATAACTGGATTCTCAACCTTCTTGAATTGTAGGCTGAGTTAAAAAGAACTTTTTATCAACACTGGGTCTCTTCCCTCACTCCTTTCGGAAAGCTAGTTTTAGTAGACAGTAGTATCTTTTCCTTAGGACCCCTCTGAGTCTAAGAAACCTCAACACACTCCAACCTTCTAAATTTTTTCTATTAACACCCCTAGTTCTTCAATCTCTGTAAGTAATAGTTTGAGGCCACTGTTAAAAGAGGTGAGAATTTAGTCAGCTATTTTAAAAGTGGGTAACAAAGATTGCCAACTTCCTAGGCTACAGTAGAGAACTCCTCAAGCCCTCCGTCCTTCTTTGTCCACTCAGCTAATTCTACCTTTCAGGGCCAGTCACTTTTAATGCTCACACTCATGTGACTTCTTGGTATCAATTTCTATATCAGGACTCTTTCAGATATAAATTTCAGAAGAATTCAATTTAAATGACCTTGGAAATAAAGATGAATTAGTTTACATGATTGAATAGTTCACAGAGTAAGTACTATTTAAGTACTATTTAATCCATGATGCAAACAATAATCAAGATGAACTGATTTGATACACCATGATGAACTAGACAAATTCTGGCTTTTGATTCTGCTTCTTTGCTGTTGGCTCCATTCTTCCTCCCCAAAAGATTACAGTATGGCAGCCAGAGTGTTTCATTCCTAGTCTGAATTCCACAGAAATAGATGAGTCTTCCAGAATTCTCAGAAAAACTCCTTGAGGCTCACTCTGATTGAACAGGCTTGGGTCATTCCTAAACCAATCATGTCCCAGAGAAAGAGATGCTCTGATTAGCTTAGATCAGATCACATGGACTGGAATTGGAGGTGATTTACTCTCCACTTTAAGTCAGAATTATTGTTAGAAAAATAGAGAATATATCCCAGAGGTGCATCGGAGATGATGGCTACAGGTACTTGTTGAGCATTGTTTGTCTTTAGAACAATTCAATTTGGACAATGGGATTCTTATGTATTTTGTCTTCTTAAAGGAATATAAGCCATCTGAGTGAGCCACCAGGGAGGCCAGTAAGATTTTTAATACCTCATTATTATAAACTTATTTTCACTTATGGATAAAATTTAATAATTTTTCCAATTCATCCTCTGACTTTCTATCTCCTTCCTCCTTCTCTCTTTTTCAAAATAATTCTATTGACTATACAAAGTTGAGAAGTAATATGGTGCATTGATTCTTTAGAGTTGGAATTGTGAAGCCACTCTGTGACCACAAGCAAATTATTTAACCTCCCTATTTCTCAGATTTATAATTTATAGTACATTGATAAGGATTGTAATTTCCTCATAAGGTTTTTGTAAGTATTAAATGAGATAATACAAGTTAGGTGCCTAGAACAGGGCCTGGCTGATAGTATGTGCTATGTAAAGTACTTCCTATTATTTTTGCTGCTGTTGTTCTATATTTGTATTATTCTGTTAGTCTTCAAAACAGGTAGTAAAATAATTGCTTGTGTTTTCTTTTTTTTTCTCCACTTAGGCATTTTTACTTTACAATACTCTATTCGCTTTGCCATACATTGACATGAATCCACCACAGGTGTACACGAGCTCCCAATCCTGGATCCCCCTCCCACNATGAACTGAAGTCAACTCCAATGTGTACACAGGGGACTGAGGTTTTAAACGGAGAATTTGGGAATACGGAGGGGGAATCATGGGAATTCTATAGAGTCAGAAAATGATATTTTACACAAAGTGGGAAGGGGGTGCTGGTTCGTGTGAAATATCTGGATTTAGTAACTCTGTTACGTCTTAAAGGTATGCTTCTGCCCATCTATAGAGACTGGGCAATGAGCCCTCTTCTTAGGTGTTGACTGGAGCAAATAGGCAATTCTATTGGCAGCCTTGAGTTTTCTTAGTTTTAAAGGAGTGGTGGTCATCCTAGGATGGAGCCTTGAGTGTTGGAAACTGTATTCGTCCTTAAAAACCCAGGTGGAGGCTTTATTGAAAAAGGGCTCCGTGGAGATATACTCAAGTTTGGCCAGTGGGAGAATCATTGTCTCTTGAAAGCAGAGAAACTTGAAGACTGGATTGGGCCCTGTTCCCACCACAGTTTTCAGCTGGGAAAGCCTTCCACAGGCAGTGGGGTGACCATGAACCTTTGCTTTCCCAGCTGTTCAGGAAAAAGAGATCACAGAGAACCCACCCACCTCCACCACCACCCTGGTGACCAGCACCTTTTCGTCTTCCCTGGTCACCAGCTCAGGATCCATGAGCACCCTTGCATCTTTGGTCAGCCTGCCCATAACCACCGCTTCAGCTGATGTCACTGCAGACACCGCCAAGTACACTATCAATGTGAATGCCAGTGGTTGGATAGCGGAAGGCCAAACTTGGATCTTTCCGAGAATTAAAGGGCACTGGGAAGTGGTGGAGTTCCTCCCCACCTCGCCTGTCCTCTTGGCATGTTCCTTGTTAGGGATGTGGTGGGCAGGCTTGCCTGCTCTGTGTTCACTTGTTGGCATACTCTCCAATTAGGTTCTATCACCTGTCTTTTGAAATTTATTTTCTTGAAATACAGNTCCTCTTGGCATGTTCCTTGTTAGGGATGTGGTGGGCAGGCTTGCCTGCTCTGTGTTCACTTGTTGGCATACTCTCCAATTAGGTTCTATCACCTGTCTTTTGAAATTTATTTTCTTGAAATACAGGTGATGTACAATATTGTATATATTCTATTGTATAAGAAGATGATTCAGTTATGTACACGTACACTTCTTCATATTCCTTTCCATTACGGTTAAACAAAGGATATTGATTCTAGTTCCCTGTGCTATACAGGAGGACCTTGTGGTTTATTCTACATATAATAGTTTGCATCCGCTAACTCCAGATTCCCAATGTGTCTCATCCACCACCCCAGCCCTCCTCTTTACTTCTCTCTTAATTTGCCAAGTACTTTTATGCTCACTGTTGAATTTGGGCAACTAAAGCTTGGAGATCTCCTTGCAGTCATTTGAGAGTGCTATGGAGTAATGTGCAGGTTCATGTCTGTAGAACCCAGGGAGTGAAAATTGCCACCAGAATTGCAGCTATCTGGGGAGTCCCTTCTGCTCCCAGCTGGGGCCTAGAACAGTAATTGCTACATAGTTGTAGAATGAAAGCAAGTTGCTGCCAAGTCTCATTGGGCTTCTTCAGTTCAGTTCAGTTCATTCTCTCAGTCGTGTCCGACTCTTTGCAACCCCATCAATTGCAGCACGCCAGGCCTCCCTGTACATCACCAATTCCCGGAGTTCACTTCGACTCACGTCCATCGAGTCAGTGATGCCATCCAGCCATCTCACCCTCTGTCGTCCCATTCTATCCTTCCCCCAATCCTTTCCAGCATCAGAGTCCTCCAGTGAGTCAACACTTCACATGAGGTGGCCAAAGTACTGGAGTCTCAGCTTTAGCATCATTCCTTCCAAAGAAATACCGGGGCTGATCTCCTTCAGAATGGACTGGTTGGATCTCCTTGCAGTCCAAGGGACTCTCAGGAGTCTTCTCCAACACCACAGTTGAAACACATCAATTCTTCAGTGCTCAGCTTCTTCACAGTCCAAGTCTCACATCCATCCATGACCACTGGAATAACCATAGCCTTGACTAGATAGTCCTTTGTTGGCAGAGTGATGTGTCTGCTTCTGAATATACTGTCTAGGTTGATTGTAACTTTCCTTCCAAGGAGTAAGCATCTTTTAATTTCATGGCTGCAGTCACCATCTGCAGTGATTTTGGAGCCCCCAAAACGAAAGTCTGACACTCTTTCCACTGTGTGCCCACCTATTTCCCATGAAATGATGGGACCAGATGCCATGATCTTTGTTTTCTGAGTGTTGAGCTTTAAGTGAACTTTTTCACTCCCCACTTTCACTTTCATTAAGAGGTTTTTCAGTTCNGAAAGTCTGACACTCTTTCCACTGTGTGCCCACCTATTTCCCATGAAATGATGGGACCAGATGCCATGATCTTTGTTTTCTGAGTGTTGAGCTTTAAGTGAACTTTTTCACTCCCCACTTTCACTTTCATTAAGAGGTTTTTCAGTTCCTCTTCAGTTTCTGCCATAAGGGTGGTGTCATCTCCATATCTGAGGTTATTGATATTTCTCCTGGCAATCTTTATTCCAGCTTGTGCTTCTTCCAGCCCAGCATTTCTCATGATATATTCTGGATAGAAGTTAAATAAGCAGGGTGACAATACACAGCCTTGAGGTACTCCTTTTCCTATTTGGTACCAGTCTGTTGTTCCATGTCCAGTTCTAACTGTTGCTTTCTGAGCTGAATATAGGTTTCTCAAGAGGCAGTTCAGTGGTCTGGTATTCCCATCTCTTTCAGAATTTTCCACAGTTTATTGTGATCCACACAGTCAAAGGCTTTGGCATAGTCAATAAAGCAGAAATAGATTTTTTTTTTTTCTGGAACTCTCTTGCTTTTTTGATGATCCATCGAATGTTGGGAATTTGATCTCTGGTTTCTCTGCCTTTTCTAAAACCAGCCTGAACAAACTTTTTTTTTTTTTTTAATTTGTACAATTTTTAAAGTCTTTATTGATTTTGTTGTAATATTGCTTTATTTCCCTTCTTTTAAAACATTGTTGTTTTTTGACTAAAAATCATGTGGAATCTTATCTCCCTGACTAAGAAATCAAAGCCGTACCCCCTACATTGGAAGGCAATGTCTCAACCACTGGACTTCCGGGAATGTCCTCACACCCATTATATATGTGAGCACACTGAGATCTGGCCAGATCACACAGCTTGTCCAGTGTCACATAATCTGAGAATGTCTAATTGGCATTTGAATGGTAGCAGCCAGGATCTAGAATACCCTCTTGTTCTGGCTTTGAGCCAACACCAGGCCTGCTGACCACAGCTGTCCAGTGACCACAAACTGATTGTTCTTAAATGTGGCTTTTTAAAGAACCCCACTGAGGAATCAGTGTGGCTAAAGATATAAAATCCAAGTCTTGGGGTTACGTCTCTTATTTAGTATTTCTGTCCCCCCATTTTGAATAAAAGAATTTTCTTCAAGTCTCTGAGTTTCACAACAGGAAAGGTTCAACTATTAGGTGTGATTGCACCCTCAAGGTTTTTTACATACCTGTTCATCACCTTGAACTGGGATTGACTTCATATTTTTACTTATGGTGACTTCATGACTCAAGCAAGAAAATAACTTTATGTATGAAATAGAAAATTCCATATATATTTTTAAATATAAATTTGTTTAAATTGGAGGTTAATGACTTTACAACATGGTATTGGTTTTGCCATATTTCTTGTAGGAAAATTGATGCCAAGTCTTTCAGTTGTTAAATATGCAGTGTTCTGTACTTCATGAAGGAAAGTCAGCACACAGATTTTCAAATGAGAAATATGAAAAAGTCCATATTTCATGTTTCCTTGTTTATTCCCAACTCCATATGAAATACAAGAATTTCATATTTCATGGGGAAAAACTCTGTGCCTAGAGTTTCAAATGCCAAAGCAGAGAAATCTGAATTTCAGGTAGAAAAATCAGTGTCCAGATTCCATTTGTTAAATACAGAGAACTACATATTTCATGTAGGAAAATCACGACCCAGATTTTCCTAAATGAAATATAAAAGGTTCCCTATCTCATGGATTAAGTCTCTGCCAAGATTTTCTTATGTGAAATATAGGAAAATCCATACTCAAAAGAGGAAAATCTGTGCCCCAAATTGTACATATGAAATCATCAAAATTCCATATTTTGTCCTGATATTCATAAGTAAAATATACAAAATTCCAGATTTCATGTGGAAAAGTCAGGCACCCAGTTTTTCATACATGAAATATGTAGAATTCTACATTTCAAGTAGGAGAATAATATGTGCATACATTTTCATATAAAATATAGACATTTCCATTTTTGTTTAAGACAGTTTGTGGTGAGTTTTCCAAAGAAATATAGAAAATTCCATATTTCATTCAGGAAAAATTTATGCATGTATTCATACATGAACACCGAGTTCCATGTTTCATGTGGGACACTTTTGCCTTCATGTCAAAATGTGACACAAAGATGAAATTCTCTGTGTAGAGAGAGATTTAGAGATGAAGCACCTATAAATAGAGAGATGCTAAGTATAGCATCCCACTAAGAGCCATGACTCACCAGTGCCAGAGGAATTGAAGTCTGCC
This sequence comes from Neotragus pygmaeus, assembly GCA_006410875.1. NCBI lineage: Eukaryota > Metazoa > Chordata > Mammalia > Artiodactyla > Bovidae > Neotragus > Neotragus pygmaeus. The sequence goes on from SJYV01055743.1 coordinate 40,929, forward strand.
CATTTATTGTACAGAGGCCCTTTCAAAGTAGTTCTATTCTCATCCAGCCTCCAGGTGAGAACACACCCCAGCCTACCTCATCAGCCCAGGCCTGTGGGACTGGGAGGGGTGAGAAGATCAACCTAAGACACCATTTTAAGGAGTGATGTTTCAAGCTGGCAAACTCTNAAATTCTCTGTGTAGAGAGAGATTTAGAGATGAAGCACCTATAAATAGAGAGATGCTAAGTATAGCATCCCACTAAGAGCCATGACTCACCAGTGCCAGAGGAATTGAAGTCTGCCCATTTATTGTACAGAGGCCCTTTCAAAGTAGTTCTATTCTCATCCAGCCTCCAGGTGAGAACACACCCCAGCCTACCTCATCAGCCCAGGCCTGTGGGACTGGGAGGGGTGAGAAGATCAACCTAAGACACCATTTTAAGGAGTGATGTTTCAAGCTGGCAAACTCTGAATGTAGCAGCTGCTTATGCTACAGAGCCATCAGTCTCCCAAACCTTACAGAAAAGGGCAAGCTGTGTTCATATGGCTGGTCTTGTCAGGGAAATAATGCTCCTTCACTTGAGAACAGAAAACCCTTTGTAGCTGGGTGTCTAGGGGCTGTGTGTATCCCCTCTTCTCCTGGGAATCTGGCCCACTCTGTTTCTCTGCTCCTTCTCATCCCCTGTGACTGCCCCCAGGTGCTTTTGGCCTGCCTCTCCTTTCAGCTTAGGGATCCACGTTTACACTTACCTGCCTGTTTACACGTACAGCTTGCTCTGTTGGTGAGATCCCTGGGCTTTTTTCCAGGGTGTCACTGCTTCTGCTGCCCCAAGAACTTTGTACCTTACACAAGCACATTCATGCCTTCAGTGTCCATTCTTCCAACCCCCAGCCAGGCCAGTTCAGAGAACTCACCACACATTTTGCCAGTGCACATGTGTGTGCACACACTCACACACATACAAACACACAATTCTGAAATGAACTTGCACACATGCAGAAATATTGGTTATACTTGTCCAGTATAATGGACTTTGGTAAGCAGCCTTCATTTTTTGTCCCAGTTAGTTTTTTCACTCACTAGTTGATCAAGTCAGTGTCCTCTTCTACTTCTACGATATATGCTGGAAGGTGAATGGGATTTGCTCAAGAGGGGGACTGACAGGCAAAGAGGTTGGCAGGGTTGGCAGTCCTCACTGTGGACAGTTGAGTTATGTGTGCCTGTGTTCTCTACTTCTATCACCTTGGACTGGTTCACAATACCAATCAGGTTGGTGTGATTCCATTTCCTGTGCTTTCCTTCCAGAAAAGACACAGAAATGGCAAGAGACTTTGAACTTGATATTGATCATGCACCCATTTACCCTGGCCTATAGATAGGTCACTGAGGACAATAATTCTTTAATAACTTTCTCTTTACAGAAAGGCAAGCCACAGTTCCTATCACCTAGGTGATGATTTACTGACAATCATGAATAAATTCTGCATCAGTAATGTCAGTTTAATGATCAGTGCAAGAATACAGGCTGGGGGTAAAAGTCAATGGATTTCAATCCTGCAGTATTGTTTATAGAATGCTTAACAAGTCAATCCCAAAGCTGTCCTAACAGATAAAAAATTTCCTGACAGATACATTGCTGCAACATCTTTGCCCTCTGTGATCCTAATTAATATTCTCACTTTAATGAGTAATATTCTTGCCCATCTGGTAGTACTGTAAGTGTGTGGCTAGTCTTGTTTCCAGATTTGGGCCACTGTTAACTGGCAACTATTCCTGAGGTAAAGCATTCCTTGTTGTGCACAAATAATATGGAACTCTTTAATAAAGTCCAATTCAAGATGTTGGAAGCATTTGATCCAGGAATGAAAGAGGCAAATTCACATGATGCAGTTGAACAAAGATGCACAAACTTAAAAAACAAACAAACAACGGTGATTGAATATGAGAAACATACTGCAGGTATGTTGAATAGAGATGTACAAGAACTCAGAGAGCTATGGCAACAAGCTGTGCATAATGGCACAAGCCTGGGTGCATCAGGAAAGAGGACAGGAGGCATAGGCAGACCCACAGGAAGAAACATCAACTCACATTCATGGGCAAACACAATGGAGAAACCCAGGCTTCATTCTAAGCATAGGAAAACATGAATGCATCCAGGGCACAGGAAGCAAATGCAGCTCAGTGTGATTGATCCAGAATGTGCATGAATTCATCACTAATCTGCAAAGTCTCACACGCACTGATATTCGGTGGAAGAACACCTTACACAACATATCCAGGTGTGCAGTCAAATCTAATAGCACCTAGACTTTAGGGCCCAAGTGAAAGCCCTCGAGAGACTGGGACACAAGTCATGGCAAGTTTCCAGAGAATGACCATCCAGTCAACCATCCACAGTTCAGGTTTATTAACTGATTCATGACTATCTCTGCACTCTGCACTCAAGGATAGGTTAGAGCTAAAGCCACCCCTTGTCCTGAAACACTGGAAGGAAATGTTAGGCATTGGAGGGCCCTGTCCCAAACTTTGCTTGTCTTTAAATTCTTTGCAATGCCTTACTCAAACTTCTGAATGTGGATAAATGTTATGCAGTGCCTATAATGAGCTCAGTCTAAGGTCCCAAAAACCATGCCCCAGTATGCCATCTCACACCTGCCGCAGTTATTACACCATAGTTTCTGCTTTGTTTTGCTCTGAACTAGCGCTGAGAAAGACAGGTACCAGGCTGATGGAGCCCCAAGGGTTCTTTGAAGTTTACAGATTAAGAAAGTAAGAAGACATGTGTCCAGAGTCTCCTGGGCTGCTTGTTCAGAAATCACCCAAAGGAGGCCAAGCCTTGCTTTCTAGAGCTGTAGATGCTTTTTTGTAGAAGGGGCAAAGCTGGGGTGTAGATATTCAAATGCAAAAGCTGGCCCTGAACAGATCTCATTCAGGGCACCTTGAAGGGGACATCCATAAACCCATGAACTTTGATGTTCAATATTTACCCTTTGCCCTCAAAAGAGATGCTGCTTCAGGGAGAAAAGTTGTTGGATGTTCACTACCACCTACATGATCCTCAACTCTATATATTTGTGTTAATATACAGTGTTTATTTTTCTCTTTGCGACTTACTTCACTCAGCATAATAGGCTGCATGTTCATTCCATCTCATTAGAACAGACTTTGATGTATTCCTTCTTAGATCTGAGCAACATATTATTGTATATCTGTACCCCAACTTCCTTATCCCTTCATCTGCTGATGGACATATAGGTTGCTTCCATGTCCTAGATAATGTAGGAAGGCTGGGGTATGTGTTTTTTATTATGTGCTTAGAGGAAATGTAAAAGTTCACAAACTCTCTTTCCTGAGAACTGACTTGAAAGACTAAAGGTGTCTTTAGTGTTTTCAGAGAGGGTAGATTTACATATCTGTGTCTGTCTGTTTTGAGGAACCCCCCCAACCCTGCCCCATTTGAGAAACTTGTTATAGAGTGTCCCCCTTTACCTAAAATAGAAATCCTAAGAAGCTGCTTCATGTGAAGATCAATGGTCAGCATAGTTCTCTTGGATGGGAAAGTAATGAAGTGTGGTCTGGTGCTGAAATGGATCGAGAGAGACATCAGTAAACCTGAAATAATTCTAAAGGATAAATAAAAAGCATCAGCTGCATATGTCTGTGTATTGTTCAGGCAGGTCCTCAGGACAAATACTTCATCTGCATGTAGGATTCTCAGTTTACTGTGTGTGAATTACCAGTCCATGGAGATTTGTAGAGGGGGTTAAGTCATATGTTGGGGTTGTGGGGTTGTGTCAGGGGACACAGTTTTTCCTGGG
>SJYV01055743.1:44882-69163 GCA_006410875.1 Neotragus pygmaeus
GGGGGGGGGGGGTTGGGGAAGATGGAGAAAGAAGATGAGGGGCCCATTAACTGTGGATCTGGCAGTTTACAAGGGAAATATGGATGTTCATGGAGAGGGTCTGGTGAACAAGGGCCAGAGGTTGAAACATTGGAATGCAATTTTGTTGGAATGTGGTGGCCCAGGTATCTTCTCTGTTGCATATCATCAGACATTTTAAGAGTAAAGAACAAAGAAAAAGCCTTAACATTCAACTCACTATGAACCTAGAAGGCCATATGTGTATGAGTGTGTATATGAATGTATGGTCAGCTTTGCTGAGAGTCCGCTTCCCAGAGATAGGCTTCCAGGTAACATCTTAGGGGAACAGGTATAAGGTACATGGAGGACAGTTGAGGACTGGGGAGAAAGTGAGGGGTGGGAAGGCAGTGAGGATATTAGTTTCTGGGAAAAGTGACGAGGGGGAAAGATAAATTTCCAGGAAACANCTTCCCAGAGATAGGCTTCCAGGTAACATCTTAGGGGAACAGGTATAAGGTACATGGAGGACAGTTGAGGACTGGGGAGAAAGTGAGGGGTGGGAAGGCAGTGAGGATATTAGTTTCTGGGAAAAGTGACGAGGGGGAAAGATAAATTTCCAGGAAACAGAAAAACAAGGAGAAACAGGTCCCATCATAGATGTTTGAGCATATGTGAACTCTGTAATTTTCTCTAGGAACTCAGTTTAGGTACAAAGTGTGCAGGGGCAGAAGTGAGGGGAATGAGGATGTCAGGGCCAACCTATCCAGCCATGTGCTCTGTGTCTCATGCAGCTACCACTACTGCTGCTATGGCTAAGTGGTTAATATCCCTTTTTCCAGGAAGGTTTAAGCTCTTTGCCCAAGACCCTTTATCAGGCCAAGGTGTAGAAATAACATTTTTCTGACAAACCATGGTGACACCATGGCTCAGCACAGACTGTTTTCAACCACAAGGGACTGTCCTTCATCTAGGACTTTGTCGCTACTCTATGGGCCAAGGGCCAATGGGAACACCTGGAGCATATGTAGCTCACTGAGGGACTGGTCAGCACTTAGGGTGGTCCTTCTCAGGTAGATTACTGCTTTCTGGAATCATGTGCACTCTGGATTGGGCAAAGGACAGACTGGCACAAGTGGAGTAGGGAGAGTTCAACGTCTGTCCCCACAGTGTTGTCCTCTCATCCCAGNGGGTGGTCCTTCTCAGGTAGATTACTGCTTTCTGGAATCATGTGCACTCTGGATTGGGCAAAGGACAGACTGGCACAAGTGGAGTAGGGAGAGTTCAACGTCTGTCCCCACAGTGTTGTCCTCTCATCCCAGTTACAATGGCTCCAGTGTGGAGTGATGTCTGAGGGTGAAGTCCCACATGAAGTTCTGTCCCATATGAAGTTCACACTCCACAACTTTTCCCCTGAAGCAGCATCTCTTTTGAGGGCAAAGGGTAAATGTTGAACGTCAAAGTTCACAGGTTTATGGATGGCCCCTTCAAGATGGCCTGAATGAGATCTCCTGCTCGGGGCCAGCTTTTGCATTTGAATATCTACACCCCAGCTTTGCCCCTTCTACAGAAAAGCATCTACAGCTCTAGAAGGCAAAGTTTGGCCTTCTCTGGGTGTTTTCTGCACAAGAAGCCCAACAGACATGGGAAGGAAAGGAAAGAAACATATCTTCTTACTTTCTTAATCTTTAAACTTGAAAGAACTCACAGGGCTCCATCACGCTGGTACCTGTCTTTTCAGCACAGTTCAAAGCAAAACAAACCAGAAACCACGATGTAATAACTCTGCAGTGTCTGTGAGATGACATATTGGGGTATGGTTTTTGGGACCTTAGACTGGGCTCATTCTAGGGACTGCATGGCATTTATCCACATTCAGAAGTTTGATTAAGGCATTGGAAAGAATTTAAAGACAAGAAAAGTTCAGGACAGTGTCTCCCAGTGCCTAATGTTTGATGCCAATGTTTCAGGACCAGGGGTGGCTTTAGCTCTAACCTGTCCTAGAGTGAAGAGTGTATCACTCAATCTCTCTCTACACAGAGAATTCCATGTTTGTGTCACATATTGACATGTGGGCAAAAGTGTTATCCATGAAGCATGGAACATGGTATTTCACATATGAATACATCCATGAAGTTTTCTTGAATGAAATATGGAATTCTATATATTTCACCTGTGAAAATCTCACCACAAACTTTCCAAGCAAAAATGGAATTTTTTATATTTTACAATAAATTGAATGAACATATTATTTTCGTATGTGAAATTTAGAATTCTACGTATTTCACATATGAAAACCTGGGTGCTGACTTTTCCACACGAAATCTGGAATTTTGTATATTTCACTTATGAATATCAGGCTACTGATTTTAGTACACAAAATATGGAATTTTGATGATTTCATGTATGTAATTTGGGACACTGATTTTCCTCTGTTGAGTACGGATTTCCTTATATTTCACATAAGAAAATCTTGGCGGAGACTTGATTCATGAGATGATGAACTTTTTATATTATATTTAGGAAAATCTGGGCACTGATTTTTCTACATGAAATATGGATTTCTCTACTCTGACATTTGAAAAGCTAGGCATAGAGCTTTTTCCCATGAAATATGTTCTTATATTTCACATTGAATTGGGAATAAACAAGGTAACATAAAATATGGACTTTTCATATTTCTCATTTGAAAATCTGTGTGCTGACTTTCCTTCATGAAGTACAGAATACTGTATATTTAACAACTGAAATACTTGGCATCAATTTTCCTATAAGAAATAATGATTTTTTTTATTTTATACATAAAGTGATTTTCATATTTGAGGTATGCAGTATGATAAATAAAAATATGAAGTTAATCCTAGTTCAAGGTGATGAACAGATAAGTCAAAAATCTTGTGGCTGTGACCACACATAATAGTTGAACCCTTCCTGTTCTGAAACTCAGAGACTTGATAAAAATCCTTCTTTTATTCAAAATGTGGGGACAGATATACAAATAAGAGATGTAACTCCAATACTTGGATTTTATCTTTTTAGCCACACTGACTCCTCAGTGGGGTTGCTTTAAAAAGCCACATTTAAGAACAATCTGTTTGTGGACACTGGACAGCTGTGGTCAGCAGGCCTGGTGTGAATTCACAAATTAGATCAAAGTCAGGTCAAGGGGGTATTCTAGATCCTGGCTGCTACCATTCAAATGCCAATTAAGCATTCACAGATTATGTGACCCTGGACAAGCTGTGTGACCTGAGCAGATCTCAGTGTGCTCACCTATAAAATGGTTGTGAGGATGTCCCTGGAAGTCCAGTGGTTGAGACCTTGCTTTCCAATGTGGGCGGCGGGGGCGGGGGGGGGTTCCACTTTGATTCCCTAGTCACTGAGACAAGATTACACATGGCTTGTAGTCTAAAAGCTAAAATGTTTTAAAAGAAGGGAAATAAAGCAATATTACAACAAATTCAATAAAGACTTTAAAAATTGTATACATTAAAAAAAAATGTTACTGATAAAAAGTCCAATGAGACATTAGGCAGCAAGCTGCTTTCATTCTACAACTATGTAGCAATTACTGTTCTAGGCCCCAGCTGGGAGCAGAAGGGACTCCTCAGACAGCTGCAATTCTGGTGGTGATTTTCACTCTCTGGGTGCAGACATGAACCTGCACATCACTCCAGAGCACTCTCATCTGACAGCAAAAGGATCTGCAAGCTTTACTTGCCCAGATTCAACAGTGAGCATAAAGCACTTGGCAAATTAAGAGAGAAGTTGAGAGAAGGGGTTGGGTGGTGGATGGAACACATTGGGAATCTGGGATTAGCAGAAGCAAACTACTGTACATAGAATAAACAAGGTCCTCCTGTATAGCACAGGGAACTAGAATCAATATCCTGTGATAAAGCATAATAGAAAGGAATATGAAAAAGTATACATGTATATAACTGAATCATTTTCTTATACAATAGAAATTAATACAAGATTGTACCTCACCTGTACTTCAAGAAAATGAATTTTAAAGACAGAAGACAGAACCTAAATGGAGAGTGTGCCCACAAGTGAACACAGAGCTGGCAAGCCTGCCCACCACATCCCTAACAAGGAACATGCCAAGAGGACAGACGAGTTGGGAAGGTGCCCACTTCCTGGTGCCCTTTAATTCCTGGAAAAATCCAAGGCTGGTCCTTCCCTATCTATCACTGACATGCAGCAACATCAGCTGAAGTGGTGGCGGTGGGCAGGGCTGACCTAAGATGCAAGGGTGCTCGTTGACCCTGAGCTGGTGACCAGGGGCTATGACTAGGTGCTGGTCACCAGGGTGATGGTGGAAGTGGATGGGTTCTGTGTGATTTCTTTCTGCTGCNGTGGTGGCGGTGGGCAGGGCTGACCTAAGATGCAAGGGTGCTCGTTGACCCTGAGCTGGTGACCAGGGGCTATGACTAGGTGCTGGTCACCAGGGTGATGGTGGAAGTGGATGGGTTCTGTGTGATTTCTTTCTGCTGCACAGCTGGGAAAGCAAAGCTTCATGGTCACCCCACTGCCTGGGGAAGGCTGTCCCAGCTCAAAGCTGTGGTGGAAGCAGCACCCAATCCACACTCTTTGTATTTCTCTGCTTTCAAGAGACAATGATTCTCCCACTGGTCAAACTGGAGCAAAGCTCCAGGGAGCCCTTTCAACAAGGCCTCCACCTAGGTCTTAAGGACTAATACAGTTTCCAACAGCTCACGGCTGCATCCTAGGGTGACCCCCAAACTCTCTAAAGTCCCCACCTAAGAAAACTCATCACTGCCAATAGAATTGCCTATTTGCTCCAGTCAACACCTATGGATAGTGCCCATTGCCCGGTCTCTCTGGGAGGGCAAAGCCTACGTTTAAGAGGTAACAGTGTTAGCAAACCCAGATATTTTAGATGGATCAGCACCCCTTTCCCACTTTGTGTAAAATTGTCATTTTCTGACTCTATAGAGTTCCCATGATTCCCTTTCCCTATTCCCAAGTTCTCCCTCTAAACTCCAGGCTCCTGTGTACACATTGGAGTTGACTTCGTTTCATCTGGACCTTTTGCCCTACTGCAACAGTAAATAGCAGGTTAAAATCTATCCTAACTACTTCAACTAGTGGCCGGTTTTGTTTATCTTTAACAGGACAATCTGGGAATTAGGAACCATACCACGAATGAGCTCCTTCTTGCCAGCTCCCAAGTTCCCCTGGAAGGCTCAATATAGTTAAGGACTATGATTTCAGGAGCCTGGAACTGCCCATCCCAACCTGAAAGCTTCCAGACCTGGTTCTGCACTAGCAACACTTCGGACAGTAGGATCAATCCAGCTGTACTCCCATGCCCTGTGCCCAATCTTTTGGTCTTCCTCCACCCCGATCTTGGAAAAGTTTCACTGGGGGCCAGTTCAATATCTGGCTACTCTTTCATTTCCCAACCTGCTGCAACTCTTACCAGTTCTCCTCCAGAGAGTGCACTCAGTATGTGAGAGTTTCGATCCAAGAGCCCAGTAATGAAGGATCTCAATGCAGGTTTCCCCATGAAACAAGACCAGTATGAGTCCTCATGAGAGCCAGACAAACTAGTCCCCATCAGATCAGCACTTTGTTCGGCTTTCGTCAGCCCAGAGAGAGACTCCTGCTGAGAGCTGTCATTCTGCACTTTGGCAATGGTTCCTGATGCTGGCTTGTCTTGCTTGGGAGGGGGGAGTGGTAACCTCTAGTTATTAATGTATCCTTTATCATCCACTTCTCATACTGTACTCTTTCAAAAATAATGCCCAGGGATTCATGGACATGCACAAAGAAACTTATACAAAGGTATTCATTGTAACACTGCTTCCAACAGGTAAAAACTGCTGCTGCTAAGTCACTCCAGTTGTGCCCGACTCTGTGCGACCGTATAGACGGCAGCCCTCCAGGCACCCCATCCCTTGGATTCTCCAGGCAGGAACACTGAAGTGTGTTGCCATTTCCTTCTCCAATGAATAAAATTGAAAAGTGAAAGAGAAGTCGCTCAGTCATGTCTGACTCTTAGGGATCCCATGGACTTGAGTGTACCAGGCTCCTCCATCCATGAGATTTTCCAGGCAAGAGTGAGGAGTAGGGTGCCAATGCCTTCTCCAAGTAAAAACTGGAAGCAACGTAAATGTCTATCTGTAGGCAAATACTTTATTAAATAAACTGTGGAATATTACACACCAGTCCAAAAAGAGAGAGAGAGAGAGAGAGAGAGAGAGATATATGCACTGACATGGATTGACCTCCAAAACATGCTGATGGGTAGGGGGATGGAAGGAAAAGTCAAGGATACTACCATTTTTATATTTTCAAATAGAAAACAAAAAGTAATACCTTTATGAAGTCATATTATATATATACACAACATAGACAAATGTATATGCATACATGAATTAGAAAAACATCTTATGGTTAACAATACGTCTGAGAAAGGGTGGAGCATGAAATACAAAGTCAATAAAGGCAACAGATTTTTGTGTGTCTAGACATCCATTTCACCCCATTCTAAGAAGACGTGTATATACTATTAATAAAATAAAAAAAGAAAAAAAGATTGGGCACTCATGGACACCCATGGTGGACTCATGTCAATGTATGGCAAAACCAATACAGTACTGCAAAGCAAAATAAAGTAAAAATAAAAATTAAAAAATACAAAAGCAAGCTTCAAAATAAATGTTTTTTTAAATAATGCCAAATGGAATGTGTCAGATCTACAGGATTAAGTGGCCAGGCAACCAAGGGGAACTAAACAAAGAAAGCAAGGACTATTTTTCTCCTGTCCATGTGGTAAAAAAGGACCGGGTGCCATAGAGAACAGAGCCGGGAGGCTCAGTCACTTTCACAGCCTGTCTGCTCTGATATCTTGTCCCCTGGGAAGACTGAGGGTGTTGCTTTCTTTGTTGCTGCTTCTGCTGCTGCTGCTGCTGGCGCTGCATCTTCTGCATGTTCCACTCTTGGGAGAGCATTTGAAACTTACTTGATGAATTCCACACAACCTGCTGGAGGGCTTGGACGGTCTCCTTTAGTAAAAGCGTCCTCTGGTTTTTCACTGCGCTTCCCGGGGTGTTGGTGGTAGTGGCAGTGGCTGGGCCATGACCGTGCAGATGCTGCTGATGGTGGCCGTGACCCCAGCCATGGGAGTTTGGGAGGATGAGTGTGTAGAACCGGCATTTCAGGGGAGAGACCGGCTGCCTGCTGTTGTGGATGGAGCTTTACTGAAGAACTGAAGCCAACACATGAAGAAACAAAACAGAAAGGAGATGGGACTCAGGCTGACCTGCAGGGTCTCCAGGCCAGTGAGTTCTAGGTGACCAGCCCAGCCTACCATACCAAGGACCTCTCTGTGAATGAGCACATCTTCACTTTTATATGCTTAGGCCAATTTTGCAGCATGTTCGAGCTTCAAACATCAGCCTTCTTGGATTATGTGCCTGCTCACATTTGAGATATTTGCCAAGACCTCTGGGGGACTGAGGTCAACATGACCCAACCCCTGAGCTGGAGTTGCCCACCTGCCAGTCAATGACCAGTGGATAAACAGAATCATTGCAAGTGCCTTGTTTTACAAAGTTAGAGTTCAGTGAACACTTTGAGAAAGACTTAGCCAAAGTCCATCTGGACATTAACAGGAACACTTTCCTTGGCCAGGAAACCTACAGAGCATGTACCCCAAGAAATCAGACAGCCTCCCAGTGCCCAAAGCACTGGATAACAATGAATCACCCAGAATGAAGAGTATTGTCTTTCATCTCTCCTAATTCCTTCCAGAATAGTCTTAGTCCAGTCCTGGCAACTTGACATCTAACACTAAAGGGAACTCTATACCAAGGACAGAACCATCCCCAGCACAATGATATTTATGGATAATTCAGAAGCCTTGCTTTTGTTTTAACTGCAGTTATTCATATTGCATCTTTTATACAGAGCACAAAATGCTGTTTTACCTACTGTCTCATAGTCAAGTTTAAGTCCAAAACTGAAATCAGTCTGTTTAAGAGCTATTGTTTCATATTAAAAAATATATATATTAAGGCAGTAGTTGTACAAGTGGGTTTTGGGAATGACAACAATAATGAACACGAGTGACTAGAATTTGAAAAACTCTGCCTTTTGGAGTGTATCTACTAAAAGGAACTGGGCTATCAGGATGGAGGGTAGGATTTCAACAGAAAGCAGGGAAAATTTGGAAGAGAACAGTTTTCATCAAGACCTGCCCAGGAATAGGCAGAATTTTGGTGAATGAGAACAGACAATGAGAAGGGCTGGCTAGCCAGAAGGTAGGTCAGAGCTAGAAGCACTGAGCAGCAGAGAGGGGCTGACCACTTGAGTATTCATCTGTGAGGGGAAGGGGGCCAGCTCTGACTGCAGGGGCCCCAGGCACTGGAGAGATGAACATGCACCCCCAGAGGGGATCCCCTTGGGTTCACACAAAAGACACGGGTGTAGTAAGCATCGTTGATCTCAGACAATGTGCCTGGACACATCATCACACACTTTTAATAAGGACTGAAAGTGAAATCCAACTCTTTTGCGACCTCATAAACTGTAGCCCGCCAGGCTCCTCTGTCCATGGGATTTCCCAGGGAAAAATGCTGGAGTGGGTTGCCATTTCCTTCCCCAGGGATTCTTCCTGATGCAGGGAAAGAAATCTGGATTTCATGCACGAAATGCTGGATTTTCACCAGGATTGGACGCAGACTCTTTATTATCTAAGCCACCAAGGGAACCCTTAATGACAACACCTTTTTTTAGGGGTCCAGAATGCTTCTGCTGCATGACTCGATGCCTGCCTTTTTCAGTTTTCTATCACCCAGAAAAGACAGGAGTTCTTGATTATTCTAGGGGAAAGTTTTCAGTTAACTGTGGGTCTGGGAAAACCAAGGAGTGTGAAAGGAAAAGTGTGCTGACAGGCTGTCTTTTCTGCTTGGGGATGGGGTATCTGGTGGTTACACAACTGACTGGCCCTCTTGCTCCTCTGGGGAAGAATTCTGCCAAAGTCCTGGGCAGGAACACAGGGTGGGGCTGGGAGCAGACCTCTACCTAGAGTGAGGAGCCCCCATCCTTGCCTAGGACAACTTTTCGGATATTGGTCACAGCCACTGCCCCTTCTCCTTGCAGGGACAGATGTGGTTTTGAACTTAGCCCTTCTAAAAGGCACAGATGCCACAGGCAAGGTTTCTAACCTGCAAAAGCAACTGTAGTGCCTCTCTTTTTTTGCCATGTGATTAAAAAACATACTAATCTTGTTGATTAGCTGGCCTGGTAGCTCCCTGGGCAAAGGGCAACCACAAAAAGGTCATTTCTCTCTCTCATCTTGCAAAAGGAAATAGCTGGTCTTGTAGCTTGGTTACTGCTCTGATAGAGTCCCACTGGAGCTCTTTTCCAATTAAAACCAACCAACCAACAAACAAACAGAAACAACAACAACAACAAAAAAAACAGTATGCAATCTGAAAACATTCCAGGCTTGACACAGTCTTGGGGGGATTTAATTTAGACAACAAAACATTTTAATTTCCAAAGGATACTGATGATTTACTAGGGGTAGCGGTGGAGGGAGGAAAGGCATGGAAAATTCCATTTGTCCTAAATCTTTGGGAGTATATAGTCACCTGATAGGGAAAGAGTGGAAACAATGTCAGATTTTATTTTGGGGGGTTCCAAAATCCCTGCAGATGGTGATTGGAACTATTAAATTAAAAGATGCTTACTCCTTGAAGGGCAAGTTATGATCAACCTAGATAGCATATTAAAAAGCAGAGACATGGCTTTACCAACAATGGTCCTTGCAGACAAGGCTATTTTTTCCCAGTGGTCATGTATGGATGTGAGAGTTGGACTGTGAAGAAAGCTGAGTGCCCAATAATTGATGCTTTTGAACTGTGGTGTTGGAGAAGACTTGAGAGTGCCTTGGACTGCAAGGAGATCCAACCAGTCCATTCTAAAGGAGATCAGCCCTAAGTGTTCATTGGAAGGACTGATGCTAAAGCTGAAACTCCAATACTTTGGCCAATCAATCAAAGAGTTGTCTCATTGGAAAAGACTCTGATGCTGGGAGGGATTGGGGGCCGGAGGAGAAGGGGACGACAGAGGATGAGATGGCTGGATGGCATTATCGACACGATGGACATGAGTTTGAGCGAACCCTGGTAGTTGGTGATGGACAGGGAGGCCTGGGGTGCTNTCTGATGCTGGGAGGGATTGGGGGCCGGAGGAGAAGGGGACGACAGAGGATGAGATGGCTGGATGGCATTATCGACACGATGGACATGAGTTTGAGCGAACCCTGGTAGTTGGTGATGGACAGGGAGGCCTGGGGTGCTGTGGTTCATGAGGTCACAGAGAGTCTAACACAACTGAGTGGCTGAACTGAACTGATTCACCGAGAGTCTCATAGAGAAGTGAATTACTTAAACATCAACACTCCAACAGTAACCCTACCCAACTAGCCTACTTATATCAGATTTAGGTCACTGTGTTGTATATTAACAAAGGAGTTTTTAAGAGAAGGCTGCAAGTGACTAATGTGATACAGGATAAGTGTAGTCATGGCCCTAAAGTGAGCTCCCTTAGCCTCTTCTCTGGGATCTCTAGATAGAAAAGTCATTTTTGTATTTGAGGATTCTGATACTTTGTATAAGCTGCACTCCTAACTGAAGATCAGATGGAGGTCACCAAGCACTCTCCAGAACCCACATCATTTAGTAAAGTCATAAGTGAAAGCACACATTTGAAAAGATGCTCAACTGCAGTGTGACATGAAGTCAATTCTTCAAGAACTAAATCTTCCTCAGGTGACTCTGGATTTCAACCTGTGCAAAGTTCCTCTAACTGAATTATTGTTTCTGAATCATCCTTTGCTTAAAAGCCGCACACACTCAGAGGATCCTAGAGAAACTTCTTTCAGACACCAGTGAGAGGAGAAGCTCAGCTTCATTTTATCAAGTGGCATGATTTTCTATTTAGTGAGGAGACACGAGTTCTTTTAATGCACTCACATGTTTTTCCCTTTTCACTTCAGAAGCGTGTTGTTCAGCCTCCAAATGTTGGGATTTTTAATAGTTTTTCTCCTGTAATTGAGATCTAATCTGAGTGTATTATGGTCAGAAAAGATGCTTGGAATGAACAAAGAAACACAAACTTTAAATGATACAAAAGACCAGTTAGACCTAATTGATATCTATAGGACATCTCACCCCCAAACAATGAACTTCACCTTTTTCCCTTTTCACTTCAACTGCCAGGAAGCTCAGAGCCAAAATGGAAGCCTGACTTTGCTAATTCTGAAGGCTGAAATAGTTACTTTTGAAGATAGATGTTCCCCCAGATCTCTCACTTTTCTGTTTTCATCTTTCTCACTGTCTTGATTTCCATTTTATCAGTATATCACAAATCCTTTCTGTAAAGAGTGAGAAAACCCACAAGCAAACAAAACATCTATTTCAGAAAGAGAGGAATAGTATAAATGTATCATTCTTAGGAACACTGCCATCTGGGTCCCAACAGTTCCACAAACTTCATGGAATAAATGATGCTTTCTACAGCATTAGAAGTCCTTCCTCAAACACCAATCCACACAGAATGGTATGATTCTGATGCCATTCATAATTTTAAGGGATGGGGTGGTGATCTATCCTTCCTGGCTGACTGAACTGCCTCTCTCTGTTCCTGCCTGTGTCACTGAGAGATATTCCATCCTCTTTCAATGAACTGTAGGATTTGAGGTTCCAAAGCACTTCACAAAACAGAGGAAAAATGCTCAAAACCTAACCCCGCTTCTGCTTTAAGCATCCAGACTAGGAAAACCCCAGGGGACGCAGAACTGAGAAGATAGCTCCTGTCAGTAGCTGTGTGCTGTCTGTTTAGTCACTAGGCCGTGTCTACTCTTTGGTGACACCATGGACTATATAGCCCACCAGACGCCTCTGTCCATGGAATTCTCCAGGCAACACCACTGGTGTAGGTTGCCATTCCTTCTCCAGGAGATCTTCCTGGTCCAAGGATCAAATTAGTGTCTCCTGCATTGGCAGATGGAGTCTTTACCGCTGAGCCACATAATGAAACCTGGCTATCCCTCTATGTAACTCAAAATACAACAAGTTTTATGGCTACAACCTCCAGTTTGTCCTTAAGCCATGCCTCTCCTGGGCCCTTAATTAAGTCTTACCTTTCTAGGGCATACCATCTCCCACTTGCCAAGCTAGCTGAGAAATTCGCTGACTCCTTTGCCAATGGGCCGAATATCTTTCAAATATTCCTATGTTCTGTGGTGGGGGTGGGGGGTGGGGGTTCTGCCTGCATGCCTGGGGTGTGGCAGGTTTGAGAGAGCCACTGCTGGTTCAGTCCCTAAGAGCAGCAAAGGGGGAACTGCTAAGACTCAGGCAGCAGTTCACAACTAGGGGAGATTTCACTTTGTCAAGACACTTTTGCAGGTCACCACTGGGTAGATACTACTGATATCCAGTTGGTAAAGGCCAGAGATACTGCTAGACATCCTTCAATACACTGGACAAAGAATTATCTAGAATAAAAAGTCAATAGCGTCAAGGTTGAGAAACATCAGGCCCATGTCAGTTACATGCAAATATGGCAGAACATGGGCACAGGTGCACATCATACAATGCCCCCTTGGATTTCTACAGGCTTAAAGAAGAACTCAGCAGTCTAGTGACACCAACCCAAAAGGTCTTATAGTCTGGTAAGAAAATATATTTTGAGATGCCTGGGCTGCATGAGGGGGAGGTAAGGTAGAATAAATTCATCAAGGTCTTTGACCTGAACACTTTCATCAGTTTCAGTCTTGTCCAATGTCTTCACATTGACAAACACTTTAGGCATATATGTGGACATACTGGCAAAAGAAACTGCTTAGTTTCAAAATGACTTAACTGCTAGAAGCAACTATTCCTTTCTCACAGACTTATTTTCCAGTGCTCAAAATCGACCACATTGGGTATCAACAAGATAAATGGTGGGTAGGCCCAGCTTAAGTCCTTGTCCTCCTCCATAACTAGCTAGGTGACCAGGAACTAATCCACGCTTTGTTGTGCCACACTTCCTGATGTGATACTACAAATGGCAAGGTGACATTCTCAAACCAAATCAAGAAACCAGAAACTGGTACAGTCACTCACCCTCCTGCTTGGGAGATGATTCTTTGGCTTCCTTCCTAGTTTTTCGACCCTACTACACTGAATGGTCTTTTCCTATATCTATGTCAAGTCAGCCTTTTGAATCGGAATCCCAGGCCCAAATGCATTGTTGGGGATTCCACTTCACCTTTTCCCTTCAGTCTATCATTTGTGGGATATGGCAAGGGTTTTGCTTTGTCTGAAAAGTCCATCTCAAGCTGGGGGCTCATCTTCCCCTAGACTGATCTTGGGTCCACTTTCTCACTGGCTGGTGATGTGCTTTAAGCTCGTATTCCATCTCCACTGGGTACCACAATTTGGGCTTTTTCTTTTTTCAACAGCAGATGGCTTTTTGTCCATCTGAGCCCCCGTTTGTGTTCAGCATCTTCTGACTCATTCTTGGACCTATGCTCCTCAAACTTGATAGAGTTATTTCCTTTACTATCTGACTTCAGAATCCCCTGAATCGTTGTGCTCAATAGCCACATAAATATCTGCTGAAATCTCATGCATGTCTAAATTAAACAAACAAACAAACAAAGCCCAGCATGTGGCTTAGTCATAAAATAAAGAGCAGGATCAAAATCACATAAATATTTTCGATATTCACTGCTGGAATAAAAAGAAAAAAAAAATACATCGCATCACACTGGCCTGTTGGGGTTAGCAGTAGACTTAAGTTGCAGCTGACCACAGGTGACAAACGGAACTTGCCTACTTGCCTGGAGACGGCCAGTTACTGACATAAAAATATGACATGGGACCAAACCACATGAACTTCAGATTTATCCAGAACTCAATCTTGGCCACATAGGTAACCAACTGGGACACAGGAATGGGAGGCATGGAAGGAAATGCTACACAGGAGTTGTTAAAACTCATCCACTTTCAGTTCAGTTCAGTCATGTCCAACTAATTGCGACCCCATGAACCGCAGCATGTCCAACTCTACCCATTGAGTTGGTGGTGCCATCTAACCATCTCATTCTCTGCTGTCCTCTTTACCTCCTACCCTCAATCATTCCCAGCATCAGGGCCTTTTCCAATGAGTCAGTTCTTCACATCAGGTGGCCAAAGTATTGGAGCCTCAGCTTCAACATCGGTTCTTCCAGTGAATACCCAGGACTGATCCTTAGGATGGACTGGTTGGATCTCCTTGCAGTCCAAGGGACTCTCAAGAGTCTTCTCCAACACAACAGTTCAAAAGCAACTATTTTTTGGCNAGCAGCCTTTATCAAAAGAGGGTCATAAAATGTCCACAGGCCTCCAAGGCCAGAAGATAATGTATACAACATTGTTTATGGGAAAAAATCCTGGTTTCAATAAGGACAAAACAGATGTAATGTTTGGGCTGACTCTGTGACTGTGCATCTTTCATTTCCTTCTGTGTACAAGTCACAGTATAAAAGCTTCCCTGAAAAATAAAGTGATGGACTAGGACCAGTTCCACGAAAGCCTGGTTCCCCCATGTCTTTCTTTCTTTCTCTCTCTTACTCTCATTTTCATGCTGATCCCTTGGAGCATAGAGGCTCTCTGTGTTCATTTTCCTGCCTGGGCTTCTAAGACCTGAACGGGAAAGCGCTCTGCACCTTCACTNTCCACGAAAGCCTGGTTCCCCCATGTCTTTCTTTCTTTCTCTCTCTTACTCTCATTTTCATGCTGATCCCTTGGAGCATAGAGGCTCTCTGTGTTCATTTTCCTGCCTGGGCTTCTAAGACCTGAACGGGAAAGCGCTCTGCACCTTCACTTCCTCAGGAGATCGGGAGAGCGCCTGCAGCCTACGTGAACAGAGCAAGTCCCTTGTCTTGGGACTTTACTGGCTTTCTGTGTAAACCAAGGAATATCAGCTTCTATTCTTTCCTCTCTCATTCATTCATTCATTTGCTGACACCGTCACACTGTGGATACCCTGGATCCAACTGGGGCAGGACCCCAGCAACACCCTCTCCAGCATTTATTGTTTGTAGACTTTTTAATGATGGCCATTCTGACTGGTGTGAGGTGATATATCATTGTGGGTTTGATTTGCATTTCTCTAATAATGAACGATGTTGAGCATCTTTTCATGTGTTTGTTAGCCATCTGTATGNATGGAATTCTCCAGGCCAGAGTACTGGAGTGGGTAGCCTTTCCCTTCTCCAGGAGATCTTCCCAACCCAGGGAGTTTTTTGAGGGGGCTACCCCAAAGGGACTGGTTTATGTCTCCCTGTGTTGGAATCCTGATGGAACTTGGCATAATCTAGATGCTTAAGAGCTGCTGAGAAAGAAAGCTGGCTGGAATATTTTGCTGTTACTCTAGTGGACGATATACCTTGGCAGTGTCCCACTCAGAAAGGGATTGAAGAATGGTGCAAACATTAAACTTTCAAGGTTCTCAGTGGTCTGTCTAAGGGATTGGTTTCTGTCCTGCCTGACTTGGAGTGCTGGGTGGAATCTGGCTGCTGAAGACGGAAGAGAGCAGAGTGGTTTGAGACAGCTACGGAGAACCTGCAGTATCACAGACACAAGAGTGAGCAAGAGTTGTGAGCTCCAGAAAACAAAAACACCAAATCCCTCTAAACAGGGTTTTGAAATGACTTTTTCTTAACATAGGTGTTTATTGCTATGAACTTCCCTCTTAGAACTTCTTTTCCTGCATCTTATAAGTTTTGGTATGTTGTATTTCCATTTTCATTTGTCTCAAAATATTTTTTGATTCTCCTTTGATTTATTTTATGACCCTTTGTTGTTCAGGAACATATTGTTTAATCTTGTGAATTTTCCAGTTTTCTTCTCGCAATTGATTTCTAGCTTCATATCACTTTGGTTGGAAAATATACTTGATCTGACTTGAGTATTTTAAAATTTACTTACCTGTTTTGTGGCCCAATACATAATTTATCATGGATAGAACCTGAGAGAAATGTTTATTCTATTGCTTTTGGGTGGATTGCTTTGTATATGTCTGTTGAGTTCATTTGGTTTATAGTGTAATTCAAGTCTGCTGTTTCCTTATTAATTTTCTGTCTGGATAATAGATCCATTGATGCAAGTAGGGTATTAAAATCCCTTACTATTATTGCATTTCTATCTGTTTTTCCCTATATGTTATATATACTTAGTGCTCCAATGTTGTGTGCATGTATATTTACATTGGTCTTATCATCTTGAAGAATTAGCACCTATATCATTATATAGTACCCTTCCAAGGATTGCAGCCTTGTTGTGGCAAAGGGGCTTGTGTAACTCAGTGAAGCTATGAGCCATGCCATGAAGGGCCACCCAAGATGGATGGATCATAGTGAAGAGTCCTAAGAAAACGTGGTTCATGGGACAAGGAAATAGTAACTCACTTGATGGATAGTATGAAAAGGCAAAAAGATATGACACTGAAAGATGAGCTCCCCAGGTTGGAAGGTATCCAGTGTGGCACTGAGGAAAAGCAGAGGACGGTTACTAACAGCTCCAATAAGGATCAAGTGGCTGGGTGAAAATGGGAATGATGCTCAGCTGTGGATATTTCTAGTGGTGAAAGTAAAGTTCAGTGCAGTTAAGGACAGCATTACATAGGAACCTGAAATGTTAGGTCCATGAATCAAAGTAAATTGGATGTGGTCAAACAAGAGATGGCAAGAGTGAACATCGATATCTTAGGAATCAGTGAACTAAAATNAAGTAAAGTTCAGTGCAGTTAAGGACAGCATTACATAGGAACCTGAAATGTTAGGTCCATGAATCAAAGTAAATTGGATGTGGTCAAACAAGAGATGGCAAGAGTGAACATCGATATCTTAGGAATCAGTGAACTAAAATGGATGGCAATGGGCAAATTCAATTGAGATGACCATTATATCTACTGCTGTGCACAAGAATCCCTTAGAATAAATGGAGTACCCTCAAAGTCAACAAAAGAGTCTAACATGCAGTACTTAGGTGCAGTCTCAAAAACAGAATGATCTTGGTCCATTTCCAAGGAAGACTATTCAACAGCACAGTAATCAAAGTTTATTCCTTAACCATTGACTCCAGAGAAACTGAAGTTGACCAGTTCTTTGGAGACCTAAAACACTTTCTGAAATAACACCAAAAAAAGATGTCCTTTTCATCATCAGTTCAGTTCAGTCGCTCAGTCGTGGCTGACTCTTTGCGACCCCATGAATCGCAGCATGCCAGGCCTCTCTGTCCATCACCAACTCCCAGAGTTCACCCAGACTCACGTCCATCGAGTCAGTGATGCCATCCANGGTGGGGGTGGGGGGAAGCCCCAGAGAAATCACTTGTCCTGGTACACAAAGAAAACCAACACAGACACTGAGGCCAGAGACATGGGCTCTTGAGTCACCACTAAGGCTCTTCCCACAAATTCCCAAAGCATGAAGTTTTTACCTTTGTGCCCAGGACTCAAAGAAACAAGCCAAGTCTTAAAGCAGGTGATGCAAACTCACAGCACATGTGCCACATGGGGCAAGCAGTCGTGTATTTCAGGAAGCAATTGTTTTACCCATTGCATTCCAGTGTGTTGTGATTTGTTGTTTTTAACTTAGAATGGGCTGGCCAATTCACAAACTGGGAAGTTTCACACAGAAATTTCCATGTTATGCTTGTCTGAAAGGGACGAAGCCCTGGTCATTCTGGATCACAGGACTATAAGGCTGGCTGGGGCTGAGAACTACTGGCCCCTTTTGATTGGGCAAGCACTGTCTCCGGGTGGCTCAGCTTCCCAGCCCCCACATGGCTCCCTGCTCTGAAGCAGAGTCAACTACCATTATGCTTCTATTGTCTTTCTCCTTGTAATTGAGTCCAGAGGAATGTCACCCAATTCCAAATATGAAGCAAAAGGAAAAACCATGAAACAACAGGATTTTCCTACATATACAAGCAAAAAATGGGCAAAAGTCTATTTCTAACAATAATTTCATTTAACCCATTTATGTTTTCTGCTCCTAGTAGTGTCATGTATTTGTAGGTAAATAATCTGATGCTCTACAATTTTGAAAAGAGGAAATCCCTATCAATTCTGTATTGTCGTCATTCTAGAGCAATGGCTACCCTGAGTGGGATTACGGAAGAGAAAATCGTAAAAGGGTAGGAGTCACAAACAGCCCAGCAGGATCAGGAGTAAATGTTATCACCTCCTACAGGGCTCAAATTGAAAGAATCTAAGAACAAAATTGGGTTTAATTTCTGGATCTCAGGGCTTGTGCAATTGGCAACTAAAAGTTGGCCAAAAGAATGACAAGCATGGCCACACATGCTTGGATACTGGAGCCCAAAGGAGGTGAATTCAGATTCTGCTCCTCTGCTTCTATTAGTTGCGTGACCCTGAACAAGTGAACTACCTGTCTGAGCCTCTGTTCCTTCCCCTGGACAATGGGTGTGAAAATAATATCAACCTCTCAGGACAATCTACGCACAGTGCAAAAATAGAAGTCCTCCGTAACCTTTATTAAGAATAACAAACCGAAGACCTAGACAAGCTGCCTGCAAGAACCCAAGAAGGATATGGACTGCAAAATTTCATCCACGTCACTCAATGTCCTAACCAACTGGGCAGCCCATCAAGGAATGCTTTTGTTTGACAGCCTGGGTGTCTCCCAACTACAGCTCCTTTCTCACCCAAAGGTCCAGACCACCCAGTGACAAAGAAACCTCACCTTGGACTGACTCTCTCTACTGAGACCCAGTCAGCTCCTAGTTCAATAGAAATGCCCTCCTCACTTTATTTATCTCATCAGCAAACATTCTAAAGCATTACTATGTGTATAAGACCAAGTACCTTGGAGAAGGCAAGTCATTATAAGAGCTTTATAAGACAAACCTCTCTGCCCTCATGGAGTTTCCAGTCTAGATTGGGAGGGATACCCCCACACAAAGGGACCACAGATGCTTTGGAAACCATAAGGTACCGAAGGAGGTGAATAGACAGGGAGGGCAGTCAAGAAAATCTTCCTGGAGGAGGTGATGCCAAAGATCAGCCTTAGGGATAGGATACCGGTAGGCATTGTAAAAAGGCAGGCAGTATGGGGATGTGTAGAAGAGGTGAAAGATACAGAAGCAAGATGAATGTGCTGGGGGCAGGGATGGGGCAGGGGCATGGCCCAGACTGGATGGAAGTGTTTGTGTTGGACACATTGGACAATTGTGTGATACCTGTGATCCTCAAGTGAAGACACTGATGTGTGCAAAGAAGCACATTGACAAACTCAGGAGGCTCTTTCTACTTCCAAGTTTTCTCACAACTGGGACCTCAAATCTGCAGGCTGCCACTATCAAAGAACACACTTTGACAAACTCAAAATACCCTTTGAACAATTAACTAGCAAGTCTGAAATATTCTGCCAGGAGAAATATTTTTTTGTTGAACGAACATGCCTAAGTTAAACCTGCTGCTAAAAATGCAGCCAGGATTGGGCTTTCATTTCATCCAGGTGGTACCCCTAAAGACACTAATGATGGTGACAATGATATAAGCAAACCAAGACACACACCTCACTGTGCTCTGATACTCTCTATTGTCTTGTCAAGATTTAGCTGGAATCTGCTGTGAATCTGCTCCTTGGGGGAGAGGAGAGGGACAGGAGCTGACTGCTGCTGGACAGACTCACTCATCTCCATCAGGCCCATCTTGGCTTTGATTTGATCTTGAAGACACCACCACACCCTCGTGAGATCAGGCACTGGAGGGAAATAGCGAATAACGTTCATCATTTGGCTTCTTCTAGAAAACATGTTCTTAAACCCAGGAGGTTAAAAACCTTAAATATCTCTATCGTTTACCCAACAATATTGTTTAGTCGACAGCCTGGGCTGACGTGGACATCAGAGGCTGAGAGAACATTTGGCAGGTTTCTGCTGAACTATCGTTTGGCTTGCTTTCAACACAGAAAAAGTACAACTCCAGCCAGATGGTTGGTTTCCATGAAGCTTAGCATCATTGTGGATCCTCCAAAGCCAAAGATTATGCTATGTTCAACCTCAACAACAGCAGAAAAAGTGAGACTCAGTCTGGCCTCTCTACTTTGAACTTCAGGCCCAGATCAGCATGGGCTTTTAACCTACAGAGGTTCTGAGCCTCACAGAGAATGTATTGATAAGATGGGGAGACCAGCTTCTCATTTACCCAGAGACTTTGCTCATCATTAACCTGGTCTGGAGCTCAAATTAGAAAGAAACGGAAAACAGGAAATTCCCCAATGGTACAGACATTAAGACTCCATATTCCCAATGCACAGGGTCCCTGTTTGATCTCTAGTCAGGGAACTAGATATCACAGGCCGTGGCAAAGAGTTCGTATGCCACCAATGACGGTCAAACATCCTGCGTCTCACAAATAAGACCCCGGCCTAACCAAATAAATGTTTAATGAAAGGGGACATAGAAGACAGGCCCACACTCCAGCTGGTATGCTATACCTCCCTTTCCTGGTATCTACCTGAGGAATGGGGACCAATTAGTCTTGGAGAGGAGCCTGTGTCTTCTTGCTTAGGTAAGATGTTAACTCCTCCTCACACCGTCTGCTGGCAAAGGCCTCTACTTAATGACTCAGGTCCAAAGGCCCTGCCTGCCTCTATCACCACCCCAACCCCCATGTCTGCTGTGAGTCTTGACCAAGCTGGCCCAGAATCCCAAGCATCCATGAGCACGCATTTCTTGAATTCCTTCCACACATCCTCTGCTGCTGCCTCTAGTGATGCTGAAAATATAACAAGGGAACAAAAGGGTGAAAATAGCAAAGGCCCAGAAAACAGTGACAGACTCTGCAAGCAGGAAGCATGGGCTTTCATCCTGACATCACCTCCAATAGAGCCAAATGCACTTGGGGTGTGATAAGGCATGCCAAGTTCCTCTGACTGATCCCTGAAAGCAGATCAGAAAGTATGTGGGATGCCTCAAGGATCCATCAAGAACAAAGACGAGCCACCTTTGAGCTAGTTCCACTGGCTATGAGCTCACTACCTGACTTCTCCCATCTCTTTGCTACCCCAACCCAGGATGTCACCTCCAACCACCAGCCTGGTACAAAGACCAAGATACAGACTGAGTGCTGGACTGCAGGGCTCCTCCATAGCCTTCATTTCCCCCCTTAATATGACCCTTGCACTCTGCCCAGCATCCAAGAAGGGGGGATGCTCCTAATACCACACACCAGAGATTTACCCTTTTAAGGGGCCATAGGTAGTCACCCCAAAGACCCACAAACCATGCATAGAAGACTGGAGCCACAAATCACTCCAATTTCATTTATCACCATGACAGGGGAAGATAAGGAAGGGCCCTGCCCCAAGGACACACTTGGGGTTGGCCACCAGGGAGATTCCAAAAGTGAGCTTTCAGAGCTTGTCATTAAAGAAATGGCTCTAAAAACACTGAACCAAGGGTGCATGTGTGCATGCAACTGTTTGTCTAGTGTGTGTGCACATGCTGATCTGGGGCCCTTCAGAGAGCCTCTCAGGGCTAGGACTGAAGATGATTGCAAGGAGAATGGCTGAATGCACAACTCATTTTGAGGGCAAAGAATATTCATTCAATTTTACTGGAGAGGCATCTTACAAAATGAACAAACAGCACAAAAGAGGGATAAAAGAGCAAATACAAAAAAAAAAAAAGAAAAGAGGAAGAAGAAGAAGGGGGACTGAGGAACATAGAAAAGAGGAAGGTCCAACTAAACAACAGCATGATTAGGACTTCAACAGCTAAACTGAGAACATGACAGTAAAAGGGGAAGGACATGAGGCCCATCTCATCATTTCTGCTCTCAGAAATGAGGAACTACTGCATTCCAAAGGGAAAACACAGACAGTCTTTTCATGGAAAAAGTTGGAAAAGAAGCATTTCACAAAAATACTTCCCATAAAGCAGATTAGCAGGTATGACGGTGTTCCCCATATATAGGAGGACACCCAGTTCTCTACAACATTCTTATGTGGATAACAGATTCCACAGAGCTGTCATCGAAAAACAGAATTGGCTGTATCAGGTAGGGGTCAAACTTTTTTTTCCATAAGCCACAGAGTAAATAAACCTTTGCAGGAGTATAGGCTCTACTTCAAAAGTCATAAAATAACGTGTGAAATGAATGTGGCTGTGTTCCAAAAAGCTTCATTTACAAAAACAAGTTGGGTGCCAGATTTGGTCCACAGATTGGAAACTGTGCCAGCCCCTAACTGCTCACCTTGGCTTAACATTGAAATCGCTTCCTGTTTAGTCCAGAGGTTCAGAAAGATAACCCTGACAACTCGGCCCCACCCCCAGAGACTGAATTCACTGGCATGGGGGAAGGCCTGAGCATTGGCCATATAACGGTTCCTCAGGTGTTTACAATTGGCAGGTAAGGCTGTAAGCCCCTGTATTGCACCAATGTTGTCTGTGAGTAAAGACAATGTCTCATGATTTGCCTTAACCTTTGTGCACCTTGCATGAAACCTTGTGTTTCATACAAACAGATCTACACATCTCCACAGTAATCAAGGATGGACATGTTTGTGTACCTGTGTGTGTCTACACTGCATTTTTAGTTTGCTTGTTTTTGCGTGTGTGCTCAGTCATGTCTGATTCTTTGCAACCGCATGGACTGCAGCCCAAATGTGTCCTCTGTATATGAGATTTCCAAGGCTGGAATATTGGAATGGATTGCCATTTCCTTCTCCAGGGGATCTTCTTGACCCAGCAATCAAACCCACGTCTCCTGAATTTGCAGGTGGATGCTTTACCATGAAGCCACCTGGGAAGCCTAAAGGTCATGTTGCCTCCCTTTGNAATATTGGAATGGATTGCCATTTCCTTCTCCAGGGGATCTTCTTGACCCAGCAATCAAACCCACGTCTCCTGAATTTGCAGGTGGATGCTTTACCATGAAGCCACCTGGGAAGCCTAAAGGTCATGTTGCCTCCCTTTGTGTGTCTACACTAAGTGCAATCTCTTAACTTTAGCCTAAAAACTGAATATTCATAATCAAGGAGAATGAAAAATAAAGCACTTCTTTTCACAAAATATGGGGTCAGCGAGCTATTGTAATGTTTATTCTAATGAGAAACCACCAAAAGCCAGGGAGGGGACTGTTCTAGGGTCCTTGGGAGTGGACCTTTAGGAGTTACATTTCTCAGACTTTCAAAACTGTATGGACTCAACTGTCCTCCACTGAGAGAAAAACAGGAGCTTCTCTTTCTCTTTTAGCTCCTAGGAGCTTATCAGGACTCCTACCTCTGCCCTTCTATTCTGCCTGAGAATACCTGTAGAATCCAACCTGGCTGTCAACATTTGAACATCTCATCTGATAGGAAGACAGCTTAGGCTATAAATGCAAACCAGGGATTCAAAGAGAAAGAAAGAAAGAAACACACCCACATTAGAGAAATGAGGCATGAACCTTACATTGCTGAAGGGAACACAAATCAGAACCACCCTTCAGAGGGCAATCTGGTAATATCTCTCCAAATATCAGCAGCACAGAGCCTGTGGCCAGCAGCTGCAATTCTAGGAACATATTCTGTGGATTCACTGCCACCTGGGCAGAAGGGTCCTCATCAATGCTGTTTCCAGCAGCACAAATGGAGAACTACTCAATAACTAAAGTGTCTGGGTGAATAAGTACTGTTCACCTTTAAAGGGAATAAAATACAGCCACTAAAATAACTATGATAGCTCTGTGTGCCATGCTATGGAAAGCCCATCTGTTTAAGAAAAACAGTAAAGGATATTAGCGCTGGTGTAGGGGACAAAAGGAGGAAAGGAAATGTAGATACTAATATATGTTTTCTTGGGCTTCTCAGTGTGGACATTTGGGCCTAGCAGGGTTGGGGTAAAGGGCCAGGAGCAGTTCTGGCACTGCAAAATGTTTGATAGCAATCCTGGCCTCCACCCAGTAGATGGCAGTAGCACTCACATTCCAGCTGGGACAATAAAAAGGGGTCCACGGATTCCCTGGTGGTCCAGTGGTTAAGACTCCATCTTCCAACACAGGAAGCACAGGTTTGATCCCTGGGAACTAAGGTCCCACATGAGACACACAGTGTAGCCATTGTCTAGACATTGCTAAATGGAGACCAGATCACCCAGCCTGTGGTTGAAAAGAGCACCCCAAGGAGACTAAATAGAGCAGACAGGGACAGAGAAGAGGCAGGGAAAAAAAAAAAGCCAACACTGGTCACTCTTCTTTTC
>SJYV01055743.1:69302-79750 GCA_006410875.1 Neotragus pygmaeus
TTTGGCGGGGGGGGGGGGGGGGGGGGTTGGTAGGTGGGAGATGAATTGGTGATCAGGGGTTATAGGTATAGACTGGCTTTCATTAATCGTCTTTCTGTACTTTGACTTGAAAAAGTGGATGACAATCCACTCAAATATTCTTTCCTTAAGAATTCCATGGACAGAAGAGCCTGGCAGGCTACAAGACCTTGAGATCCTATTTTGACTGCTTGTTCCCTTGTGCATTCATTACATATAGAAACAAGTTTTTTCTTCAATTATGTAATTCCACAAAATCAGAACCCACTAACAAGCAGCCAGTTCATCCCTGTGTGTCCAAATAAAAGAGAACCTAAGTCTCCTGGCATAAGAGGAACAGGGTCTAAGACCATGCTTTCACTATAAGAGGCACGGGTTCCATCTCTGGTCAGGGAACTAAGATTCTGCATGTCACGAGTCATGCCCCACCTCCAAAACGTTTTAAAAATATAAGCACTTCTTTTTAAGAAAAAAAAAAAAGAATTTATTCAAAAGACATAGGCAGACTATAAAGACTGGTCTTTCAGGAGGCACAAAATAAGGGTTCCTTCAAAGGAATAATATCTTTAGACAAGACACCCTGGAACATGCTCTTATCAATCAGTAAAACAGAGATCTCTCTCTCACCTCATCCCTCTTTAAGAAAAAAATAAAATAAAAATCAAGACAACATTGGAAAACCAGCCTATCAAGCCTTGTGCCTATGCCCTCAAAGAATGAGTGGATCCCAGTCTTGCTTTCTGCAGAGAAAAGCAAGGAGGTGGGTGACATTGACACTGGGAGAATAAACAAAGGAAAGTTTTCAGGTGTGCAGATTTCTGTTTTTTCTTGAAAATTCAGGGTTAGACAGCACGAGTTCAATGGATGGGAGATGCTTCCTTGAAAAAAAAAATCACTTTGTTTCCCTGCCATCCAAACTTTACCTGACTCTTGACTCCTACAGCTGCACCAACGAACCCTACAGCACTAAGTGGTGAGAGCCCATGAAAGTGAAAAGATGTCCTGCTCTGCAGCATTGAAGTTTGTGTGTCTTGGTTAAAAACAAGCTACATGGCTGCTAGTGCTGCTGCTAAGTCACTTTAGTTGTGTCCGACTCTGTGCGACCCCATAGACGGCAGACCACCAGGTTCCCGTGTCCCTGAGATTCTCCAGGCAAAAACACTGGAGTGGGTTTCCCTTTCCTTCTGCAATGCATGACAGTGGAAAGTGAAAGTGAAATCACTCAGTCATCCGACTCTTCACATCCCCATGGACTAGCCTTACCAAGTTCCTCCACACATGGGATTTTCCAGGCAAGAGTACTGGAATACGGGAGTACATGGCAGACAGACCCAAATTTAAAGGCCAGATTCAACCACAAACCGTGTGTGATCATGGGTAGGTAACTTTATTTCTCTGTGCAATGGGGCTCTTAACTTACCTTACCTTGAAGGTTACTGTATATTTTTTAATAGTTTTCTTATCAGTTCAGTCACTCAGTCATTTCAGACCCTTTGTGACCTGATGAATTGCAGCATGCCAGGCCTCTCTGCCCATCACCAACTTCCAGAGATCACTCAGACTTAGGTCTATTGAGTCAATGATGCCATCCAGCCATCTCATCCTCTGTCATCCCCTTTCCCTCGTGCCCCCAATTCCACCCAGCATCAGAGTCTTTTTCAATGAGTCAACTCTTTGCATGAAATTCACTTTTTGGAGAATACATGAATATTAACACATGCAAATGCAAGTAACCACCAGGAGAAAATAAGTAGAATGCAGAACAATTCCATCTACAAAAGAATCTACCATATGCGATTCCATCTACCAAATGATTGTGACCTATAATGAGTTCAGTTCAGTTGCTCAGTCATGTCCAACTCTTTGTGATGCCATGAATTGCAGCACGCCAGACCTCCCTGTCCATCACCAACTACCAAAGTTCACTAAGACTCACGTCCATCAAGTCCGTGATGCCATCCAGCCATCTCATCCTCGGTCGTCCCCTTCTCCTCCTGCCCCTAATCCCTCACAGCATCAGAGTCTTTTCCAATGAGTCAACTCTTCGCATGAGATGGCCAAAGTACTGGAGTTTCAGCCTTAGCATCATTTCTTCCAAAGAAATCCCAGGGCTGATCTCCTTCCGAATGGACTGTTTGGATCTCCTTGCAGTCCAAGGCACTCTCAAGAGTCTTCTCCAACACCACAGTTCAAAAGCATCAATTCTTCGGCACTCAGCCTTCTTCACAGTCAACTCTCACATCCATACATGACCACAGGAAACACCATAGCCTTGACTAGATGGACCTTAGTTGGCAAAGTAATGTGTCTGCTTTTGAATATGCCATCTAGGTTGGTCATAACTTTTCTTCCAAAGAGTAAGCATCTTTTAATTTCATGGCTGCAGTCACCATCTGCAGTGATTTTGGAGCCCCCCAAAATAAAGTCTGAAACTGTTTCCACTGTTTCGTCATCTATTTCCCATGAAGTGATGGGACCAGATGCCGTGATCTTTGTTTTCTGAATGTTGAGCTTTAAGCCACCTTTTTCACTTTCCTCTTTCACTTTCATCAAGAGTGAAACCCTCCTCAACTCCAGGTGATAACTGATCTTTTTACATCTCTATAATTTTGCCTTTTCTCGTTTTTGGTTTTCATGTTTTATTTTGTTATACGAATGAAGCACTCTTTTGTTAGACAGAAAAATGCCATTATTATCCCTATGACTCATTTCTATCTGATCAAAGTAGCTATGTGGATTCCAGACATCAAGAGATGTCAAGAGAATTATAATGTCCCTCCACTTCCTGTTTTTTCTACACAGTCACAGCACTTTTAATCAGTTCCTATCTTGTCCTCTTGGCATCTGGTAATGGAAATCCCAGCCCATAAATTGCCAACGTTGCCAATGCTTTTATTTTCACTGACATGAAGCTCATGTCCCAGGAATGGAAGGAGCTGGCAAAGAGCTTCTGCATAGATAGCCTGAGACTCGCCCGTACCCACCATCAGTACCCATGCTAGGAGGAAACCTTTCAGTCCCACCATGTGACTCAAGTCAAACAGAAAGACTCAGAGCACTGCACAGATGCCCAAGGACAGCCTCACCAGGAAAGGTGCTATTCCTGTCACACATGACTGGCAAAGAGGAAGGGTGACCATGAGAATGCCTCTTTACAGCTTTCTTTTTGAGGGCATGGAGGTGGGGGATGAGTGTGAGAGAGCAAACCACACTGCTGAGAACGAGGAGTGAACCCCAGGGGCCCAGCTGGGTCCTTGCATGTTCAAATAAGGAGTCTCCACCAGCCAACCTGAGTGGGAGTCCCTCAAGCCACTATCCCATCACTTCTGGGCTGCAAGAGCTGGTGACTGTGATAAACAAGGCCTCAGCCTCTGTGGGGACAGAGACTGACTCCAGCTCCACCACCTATGCCTCTGCAATCCCATCCTTAGGGCGCCCTCTCCAGTCCTCAGTTCCTCCATCTGTAAATGGCATCCCAGGACAAGATGAGCCCAGACGGCACTGATCACCAGAGTCTGTGGCTTCAAGCTGGATGATAACTCCACACTGGTGGTTGCCCGTGCTTCTCTAAAACCTGGTATATATAAAGGGCTCCGGATAACACACCCCAAGTGTTTCTTTTCTGCTTGTCTGCTGCTCCCTTATCACTTTCTTTTCTCATGTTGCTTAGTGCCTACATGCACAAGTGCACTTCCCTGATGGCAAATAATCCTCTTGCCAAAGCAGGAGACACAGGTTCGATCCCTGGGTCAGGAAGGTGCCCTGGAGAAGGAAATGGCGACCCACTCCTGTATTCTTGCCTGGAAAGTCCAATGGACAGAGAAGCCTGGGGGCTACAGTCCATGCAGTTGCAAAGAGTCACATAGTACTGAGCAACTAAATACTAACAACATGGGCAAGTGATTCAGTCCTCTCACTTTCCCTTTATGCTCTGGGCCAGGGTCTCTGAAACTTAGCACTACTGCCATTGCACCTGCATAATTCTCTGTCATGGGGACTGTTCTGTGCATTGTAGAAATTTAGCAGCATCACCAATCACTTGCATGCAGCATCCCTCATTTTCCACTTCCCCTAAGTTATGAGACCTACATCTTTGAATCAAGCCCCATGAATAAATCTATATTCTCAGAATTACATGTTCTGCCCTGACCTGCCCTGATTCAAGCCTCCAACTGCCCTCATATCCTCTCCACCTAGGAATCTAGCATCTAGGAATCTAGGCATCTCAAAGTTGCAACATCGAAATCTGAACCTGTGGCTCTTGTTTCTCCTGCCATAACCAAATCTATCAACCCAGGCACATCCCAGAAAACTTCTGTTGCAGGGCCTGCTCCAGAGGCCAGTAACAACAGCCTCCTCATCGAGCTGCAACAATGGCTCCAGCAATCATAATGTAGCTGGACCAACAGAAATGAAGCTCCTCTAGGGATGTGTCTAGTGATCAAAGTAAACATCTGATGCTGTAAAGAATGGCACTGCATAGGAACCTGGAATCTTATGTCTGTGAAACAAGGTAAGTTGGATGGAGTCAAGCAGGAGACAGCAAGGGTAAACCTCAGCATCTTAGAATTCAGGGAACTAAAATGGATTGGAACGAGCAAATTTAACTTGGATGGTCATTATATCTACTAGAGTGGGCAAAAATCCCATAGGAGAAATGGAGGAGCCCTCATAATCCATGAAAGAGTCTGAAATGCAGTACTTGGGTGCAACCTCCAAAAAGAGAGAATCAGCTCAGTTCATTTCCAAGGCAAACCAATCAATATCACTGTAATCGAAGTCTATGCCAAAAACGCTGATGCTGAAGCAGCTGAAATTAATCAGTTGTATGAAAACCTACAAGAATTTGCCGAACTAACACAAAATTAAAGATGTCATCAACACAGGGGATTGGAATGCAAAAGTAGGAAGTCAAGAGGGATCTGGAGTGATAGGCAAGTTTGACCTTGGAGTACAAAATGAAGCAAGGCACATACTAATTGAATTCTGCCAAGAGAATGAACAGGTTATAGTATATATCCTTTTTCAACACCCAAGAGACGACTGTACAGAAGGATGTCACCGTATGGTCTATGCCAATGTCAGATGTCAGATTGATAGTATTCTTGGTAGCAATCAAGGGGGAGAAGCTGTATACAGTCAGAAAAAACAATACCTGAACTTGACTGTGGCTTATCATCATATCATCAGCTTCTCATGGCAAAAATGCAGGCTTAAATTAAACGGGGCAGAGTGGTGTGGGGCAGAGGGCAGAACTTCTAGGGCAGCCAGGTACAACTTAAATCAAATCCCCCTGCCCCTGAATATGCAGTGGTAGTGACAAATAGTTTCAAGGGTTTGGATGCAGTAAGCAGAGTGCCTCAAGTGCTGTGGAAGGAGATCTAAAATACTGTACAGTGAACAAGCCCATCCCAATGAAAAGGAAAACATGATGCCAAAGTGATTGTTTGAGAGGGTTTGCAAATAGCTATGGAAAGGGGAGAAGCAAAAAGCTTGACGAAAAGGCAAATGTACCGCCAACTGGTTTTAGAAAAGGCAGAGGAACTAGAGATCAAATTGCCAACATCCGCTGGATCATGGAAAAAGCAAGAGAGTTCCAGAAATACATCTCCTTCTGCTTTGTTGACTATGCCAAAGCCTTTGACTCTGTGGATCACAATAAACTGTGGAAAATTCTGAGAGATGGGAATACAAGACCACCTAACCTGCCTCTTGAGAAATCTGTACACAGGCCAGGAAGCAACAGTTAGAACTGGACATGGAACAACAGACTGATTCCAAATAGGAAAAGGAGTACGTCAAGACTGTATATTGTCACCCTGCTTATTTAATTTATATGCAGAGTACATCATGAGAAATGCTGGACTGGAAGAAACACAAGCTGGAATCAAGATTGCCAGGAGAAATATCAATAATCTCAGATAGGCAGATGACACCACCCTTATGGCAGACAGTGAAGAGGAGCTAAAAAGCCTCTTGATGAAAGTGAAAGAGGAGAGGGAAAAAGTTGGCTTCAAGCTCAACATTCAGAAAACGAAGATCATGGCATCCAGTCGCATCACTTCATGGGAAATAGATGGGGAAACAGTGGAATCAGTGTCAGACTGTATATTTTTGGGCTCCAAAATCACTGCAGGTGGTGACTGCAGCCATGAAATTAGAAGATGCTTACTCCTTGGAAGAAAAGATATGACCAACCTAAATATCATATTCAAAAACAGACACATTACTTTGCCGACTAAGGTCCGTCTAGTCAAGGCTATGGTTTTTCCTATGGTCATGTATGGATGTGAGAGTTGGACTGTGAAGAAGGCTGAGCACCAAAGAATTGATGCTTTTGAACTGTGGTGTTGGAGAAGATTCTTGATAGTCCCTTGGACTGCAAGGAGATCTAACCAGTCCATTCTGAAGGAGATCAACTGTGGGATTTCTTTGGAAGGAATGCAGCTAAAGCTGAAACTCCAGTACTTTGTCCACCTCATGCGAAGAGTTGACTCACTGGAAAAGACTCTGATGCTGCGAGGGATTAGGGGCAGGAGGAGAAGGGGACGACCGAGGATGAGATGGCTGGATGGCATCACGGACTCGATGGACATAAGTCTGAGTGAATTCCGAGAGATGATGATGAACAGAGAGGTATGGTGTGCTGCGATTCATGGGGTCGCAAAGAGTTGGACACAACTGAGTGACTGAACTGAACTGAACTGAACTGAACCCCCAACTAAGTTCAGAGTTCCAGAGAAGAGCAAGGAGAGACAAGCAGAGCTTTTTCAATAAACAATGCTAAGAAACAGAAGAAAACAATAGAATAGAAAGACTAGAGAAATCTTCAAGAAAATTGGGAATATCAAAAGAACATTTCATCCAAAGATATGCACAATAAAGGACAGAAACAGTAAAGACTGAAAATAAGCCGGAGAGATCAAGATATGATGGAAAGAATATACAGGAGTGTAGGGGGGAAAAGGCATAAATGACCCAGATAAACATGTTGGTGTGATCCTTCACCCAAGATACGATGGAAAGAATATACAGGAGTGTAGAGGGGAAAAGGCATAAATGACCCAGATAAGCATAATGGTGTGATCCTTCACCCAGAGCCAGCCATTCTGGAGCATGAAATCAAGGGAGGTGATGGAATTCCAGCAGAGCTACTTAAAATCCTAAAAAACAATGGTATCAAGGTTGTGCTGCACTCCAGATGTCA
The DNA here is from genome assembly GCA_006410875.1 of Neotragus pygmaeus. Lineage (NCBI taxonomy): Eukaryota > Metazoa > Chordata > Mammalia > Artiodactyla > Bovidae > Neotragus > Neotragus pygmaeus. Next base: position 76,528 of record SJYV01055743.1, read on the forward strand.
GCAGATCTGGAAAATCCAACAACGGCCACAGAGCTGGAAAAAGTCAACCCTTTTCCCAATTCCCAAGGGTAGGACTAAAGAACGTTCAAACCACCACACAATTGTGCTTGTCTAATTGTGCTAATAAAGTTATGCTCAAAATCCTTCATGCTAGGCTTCAGCATTACATGACCTGAGAAATTCTAGATGTTCAATGTAGGTTTAAAACATCTGAGGAACTGGAGCTCAAGTTGTCACCATTTGCTGGATGACAGAAACAGCAAATTAATTTCAGAGAAACCTCTACCTCTTTTTCACTCACCACCTGATAAAGTCTTTGGTTGTGTAGAGTATAACAAATTGTGGAAAACTCTTCAAGAGGTGGGAATCCAGGACCATCTTTACCTGGATCCTCAGAGACCTGTAGGCAGGTCAAGAAGCAAAAGTTAGAACCACCTATGGAAAAACTGACTGGTTCAGGATGGAGAAAGTATGACAAGGTTGTTGATTATCACTTTGCATATTTAACTTAAGCGCATAGAACATCAGGAGAAATTCCAGGCTGGATGAGCTACACCTGGAATCACGATTGCAGGGGGAACTGTCAAATGTCAACATATGCATATGAACACCACTCTAATGATAGAAACAAAGAGGGACTGAAGCACCTCTTGATGATGGTGAAGGAGAAGAGTGCAAAAAAAAAGGCATAAGGCACATTATTAAAAAAAAAATCAACCCAGGTCACAATATCCGATTCCATCACAGCATGACAAATAGAATGAGGATAAGGGAAGGCTGTTCCTCTTCTTGGGCTCTCCAAACGCTGCAGATGGTGACTGCAGCCATGAAATTAGAAAACAAATGCTCATTGGCTGGAAAGCTGTGACAAACCTAGACAGTGTGTAAAAGAGCAAAGCTATAACTTTGCTGACAAAGGTCCATATAGTTGAACCTGTGGTCTTTCTAGTAGTCACACATAGTTGTGAGAGATGGACCATGAAGGAGGCAGAACATCAAAGAACTGATGCTTTCTGAACTGTGGGGCTGGAGAAGATTCTTGAGAGTTCCTTGGACAGCAAGGAGACCAAACCAGCCAACCTTCAAGGAAATCAACCCTGAATACTCATTGGAAGGACTGCTGCTGAAACTGAAGCTCTAATACTTTGCCCACCTGATCCAAAGAGCCAGCTCACTGGAAAAGACCCCAGTGCTTGGAAAGATGGAAGGCAGAATGTGAAGCTGGAGACAAAATGAGATGAGATGGTCGGAAGACATCACCGAGGCAGTGGATATGAACCTGACAGACTCTGGGAGATGGTGGAGGACGTGGAGACTGGTGTGCTGCCATCCACAGCTTCACAAAGTGTCAGACACGACTTGGCCACTGAACAACCACAAGGAAGTGTCCTAATTTCATCTTTTACCTTTAGCTGTCAAAATTTTCTAGCATCACTTGTAAAAGAGATTATCTGTTCTCCATTGCCTATTGCTGCTTCCTTTGTTGTAGATTATGGAACCATTTGGGCATGAATTTATCTCCAGGTTTTCTATCATGTTTCATTGGTCTATATTCCTGTTTCTGTATCAGTTCCATGCTGCACTGATTACTATAGCTCTGTTGTAAAGACTGAAGTCAGGGAGTCTGAATCCTCTAGCTCTTCTTGTTCTCTCTCAAGACAGCATGGCTCCTTAAGGTCTTCTCTATTTCTATACAAGTGGTAAAAAGAAATTTTTTTTTTTTACTATTATTATTGAAAAATTCCATTGGTACTTTCATATGACTGGCACTGAATCAGTAAACTGTATTTTGTAAGTGTAGCCCTTATCACAATTTTGGATTCTTCCAGTACACGAGTATGCATATCTCTCCATCTCTTTGCATCACTTTTGTTTCATCCATGCCTTATTCTTTCCTGTGCACCAGTCTCTTCCCAGCCTAGGAAGGTTTATTCCCAGGAATTTTACCCTTCTTGTTGCCACAGTGAATCGGACTGCTTCCTTAACTTCTGTTTATGATTTTTTGTTTTTGTTGCACAGGAAAGCAAGAGATTTCTCTGTGTTAATTTCATATCCAGCGACTTCCCCAAAGACTTTGATTAGTTCTAGTCATTTCCTGGTGGCATCTTTGGATCCTCTGGGCATAGCATCACGTCATGTGCAAATAGTGACAGTTTTATCTCTTCTTTTCCATTTCGTTTGAAAATTGTCTTCTTCTTCTCCTCTGATTGCTGTCACTCAGAGTCCCAAGACTATACTGAATAACAGTGGTGAGAGTGGGCATCTTTGGCTTATTCATAATGTTAGGGGACATGCTCTCAGTTTCTTACCATTGGGAGTCATGTTTGCAGTGGATTTCTCCATATGTGGAGGCCTTCATTAGGAAGATTGAAGAATATTCCTTCTGATCCCACTGCGTGGCCAGGTTTTCCCATATACCCATCATAAATGGGTGTTGAATTTTGTCAAAAGCATTTTCTGCATCTGTATCCTAAATCGTTTCAGGACTTCCCCTTGGAAAACTTAGATATATTTCAGCATTCTTTCATCTTTTCTCCCCCTGATGCAATGAGCTGACTCATTTGAAAATGCCCTGATGCTGGGAAAGACTGAAGGTGAAAGGAGAAGTGGTCAGCAGAGAATGAGATGGTTAGATAACATCATCAACCCTGTGGACATGAATCTGAACAAACTCTGGGAGACAGGAAGGGAAGTCTTGCAGGCTAGAGCCCATGGGATTCCAAAGAGTTTGGTATGACTTACTGCCTGAACAACAACACAAATTTTCTCCTTCTATGATTGGCACTACTATTCCTTCTTGACTACTTCCTTTGGTAACTCACTGCACACTATCCATATCTCAGTTATGTTTAATTTTACTCCTTACCATGCTTTAGATTCAGCCATATATCACTGTCTTTGTTGCCACCCACCTGGCCCCAAATGTGTGGATTTCTCAAGTCCAGACGACTCAGTGTTCTCCTATCCATTCTCCAGCATCCACGTATGTTGTTCAAACACTGTCTACCTTGCTAGAGTCAGAGAAAATTGTCACTCACCAGCTAAGCCATGTGACAGAAACTAAGATCTTGAGAAGAGCCAGTGAGAACTCTGAATTCTACCTTATTCTCAATCTTCATGCTGTTCCTTTAACTCTATTCTTCAATCACACTGACATTTCAGTCTGTTCCATTCTTCTCGGTCTCACCATCTGTGCCTATGCTTCCCTTGTATTATTTTTTTT
>SJYV01055745.1:0-14192 GCA_006410875.1 Neotragus pygmaeus
TTTAGCATCAGTCCTTCCAATGAATATTCAGGACTGATTTCCTTTAGGATGGACTGGTTGGATCTCTTTGCAGTCCAAGGGACTCTCAAGAGTCTTCTCCAACACCACAGTTCAAAAGCATCAATTCATCGGTGCTCAGCCTTCTTCACAGTCCAACTCTCACATCCATACATGACCACTGGAAACACCATAGCCTTGACTAGATGTACCTTAGTCGCCAAAGTAATGTCTCTGCTTTTGAATATACTATCTAGGTTGGTCATAACTTTTCTTCCAAGGAGCAAGCGTCTTCTAATTTCATGGCTGCAGTCACCATGCATAAGTAAATATTTTCAAGTCACTGATTCTGAGTCTTAGGGTCAGTGTATATTTCCATTGCCACCATTTCTTTCCTCTTGTCTACGGCAGTGGTCTCAGGGTACCTTCTGAGACCCTGGGGAGATTTTTCATATTAACGGTAAAAATGCAGATTGGAAAACAAAGCTATTACGCCATTTGACTCTTTACCTTAACTGGAAGAGTATAAATATGTGTTTATTGGTTTTCAATGGCAGATATCTTCTCCCTAAACTTACATGGGTTTATAGACATTTTGGGATAGTAACTCTGGAAACCAGACTATTTTTTTAGACTTTAGAGATAATACAAATGATGTTACTGTGTTCTTTCCTATTTTTTCTTTATTTCTTATTCCTTATCACATCCTGCTTCAGGTTAAAATGACTACACATTATTTTTTTGATTTATATTCACTGTAATTGATTATTTCCTTTGAAGTTTTATTTGTTGTATGTAATTATTTTGACTTGTGAACCATGTTTTAAGCCAAATTCCAATCAAAGAAGAAATTGTATATTCTTACATTTAGGAACTGTTTAGAAAACGTACCTGAGTGGGTCTGTGAAAGCCGAAAGCTAGAAGTTTTGGATATTGGCCATAATCAAATATGTGAACTTCCTGCACGGTGAGTATTAAGCACAGATTAAGTTAGAGAATCTTACATAAGATGAACAATGGAAAAAACTGCTGGTTCAGTGTTTAATTTGCTATGATCCCCTGAAAGAGTTTCCTTTCAAACCTCATTTAGCATCTCTTACCTCTCGTGGTATCGTTAAGTCATAGTATTTCGTCAGGTAGTGACAGGTAGACTGAAGCTTTGACCGCTAGCCAGACTTGGCAAAGCTGTGTGGAGGCCGATGCTTGGTGGAACTTTTCAAATAAGCCAAAAGAAGTGTCCAGAGACTCAGCAAATGATATGGCTGGTTCACCTCTGTGATCTTAATTCTTTAAGAATCTTTACTGTCTGTTGTCTTAATGTGTCTGTCTTCTCATAGAAGAAATTTGAGAAGAATTTAATTTAAAAACTAAATTTCCATTTTTAATTCCTGAAAGCTCACTTTGTTTCTCAGCTGTATGTTACATCTGTACGTTCAGTCCATTTGAAAATGCTGGGCTTTATGCTCCGTGAGCATTAGGCGAGCCAGTGCAGAGCCCATCACCATTATCAAAAGGGGGAGGTGTGTGTGTGGGTGTGTGGGTGTGTGTGTGTATGTGTGTGAGTAAGAGAGAGAGACGTGGACAAAAGGTGACTACTAACGAGGAAAAGTAATTTGTTTAAAAAAAAAAATCTTGTCCTGTTATCTTTCTATCTATTTTTCTCTTCCCTACTCTGACCTCCCCGATTTAACACATGCAGCCTATGGAGTTTAAGGCCCCTGTGTCACTGCAGGCTGCAACAAATATATAAATAAACCAACAATTGCATAAATACAGGATAACTGATTTCTTACCCAGTTTGCCCGAGTTAATTAATCTCTGACTTGCTCTGCACTAGTACAGGATTTGGGGGATCTAAACAAATGCTTATTCAAAGTAAACCCAGATGCTCTATTGTCATTAAATGCAAACAGCGTTTGTTTTTATGTGTGTTTAACACATGGGACAATAACATACATATTGTTTGCTCATTTAATAGTGTTGTTTAGTTGCGAACTTTGTATCAGCCCTGTAATTAATCTAATATCCAGGCCAAGACAGCGATTCATTAGAAACTGATTGAACCTTCAAGCTTTGTTTGTCTAAGTGATGTGTGTGAAAGGGTTTGACATTTAGAACCAGAGATACGTGGAAAGGAAGCTGTTTATTCTCCAAAAGGATTGAACAGATTCTGTCATTAGCACGTATACTCATTCTGTAGTCATGAAATCTACTTTCTTACATGGAAAAATGAAGATAAAGATTGTGCTACCTTCTTTCACCATCTTTCTATTTAAGGATAAAGTGTGTATGTGTATGTGTGTCTGCATGTGTGTGTGAGAGAGATAAATAATCCCATCCTCTGGACCAAATCCAGAGTTACCGGTTAGAGTGGGCGTCCCAGAGGCCAGCCCTGCAGTAACTGGCTGAAGACCGTCCTGGATGCCTTGTCTCCTCCAGCCTCTAAACCCGCAGAGGCAGGTGTGTCCTTAACGGTGGCCCCCGGCGTCACCACGTTGAGACAGTTTGGTAGCATCTTTGTGAGCAAAGATTCTCGTTTTGATACTTAAAGTGAATCAAGTTATGGCTGTAGATTAGAGTGACTTTAAGAACTTTTAAGTGAGTGAGGTCGAGATGGTGTAAAACAGGAGGCGGTTGAGGAAGCCTTGTTCTTTGACGTCAGTGTGAGTGAGCTGTCGCTTCCAGTGACCCAGACGTGAATCACAGCCTCGCTTCCCCACAGTCCCCAGGCTTCTGTGTTTAACACAGGACACGCTTTATTCTCCACAATAGTTGCTGTCCCAAGTGATCATAAAGCAGATTTTGCTTCGATAAACACAAACTCATCATTTATTGCAGTTTTGATAACCCATTGAAGAAAAAGCCACACTTCCCAACAGCTTGTTTAAGGCTCAGAAGAAAATGCTGCAACAAGCCCCTCTGTTCTCTTTAGAAGGGAGTCTGCTTTGGTCCAGGATGAAATCAATGAGAAAATAAAAGTGATCAGATCCAGGGAAGTGAGGAAAGGAACGAATAGTTACTGTGAAATGCAGCTGAGGAAAATGTAACATTCCCAGTGGGCAGTGGTAAAAGTTTATTTGGACAAAAGAACCCTTGTTGAATGTTGCTCCTGTAGGTGAAAATTGCTCAGCTCTGTTTCTTCAGTCTCCTGTGGGCAGAAGCACCCTGTGCTTGGGGCGGCCCTGGGCGCAGACTTTGCCCGGAAGCGGGCGGCCTCCCAGTCTCCTCGTGAGGCTGACAAGACGAGGCCGCTGCCTTCGGCATCTTCCGTGAAGCTCATTTTTCCTCTTCACTGAGTAGAACTGCTTTGAAAATAGTCCTTTTCATAGTTTTTCCCACCCTCTTTTTTTTTTTTTTAAGTATGGAAAGCATTGAAATATGAAGAGCTCAAACTTTGAGCTTAACATGAATCTGCAGTTGCCCTGGTGCATTTAGGCTTCTTGAGATAGTTTTCGGCCTCCCGCCCTGTTCGCTTTCAGGCCTTCACCCCAGGTGAGCCGTCAGTAAGTCGCCTCTCTCTGCCCCTGTTCTCACAGCCTGTTTTGCAACAGTGGTCTCCGGAAACTGCTGGCAGGACACAACCGGCTGGCCAGGCTTCCTGAAAGGCTGGAAAGGACCTCTGTGGAGGTCTTGGATGTGCAACACAACCAGCTCCTGGAGCTGCCGCCCAGCCTCCTGATGAAGGCCGACAGGTAAAGCTGCGGGTTTGCTCTGCTTGTTCACTGACTTGTGAAATGCCCCTTCGTTAGCAGCCTCATCTCAAATGTGTTATTCACTCAGTCATGTCCAACTCTTTGTGACCCCATGGACTGCAGCCCACCAGGCTCCTCTATCCATGGAATTTTCTAGGTAAGAAGACTGGAGTGGGTTGCCATTGCCTTCTCCAGGGGATCTTCCTGACCCAAGGATCGAACCTGGGTCTCCTGCGTTGCAGGCAGATTCTTTAACCTCTGAGCCACCAAGGAAGCCCAGCCTTGTCTTAGGTGATCTCGGGCCATCTCAAGTAGACTTTGTGACTATCCGAGGCTTTCCCGGTGGCTCTGACGGAAAAGAATCCACCTGCAAGGCAGGAGGCTCTCTTTTGATCCCTCGGTTGGGAAGTTTTTATTAATCCTCTTTTTTTTTTTCAAAGAAATCTTTTTATCCAGATGTAACTTCTGATAATAAACGTGTACAACTCTTAAGCATACTGGTCCGTGAACTTTTACGCACATATATACTGCATAACCATCACCCAGATCGAAAGAGAATATTTCCTTCATACTTTTCCTTCTGTTTTCCTCACTGAAAAATGTGTTCTCTGTGCTTAAAGTAAGTTACAATAAATTCCTACTGGAACAGTTACTGAGAAATAATGAGATTGTGGGGAAACGCGGTTGCTCCTTTGTAATGGTCAATGGTACATCATTGCCCAGACAGAGAGAGCAGCATTTCAAGGTCCTTTAAAGAGTTGTTCTTGCCTTTGCATTCGTATGAAAAGACGGCGCAGAGCCTAGCAGGAGCTCTAGTCTTGTTTCTTATTGTTACGAATATAGGATGTGGTTTCTTCCCCTGCAGAGAACTCTGTATCCTTGCTGTAACCTGTGTTTTCTTTCCTGAGGCTAGCTAGGCAAAACCTGGGTGCAGTTCTGTAATGGGAGTCTGCTTGTTCTCTTGGGGGATCTATGCTGAACTGGTAGGAAAAACATAGGTAGATGCATTCAGGTTTTAGGAGTCTAGGGTGAGGTAGAGCTGAACTCTGGGTCCTGTAAGCTCCTGGCTCGCAGAGAAGGTGAACAGAGCTGGACCTCTCCAGTAGATAGGAATCACGCTTGTTCATTTCTGAGGATTTAATTCTAAAGGGACACTCATATATGCCTTGCATTCTCTGAGGCGTCAGTAAGCAGCCCCTGAGTCTCCCAGGTTCCAGGCGCGTCTGACAGCATGTGTCTGAGGGTGCGTGTACCATGGTCCAGGGCATGCTGTGTCCATGTTCAGATGTGTTCACATGAGGAACTTGCTCCACAGGCTGCCCTGCTGGCCCCTGCGGTCGGGAGCTGCTGCGCGAGGAGCTAGGAGGGGCAGCTTTAACGAGCTTGTGCCACAGGCTGCCCTGCTGGCCCCTGGGGTCGGGAGCTGCTGCGCGGACTGTTGCCTCGTGGCCCTCCGTCCATCCCCCATGTTGCCTAGGCTGTACAGTCCCAAGTGGACAGGGCTGACTGTATGAGCTGGAATATTTCTAGTTACACAGTGTGAAAACCTTAGGACCCACATCAAGCCTCTGAAGGAGGACCCTGCCACCCGGCGGGGAGAGGAAGCCGAGCCTACAAGTGAGAACGAAAGGCCTTTGGGCAGAGGCGCCCTTGTCTGAATCCACAGGCCTGTCCAGGGCCAGCTCACTTTTGAAAAGTCAGCTCTGTCTCAGGACGTAGGCAGCCTCTGCGGGTCTTGGGAGGAGGGCAGGCCGTGTTCCATGCGGCTCTAGCCCGGGAGTGCTCTGGAGTAAGGGGCCGAGGGAGCTGGGAAGGGCAGGCATCCTGCTTCTGTCGTGTGAGAGAGAAGCGAACGATCCAGAGGGGCTGAAGTGAGAAACGTCCCGGAAGCACGCTGCGTCTCCAGGCTCCTGTCGCCGCTGACCTTGTGGTCCTCACTCGGTCAGCAAGTCCAAGAGGTTTGAGTCTCTGGGGCAGACCGGGTTATGAAAAGGGTGGGTTAAGTCAATGAGATCTTTTTTGAACAACGTTCTTGTATTATCTCACTCGTTGGAAGACAAGAAAAACAGAACTTTTAAAAACTGAAATATGATTGACTTACAATATTATATTAGCTTAAGGTGTACAACAGCATAGTGATTCGATTAATCTTTATAGATGACATGCTATACAAAGTTATGATAAAAATACTGATTTTATTCCCTCTGTTGTACCATACTATTTACTGCCTGTTAAAGGGTTAATACTTTTTTCTACTTATCCCATTTCCAAAACCTAAGTAATTGAGGTTTTATCTATCTACTTTAAGATTTTTTAATTGAGATTAATTAAGATTTTACGTTGAGGCATAAATTACATTCAGGAAAATGTTGGGATAGAGTATATTTGGCTTGATTTGTTTGAGGGGAAGGAATAAACTACTACTGACATTGTTGGGAGTAGGTCAATCTAAAGACACGAAGCTTAAAATATTAGAAGAGGGTTTTTTAGGAGACAGTCATCACAAGCTCCTTGCAGGCGGTTTCAGCTGTGACTTGTTTTATTTGCTTGGTTCGGGATGGCTGGTGTCTTACTGACCTTGTCAGTTTATGTCACTGGGTTGGGTGCTGCAGGAAATGGAAAAATGACTAATCCTCAAGGTGCTTACAGCCTAATGCCGAGCTTAAAATAGCTGCACAATAAACTAATGAAACGTGGAGTTAGAGGGAAAGAGGACTGTAAATGGTGGGGCTGGGTTTCTTCTAGGCTCCTGGTATGAAGAGCAGCATTCTGCTGTATATGCAGAGCTTTGTGTCTGGTAGATGGCTCCAGGCAGTGATGAAACCGCTTCAATTCTCCTTCCATTCAGTTTGCTTCATAGTACAAATCTTGAAAAATATATGTAGATGCTCACTTTTTCTTCCTTTTTTCCTGGTAATAAATTATTGTTACCAGTTCTGTGGTTATGTAACTGAGGAAAAGGCCTGAATATGTAAGTCTTCATAAGTTAAAAATGCTTTAGTTTGTTCTCTAAATAGAACTTGTGCTTGGAAGCTTCATGAGGGGTCAGAAAAACGTGTGTTATTGGAGAGAGCAAAAGGGTGAACTCTCTTTCCAGGGAGATTTCTTTAGCTCTGGATCTTGCTGCTAAAACGCAGTGTCCTGGCCCTAATTGCATGGTACTGTCTGTGAGAGGTTACAGCTTTGGGATGGTGTCTTTTGATCTGCTTGACCTGGTAGCAGTTAGCTGGAGAAGAGAGAGGAACCTAAATTAGATGCCTTGCAGCGACACCCTCGGCTTCCTCTGAGAACCTCAGGCCAGGTTTTCCCGCCGTGCTTTTATTTGTCTTTGGCCACGCTGGGTCTCTGCTGCTGCTGGGGCTCTCCCCTGGTTTGGGGGGCGGAGGCCGCTCTTGGCTGCGGTGCGCGGCTTCTCGGTGCTGTGGGAACCCGGTTGCAGAGCACGGGTCTAGGGCACGCCAGCTCAGCAGCTGTGGCTCCAAAGCACCTGCAGACTGATTGCATTAAAATTCTTATGACGTGAATCAGCAGTTTAAATTTATGAGTTTACTCTCCATGTTTTTCTTTGAATGTTGTGTCTTTTGACTTGCAGCTCAATAACTATAGACAGATGTGAAGTATGGTGGACCATATTTGCCAGTAAATGGACTGTGATTTTGTATCTTGTGATCAAGACAGGACTTGGTTCTGTGAGGGAAACTGGCAAATACTCTAATCTGGATCTTAGCTGGCCTAGTCCTCCCATCTTACTGAAGTTGAGAATTTTCTTGATGGAAACCCCCAAAAGGGTTTCAGATAATCCGTGTTCTTCAGCAGATGGACGGGAGTGGAGTGATATCCCCGTGGGTCACCGGGCTGGATGGGTGAGGTGCCGCCGTCCTGCTGCTGCTCCTGAGAGCTCGGTGGAGGCTGGTTCCCAGGCCATTTTGCGTTTTCGCTCTTACGTCATGGCCAGAGAACTGCTCCTGATGAGATAAGTCTAATTAACAAAGCCACAAAGGGCCCTTCATAGGAGAGTTACAGACCCTGTTATAAGTGGAGATTGGGGTCTGCTTTTTACCCCTGGTTGGAAACAGGGTATTTTCAGGGGATGGAAAGGAGGGGAGAGTGTATGTACAAATGAAGTACGTGGTGATTATTAAAATATCCCCAGAATGTTAGTCACGTTGCAGACCATAAGTTTTAGTGACTCAGACAGAATGGGTGTAAATATCAAAAGGACTGAAAGGGAACAGAAGATTTGGGAAAGCATGATCAATTGACCATGACAACTGGTCCCTCTTGGCAAAGATAGAAAATTTCTGACATTTTGAAGAGCTAGATTGCCTGTATTATTTTTCCTAAGGGAAGAAAGTTATCTTGTGAAGTTCTGATGTTTTGATAGCCATAGTGAAATAAAATAGTGTTTCCCCTAGATCCCCTAGATTACCTACTAAACATGCATTTTTTCTGGCCATTTTCTCATTTCTACTGACTCAACTTGGCCAGTCATCAGAATTCTTAATTCTTTGTAGATTTTTGAAGGCTTGTGTGCTGTACTTCGTCATTCAGCACATCCAGCTCTTTGCAGCCCCATGGACCACTGTAGCCCGCCAGGTTCCTCTGTCCAAGGGGATTCTCCAGGCAAGAATACTAGAGTGGATTGCCATGCCCTCCTCCATTGAAACCTTTACCCTGACCTAATTAATAAGAATATCTGGGAGGTAAAGTTGAGAATCATAGACCTTCTGGAATGAGAACATCACTTTTGTGTGTTTTTGCTAGAAGTGCATTACGTTATTCTAATGATAATAAAACATCAAACAAATCTAAATTGACAGACATTCCACAGAATGTACTAAGTGTCAAGGTCAATTGAAACAAATTACACTGATTAGAGGAGACATATGAGGCACGATAAGGAACTGGAATGTGCAGCCCTCATTTGGCTTCTGGACCAGAGAGGGGACGCGTGTTGGGTGACTGGCTGAATCGGGGAAGGTCTGCAAATTAGCTTACAGTGTCGCCTCAGTGTTAGTTCTTAGTATAATTACGCTTAATTTTTAAAGTTAATCCTTTTTGAGTTCTTGTTCAGCAGGTCTTCCGTCTGTATGACCTTTGTTCCCTCGCTCTGTAGGCTTGTGATCTTTACTGACCAAGCCAGGCACGTTTTCAGACCTTGCCACATAACAACGTGTGCATTCTGTTAGGCTGTATGTATATACTTTCTCTTCCCATGCAGTCTCACTATTAAGTGGTCTTGCTGTACAATGAATAATAGGCATCCTTTTTTCAAACGGGTAAGTGGGGATGTAGTAATTTAGTGGGTTTCTACCAGCACTTAAAAAATGGGATAGAAAATATCAGTGTAGGACAGAGTAAGGTTAAATACTGTTGCAAGAAACTTTTGTTTCTGTGTGTGTATTTTGCATCTTCACCAGGTGGTCGTGTAAAATGCATGTTGTACTCTTAGTTGCCACTAATGAGAAGTTTGAAAGTCCCTGCTTTAAGAGCTACCAGTCTTTTGAAGATAGATGAAGTTGTTAAAAGCATTGCATTGTGTAGACACATCAGAAGTAATTTAGAGCATTTTGTTTGACACCTCTTAAGGATTTTGAGAGCCAGAAATCAGGGGGTTGTATAAAAGTTAAAGGATTTCACTGCGCTTAGGGGTCTTAAGCTTTTGCATTTTTAAGAGACCACAAGTCACAGTACCTATCTGCATAAAAAATAACTTGAATGCAGAATACCTAGTCTGCCTGCAAATACATAGATCTGTGGTGGCACCGATCCTGTGCTTCATTTCAAGGACAGAATTTGGCTGTAAAATTTAAAGGTGTGCTGGGAATTGCTGGAAAAAAAAAAAAAAAAAAAAAAACCAGAAGCAAAACAGAAAACCCTGGAGGAGCCAGAACAGACGGACAGAATGTGCCAGGCAAGAACAGAGGGATTGCTCAAGAACCAGGAAGCGGATTTGTCCCCTGTCGCCGTGGGCAGCTCTCCAGATGCTTCAGGGCAGGAATCCTGTGTGAGTGTCCTTCTCTACAGCGTCACACTCTCTGCTGAGGAAAGGCTCGAGTGCTCTGCCTGAGTGTTCCGTTATTTTAGGGATGGAGCTTGAAGTGTGTGTGGTGTGTGTGTGGTCTTCACACTGCCCAGCAGGTGCTCTGCTTGGCCTCCAGCGTTTTGGGGGAAGATGATATGAAAATGTCCTCAGGAAAATGTTTTATTATTTCTGTTTCTATCAGTTACATTTTGGAGACTTGTATTAGGTAATCATGGGCTTTCTTGGGGCTTCTCTCGTGGCTCAAATGGCAAAGACCTCTGGGTCGGAAAGATCCCTTGGAGAAGGGAATGACCACCCACTCCACTCCTCTTGTCTGGCAAATCCCATGGACAGAGGCGCCTGGCAGTCTACAGTCCATGGGGTCGCAGAGTCATACACGACTGAGCGACTGAACACTACCCCTTTCACATAGTGGGGTCTTTAAGATCAGTGAGATCTGAGTTTATTTCTGACTCTGCCACTCATTTCCCAGGTGGCGTTACTGTCAAAGAACCTGCCGGCCATTGCAGGAGATGAGAGACACTGGTCTTTCGAAGCTTCCCTGGTGGCGGAAGATAGCAAAGATCCTGGGTTGGGAAGATCCCCTGGAGAAAGGAATGGCAACCCACTCTAGTATTCTTGCCTGGAGAATCCCATGGACAGAGGAGCCTGGCGGGCTATAGTCCATGGGGTCGAAAAGAGTTGGACATGGCTGAGCCCACGCGTGCACACACACAGCCACTAATTGCTATTTAACAGCAGCCAAGTAATTTGACTTTTCTCAGCTTCAGTTTGTCTTCTGTGAAATGGAGCGGGGGCATCTCTGGATGGTGGGGGNAAAAGAGTTGGACATGGCTGAGCCCACGCGTGCACACACACAGCCACTAATTGCTATTTAACAGCAGCCAAGTAATTTGACTTTTCTCAGCTTCAGTTTGTCTTCTGTGAAATGGAGCGGGGGCATCTCTGGATGGTGGGGGGATCAGATGAAACAGGAAATAGGAAAGCTGTGGTCTCTACAGAGCACTTTACCGAAAGACGGCAATGACATGCAATTGTTTTCCTCTGGTCTTTATGAGAGGGTTGAGTGGTGAAGAGGGTTCCATGGATCAAAGTCTTCATGGCGTATTAAACAAGTCTTTTATGCAGTTACTGCAAAAATCTACAAGGGAGAAGCTTGAAGACGTTCTCCTGTACCATACGGAGTTGATACCTAACTCAGTGCTTTAGGAATTTAACTCTCTGGAAGGTTTTGAAAGCAGAAGAGGGTAGGGTTTTACACTCTTATTTATTGAGTAAAACTGTTATCTGGACTTGAGACATTTTACAGAATTAAAGCAGTTGCTCACTCTGATGGATATAACACGTAGATGATTAAACCAACTTGATCTGCCTTCTGCTGAAATGTGTGGCTGTGTGACAGGTGTGTTTATTTCTTGAAGGGTGGGCATTGAATTTAATTTCCCTGAGACGGTTATAATCAGAAATGCTTTTAGGCCAGTTGTTTGCTCTGTGACCGTTAACTAACGAGATGATTCAGTCAGGCTTGATTCAGCTCAAGCTCAATCTCTCGAAACCAGCCATATAGTTTCAACTTAGTTTTATTTCCTGGAGGGGTGGAATGTGGGATCCCCCCCTCAGTTTCCCATAAAGAGTATATAAGCTTCAATACAGGCAAATTTCAACACGATGAGTGGACAAGTCTTTCTGGAAATCACTTCCGTGTTGTAAGGAGTTTTAAAATTTTCTTTAGTAGTTTTCTAGGTGAGCATTCACTGGTCAGTCTTTTTTCCTTTTTCAAAACAAATTTCCTTCTTTTTTTCCTGGCCTAAAAATAATGCAAATATTCATAGGTTAATTTCTTTTCCTTTCATGGGTTTATAACTACATATTTCCTAGAGAATTGTATCTTAATGAGATTGTCAGAGTTTCTCAGTTGGCCCTGTTCCAAAATGTTTTAGGGCAATGCATTTTAATGTTTTATAATTCTACACTGGAGAAATCCTAACAGGGTATTTAAGTCAGGTGATAAAATGAAAGTCATAAAAGTGCTTTAAAGAACTATGGTGCTGGAATGGGTTTCCTTCCTAGCTCAAAACCATTTCAGAAACTGCATGAATGATCTTTACTTCCTTCTCTGTAGCGCACACGGCTGTAATTTCCCATGACTATTTATGGTCTGTACAGTCCTTTTCTAACTTCCTTTCTTTTCTTTTTTTAAATGTCAACGGAATACGTGTTTCTTTAATGGAAAATGTTCTATTTGGGGGAAGCTGCTTTTCCTTAGCTATGTCGTGGAGCTGTGTGTGTGTGTGTGTGTGTGTGTGTGTGTGTGTAAGTGTGGGGGCTGCAAGATCAGAGAGTATTGAATTAGTGGATTGAAAGCTTGGAACGACAGTCTTGGTGGTGACTTCTGAATACAGAGCTTTCTTTTTATCTTCGATTAAAAATATCTGTACCTGGTATTCCAGAGTCTTTCTTTTTAAGGAAGATTTTATTCTTTTTTTAACTAAGGTATGGTAAAATAGTCCCGAATTGAATCCAGAATGTGTCAAACCTGGGTGGTTTTGAAATGAGAGAAAGTCGATTCACTGACAGAGTGGTTCGTTCCAGGTAGGGGCTGGGGACCACGGCAGGTGGCTTTGGCGGCCATGGCGGGTGGGTCCCGTGGGCTCGGCGGCCGTGGCAGGTGACTCCTGTGGCTTGGCGGCCATGGCAGGTGGGTCCTGTGGCCTTGGCGGCCGTGGCAGGTGGGTCCTGTGGGCTGGACAGTCTCCGTGCTTGGTCACTGCAGGCCCACGATGGAGCGCCCGTGCTGGAGATCACTGGGATGCATCAGGGTTGTCTGTCTGCCCAGGTCCTGCTCCACCCTTTGCTTCCCTTTTCAGTGACTGGGAGCCTGATCCCAGCAAGGATTCTGTTTCAGTTCTCCAGCTTTGCGTTTTGCTTTTGTCTGTGTTTCACAGTAACTAAGGAAGTATTACAGTTTTTGGCAGTTTTGGTTATCTCAAGTATAAAAACATTCTTCATAGTTTAGCTGTTGTTCACACAATCATTTGGGTTACTGATAGCATGTATTAATATGTATCTTTCCATGTAAATTTTATTAAAAGTGAAAGTGAAAGTGAAATCGCTCAGTCGTGTCCGAGTCTTTGCGACCCGTGGACTATAGCCCACCAAGCTCCTCCGTCCATGGGATTCTCCAGGCAAGAATACTGGAGTGGGTTGCCATTTCCTCCAATTTTTTTAAATTAATTTTACTAAAGCATAATATAAATACAGAAATGGGAACGTANAGCCCACCAAGCTCCTCCGTCCATGGGATTCTCCAGGCAAGAATACTGGAGTGGGTTGCCATTTCCTCCAATTTTTTTAAATTAATTTTACTAAAGCATAATATAAATACAGAAATGGGAACGTAAGTATGAAAGTGTCAGTCGCTCACTCATGCCCAGCTCTTTGCAGCCCCGTGGACTGCAGCCTGCAGGCTCTCTGTCCGGAGAGCTCTCCAGGCAAGCGTACTGCAATGAGTAGCCCGTTTCCTTCTACTGCAAGTCCAGTACCTGATAACGTTTTCTCAACGTGAACATACTCATGTGACCAGCACCCAGATTAAGAACCAGACGGTATCGTACTGGAAAAATTAGAAGCTATCTTCTAGACACTGCCTCCCTTCCCTGACTTTTAATATTGTAGATTAGTTTTGCCTGATTTTGAACTCTGTAATTATGGAATCATGCAGTGTATCCTGTTACCTAGATTCTCTTATTAGTATCATATTTTTTAGATTCATCCTATTGATACATGTAGTTCTTCATTTTCACTACTATATAGTATTCCATTATTTTACTACAGATCAAATTATCTCTTGTAATTGTGAATATAAGTCAGTCAAATATGGTTTATACAGCATACTGAAAAGGACTTAGTCACTATGTGATTTAGTTACTTTGTGATCTAACATCTAATTGTTTTATTGCTGTGAAAACTCTTTTATTTTAAAATAGGCAATTGTGTTTCTCTCTCTTAACACAGAATATTAGGTTTACCTTATCACTCTCCTTTCTACTCCCCACCAGTTATAAAATATGACTTCCTTTTTCTTTTGTACTTCCATAAAAATCTATTTCTAGGGAATTCCCTGGCAGTCCAGTGGTTAGGACTCCGTGTTTCCACTGCAAGGGGCAAGGGTTCCATCAGGGAGCTCAGATCCTGCAAGCCGCACAGTGTGGCCAGGAAAAACAAACAAATAGAGTTGATCTCTGTCTCTTTGTAGTTAACTCATTTAGGTAGCTATTGTGTTCAGTATAGATTGTGGAGTCATATATCTGTATGCCTGCCAAAGCTAAAGCCTGTCTTTAAATTCGTATTTCTAAGCCCAGGCTTTAGTACGCAGGTGTCCGTCAGGAAACTCCTGGCTTTGCTGAGGACTCTGGAGTGGAGCTCTGGCCTCTCAGCATCGCTTTTCTAAACCCAGT
>SJYV01055747.1:0-103203 GCA_006410875.1 Neotragus pygmaeus
ATCCCTGGGTCAGGAAGATCCCCTGGAGGAAGAAATGGCAACCCACTCCAGTATTCTGTCTGGGAAATCCCATGGACAGAGGAGCCTCACAGGCTACAGTCCATGGGGTCACAAAAAGGGTCAGACAGGACTGAGAGACTAAACAACAGCTGTTGAAGTTTAAGGTGTGGAGCATAATGGATTGACTTATATACATCATGGGATGATTATCATAATAAGTTTAGTGAACATCCATCATCTCATATAGATATAAAATTAAAGAAATACCAAAAAACCACTTTTTCTTGTAGTGAGAACTTAGGATTTACAATCTTAACAACTTTCATATATAACACAGAGCTGTGTTAATTACACTTATCATGTTGTACACTACATCCCTAGTCCTTATGACTGAAGTTTGTACTTTTTGCCTGATGAAGTTTGTGCTTCCTCCAGTCGCCCCTTTCCTTACCCACCATGTCTGGTTACCACACATCTGATCTCTTTTTCAATGAGTTTGTTTTTGGAGTATAATTGGCCTGCGACACTGTTAGTTCCTGTTGTACAACACAGTAATTCAATGTTTCTATACATTTCAAACTGATCATCAGGATAGGTCTAGTTACAATATGTTGACACTCAAAGATATTACATAGTGTTTGACAATATTTCCCACACTGTACATTTCGTACCCATGACTCATTTATTTAGCAACTAGAATTTTGTACATCTTAATCTCTCTCATCTATTTCACTCCTCCCCTCAGCTCCTCCCCTCTGGCAACTACCTGTTTATTCCCTGGGTCTGTAACTGTTTTTCTGTGTTTGTTCATTTGTTTTCTTTCTTAGATTCCACATATAAATGAAATTATACAGCATTTGTCCTTCTCTATCTGACTTATTTCACTCAGCATAACACCCTCTAGGTCTACCCATGTTGTCACCCAATAGAAGGATTTAATTTTTTATGGCTGAGTGATAGTCCATTGTGTATACATACCACATCTTCTTATTTATTCATCTCCTAATGGGTACTTAGGTTGCTTCCATATCTTGGCTCATTATAGATAATGCTGCAATGATCATAGGGGTGCATATATCTTTTTGAATTAGCATTTTCATTTTCTTCAAATAAATAGCTAGTAACGGAATTCCTGAATCATATGGTAGTTCTATTTTTAATTTTTAAAAGAACCTCCCTACTGATTTTCCATGGTGGCTTCACTAATTTTTTCATTCCCACCATCGGTGCAAGATGGTCCCCTTATCTCCACATTCTAGCCAACACTGGTTATTTGGATTTTAAAAATATTTATTTATTTGGCTGCACTGGGTGTTAGCTGTGGCACGTGGGGTATTCCATCATCATTGCAGCATGAGGGATCTTTAGTTGCAGCATAGGAACTCTCAATTGTGGCATCTGGGATCTAGTTCCCCAACCAGGGATCAAACCTGGGCCCCCTGCATTTGGAGAACACTTTCTTAGCCACTGGACCATCTGGGAAGTTGTTTTTTTTTTTTTTTTAAATGATAGTCATTCTGACAGGTGTGAGGTGATTTCTCACTGTGATTTTGATTTACATTTCCCTGATGAATAGTAATGTTGAGCATCTTTTCATGTATCTGTTGGCCATCTGCATATCTTCTTTGGAAAAATGTCTCTTCAGATACTCTGCCTATTTTAATACTGGGTTTTGGGCTTTTTATTTATGCTGACTTATATGAGTTCTTTGTATGTATTTTGGACAGTAACTGCCTATTGGATATATTGTTTGAAATATCTTCTCCCATTTAGTAGGTGGCTTTTCATATTGTTAATAATTTCCCTCCCTGTACAAAAGCTTATTAGTTTGATGTAGTCCCACTTGCTTATTTTTGCTTTTGTTTTCCTTGTCTGAGGAGATATATCCAAAAAATACTGCCTATGTTTTCTTCTACCTTTCTGGTTTCAGGTCTTACATTTAAGTCTTTAATCCATTTTGAATTTGTTATTGTGCATGGTGTGAAAGAGTAATCCAGTTTCATTCTTTTGCATGTAGCTGTTCAGTTTTCTGAACATCATTTACTGAAGAGGCTATCTTTCCCTCATTGTATATTTTTGCCTCCTTTGTCATAGATTAATTTCCCATAGAAGCATGGGTTTATTTATGGGCTTTCTCTTCTGTTCCACTGATCCATGTGTCTATTTTTGTGCCAGTACAATGGAGCTTTTTTTTTTNAAAAAAAAAAAAAAAGAGTCCCAATCAAAGTTTACTTTTTCTATCCAAAAGACCACAGAGTAGGAGGCCTAACCTAGTAATATGGAAAATTGAAGACAAAAAATATAACAAAACACTTTACTCCAGGCAAACACTATATAAAAATCTGTGGCTCTGATCTATCTAGGTCAGTGATGGTTAAGTGGGGAGTTGAGACCTACACTCTTATGAGGCTGGAATGAGTTCCCCAGCACTCATGCTGAGGTAGTGTCAGAGAAAGCCAAGTAGGAAGCCAGGTCACTGATCTACACAGTAATATGACCTGTCTCAACTCCCCATCCACAGTGGTCTTAGTGAAAATACATTCGAAGTTTGCACGATTACTTTACCTGGCAATAGTGAGATGCCCTCACCTCTCCACTGAGGTGGTGTCAGAGAGGCTGTGGGGAGTCAGGTCCTTCCTGTTACTTAGCAGTAATGAGGTCATCCTCACTGAAGTGTCAGTGCAGGCCACATGGGAGCCAGAATTCCCCAAGCCTGCTCAGCAGTAATGGGGAGTCTTCTTCAAGAGGATACAGATAGAGGCTGAGAGGAAAACCTGGACTTCTGCTTCTGCCTGGCGGTAACATTTGGCACCCTCAATTCCCCTCTTGGAATGGTGTCAGAAAAGCCCAAGTAAAACAGAAAGTTTAATCAAGATCTAGATTCTCATAATTTTAAAATAATAATGTCCAGGTGTCAAGAGAATATCATACATACTAAGAACCAGGAGGATATCAAAGTAAGTGAAAAAGTCAATAGGTGGTAATGATGAATGGATTTAGATGCACAATAGAGGACAGAAGGAAGAATAGGTGAAACAAAAGATGGAAAAAAATAAAATTAGCCAATGTAAACAACAGAGAGCTGGAGAAGGAAATGGCAATCCACTCCAGTACTATTGCCTGGAAAATCCCATGGACAGAGAAACAACAGAGAAAAAATACACCACCCTCCCCCCCCGCCCCTGAATAAAAATTTAAAAAGATCCAGGAAACTTTGAGGTTATTTAAAAAGTTAATATTTGTGTCATTGGAGTCTGAGAAGAAAGATTGTGGGGTTTAAATAGTACTCCAAAATAATAGCTGAAAACTTCCAAAATTTGTCCAGAGATATAAAGCTACAAGTTCAAGAAGCTGAGAGGGCCTCAAATTTGATAAAAACCTAAGGAATCCAGACCAAGACTCACAATTATTGCAATCCTGAAAAGGAAAAGAAAAAGAATCCTGAATGCAGCCAGGGGTTGGGAAACTTTGTTGCATAGTTGCCAAGTCCTGTCTGACTCTTTTGTGACTCCATAGAAGGCAGTGGCAGCCCACTCCAATACTCTTGCCTGGGAAATCCCATGGACGGAGGAGCCTGGTAGCCAGCAGTCCATGGGGTCGCAAAGAGTCGGACACGACTGAGCGACTTCACTTTCACTTTTCACGTTCATGCCCTGGAGAAAGAAATGGCAACCCACTCCAGTGTTCTTGTCTGGAGAATCCCAGGGACGGGGGAGCCTGGTGGGCTGCCGTTTATGGGGTCGCATAGAGTCAGACGCAACTGAAGCAATTTAGCAGCAGCAGACTGTAGCCCATCAGGCTCCTCTGTTCATGGGATTTCCCAGGCAAGAAAACTAGAGTGGGATGTCATTTCCTACTCCAGGGTATCTTCCTGGTCCAGGATTGAACCTGCATCTCCTTCATTGCCAGGAGGATTTTTTACCACCGAGCCATCAGGGAAGCCATGGGAAACTTTACCAACAGGGAGAAATCTATTCAGATAACAGCAGATTTCTCATCAGAAACCATGGAGATCAGAATGAAGTATCACAATTTTGTTTTCAAGTGTTGAAAATAGAGTTGTCAACTAGAATCCTATACCTAGTGAAAATAATCCTTTAAGAATGAAAAAGAAATCAAGACATGCTCAGTTGGAGATAAAGCAAGAGAGTTTGTCATCTACCCTAAAATAAGGGCTAAACATCTTAGACTATTAGGAAGGAAGAAAAATCATGATAACTAAAAATATGGGTAAATACAATAAGCTTTTGTTCTCCATAAAGGGAAGTAAGGTGTTTTAACTCACTTGAACTAATAAAATGGCAATACCAGTAGAAATTATATAACAATCTATGTGTAAATAATGTGATGCTTAGAGCAATTATTAAAAACGCTATACAAATGGACATATTATAAATAAATAAAAATGAAATTCTAAAAAAATTCAAGGAACAAACAAAAAAGCAGGAAAAAGAAAATAGAAAGGGCAAACAGTGAAAGCAAAGAGAAGGAAAAATACAGTCAACTCAAGTTCTAAAATTTAGGTGGTGAACTTAAGTACTACTATATTTTACCCCACTCTGCCAGATTGGAATAAAAAATATTACTTAACTATATGTTGTCTATGACAAACTCACTTCAAATATAACAACAGAAGTCATTTTAAAGTAATACTTTAGAAAATATTTATCATGTAGAAATTAACCAATCAAAAACAAAAGTTGCTGTATCAATATTAGATAAAACAGACTTCAGAGTGAAGAAAATTGCCAAAAAGAGAGAAATGTTATATCAAGGGTTAATTCACCAAAAAAAAGTAATTCTAAATGTGTTTGTATTAAAAAACAGAGTTGCAAATTATGTGGAGCAAAAACTGATAGAACTGAAAGAAGAAATTGACAAATCCACAATCATTGCTGGAGATTGCAACACCCTTTGCTCAACAATTGATAGAGCAACTAGGCAGGAAAATAAGCAAGGGTATAGAAGAATGACGCAATTCTAGCAATCAGCAGGATTTAATCAACATTTCTAGAACACTTCATCCAGTAATAGGAGAATGCACATTATTTTCAAGTGTGCCTAGAACATACACCAAGTTAGTTTATATCTTGAGTCCCAAAACAAACCTTTACACATTTAAAAGAGTTGAAATCATACAGAGTGTGTTCTCTGATTACAGTAGAATCCAACTAAAATTACTAACAGAGTGAAAAATGTGAAATATTCAAACACTTGGAAACTAAACAACATATTTTTAAATATAATGTATCAAAGAGAAAGTATTAAGGAAAATTCTTGACCAAGATAGTTTCACTGTAGAATTTTACTAAACTTTCAAAGAATAATTAAAACCAGTGCTACATATCTTTGTCCAGAAAACAGAAGGAAAGGGAACACTTTCAAGTTATTTTATGAAGCTAGTATCACTCTGACACCAAAGTAAGACAAGGAAGTAGAAGAAAACTGTAAACAATATCCATCATTAATATAAGCAAGAATACTTAACAAAGACAGTAGTTCTCCCTTACGCAGGGTCTCACTTTCTGCTGTTTCAGTTACCCATGGTAAACTGCAAATATAAAGGGTAAACTGAAAATATAAATGGAACATTTCAGAAATATACAATTTATAAGTTTTAAATCTGTACACCATTCTGAGTACTATGATGAAATCCTGTGGCATCTAGCTCCATCCTGCCTGGGAAGCGAATCTTCTCCTTTTCCACATTGAGTGTCTTTGAAGTCCTTTTGGCTATCAGATCGACTGTCACAGTATTACAGTGTTTGTGTTCCAGCAAGCCTGAGTTTACTTAATAATGGTACCAAAGCACAAGAGTAACGATGCTGGTAATTCAGATATGTCAAAGGGAAGCCATAAAGTGCTTCCCTCAGATGAAAAGATGAAATTTCTGAACTTAATAAGAAAAGAAAGAAAGAAAGAAAAAGAATGCTAAGGTTGTTAAGATCTACAAAAAGAATGAATCTTTCATCTGTGAAACTATGAAGGAAACATAAATCCCTGCTAGCTTTGCTGTCACACTTCAAACTTGCAAAAGTTATTGCCACGGTATATNGAAAGAAAGAAAGAAAAAGAATGCTAAGGTTGTTAAGATCTACAAAAAGAATGAATCTTTCATCTGTGAAACTATGAAGGAAACATAAATCCCTGCTAGCTTTGCTGTCACACTTCAAACTTGCAAAAGTTATTGCCACGGTATATGATCAATGCTTAGTTAGGATGGAAAAGACATTAAATTTGAACAATGAAACATTCTGAGAGAAAAAGAAAGAGAGACCACGTTTACATAACGTTTATTATAGTGTGTGTGTGTACTGTTGCTCAGTTGTGTCTGACTCTTTGCGACCTATGCAATGCAGCTCTTCTGTGCATGAGATTCTCCAGGCAAAAGTACTGGAGTGGGTTGACATTTCCTCCTCCAATATTGTTATAAATATTCTATTCTGTTGTTATTGCTAATTTTTCTAGGCCTAATTTATAGGTTACATTTTATCATAGGTAGGTATACAAAGAAAGTGTCTTTTAATATCATGGCTGCAGGCACCATCTTGATTTCAGTTTGCGCTTCATCCAGCTCAGCATTTCACATGATGTACTCTGCATAAAAGTTAAATAAGCAGGGTGACAATATACAGCCTTGACGTAGTCCTTTCCCTATTTGAAACCAGTCTATTGTTCCATGTCTAATACTAACTGTTGCTTCCTGACCTGCATACAGATTTCTCAGGAGGCAGGTCAGGTGGTCAGCTATGACCAACCTAGACAGCATATTAAAAAGCAGAGACATTACTTTACCAACAAAGATCCATCTAGTCAAAGCTATGGTTTTTTCTAGTAGTCTTGTATGCATGTGAGAGATGGACCATAATGAAATCTGAGCACTGAAGAACTGATGCTTTTGAACTGTGTTGCTGGAGAAGACTCTTAAGAGTCCCTTGGACATCAAGGAGATCAAATCAGTCAGTCCTAAAGGAAATAAATCCAGAATATTCATTGGAAGGACTGATGTTGAAGCTGAAACGCCAGTACTTTGGCCACCTGATGTGAAGAACTGACTCATTGGAAAAGACCCTGATGCTGGGAAAGATTGAAGGTGGGAGGAGAAGGGGACAACAGAGGATGAAATGGTTGGATGGCATCACCAGTGTGATGGATGAGAGTTTGAGTAGGCTCTCGGAGTTGGTGATGGACAAGGAAGCCTGGAGTGCTGCAGTTCATTGGGTCACAAAGAGTTGGATGTGACAGAGCGACTGAACTGAACTGAACTGATACACAGAAAAACACAGAGTATATTTAGGCTTTGGTATTATCTTCAGTTTCAAACATCCACTGCAGGTCTTGGGATGTATCCCCTGCAAGATTAAGGGGGGACTTCTGTATTATCAAGTATATTTCAGCAACATACAAAGTATATAATGAAAATATATATGTAATAACCAAGTGGAGTTTATTCCAGGGATACAAGGTTGGCTTAATATTTGGAAATCAATTACTGTAATCTGCCATAATAACAAGCCAAAGAAGAAAAAAATCACATGATTATACCATGATTAATCACATGCAGACAAAGTAACTGACAAGTACTAGGTTCATGATAAAAAACTTCAGAAAAAGAATAGAGAGGAACTTCCTCAACTGGATATAGTATCTACAGAAAGCCTACAACTAACATAATAATGTTGAAAGATTGAATACATTTTTTCCATAAGATCGGGAAGTAAGGATGTCTATTTGGACCACTCTTATTCAATATAGTGCTAAAAGTTATAGCCAGTGTATTAAGGCAAGAAAAGAAAAGGCATGCAGGTCAAAAAGAAAAAAAGAAATATCTATTTGCAGATGATATGACTGTCTACCTAGAAAATCCTAAATTATCTACAGGCATATCTCATTTTATTGTGCTTCACTTTATAGCACTTTGTAGATTATAGTATTTTTTATAGATTGAATGTTTGTGGCAGCTCTGCCTTGAATAAGTTTATCTGTGCCATTTTTCCAACAGTATTTTCTCACTTTGTGTCTCTGTGTTGCATACTGGTATTTCTCCCAATATTTTCAGCTTTTCACTATTATTATATTTATTATGGTGATGTATGATCAAAGATCTTGTATATTACTCTTATGACTTACTAAAGGCCCAGATGATGGTTAGCATTTTTTTTTAGCAATAAAGTGTTTCTTAATTAAGTTATGTGCATTTCTTTAGATATATGATATTGCACACTTAATGGATTACAGGATAGTGTAAACATGACTTTTACATGCACTGGGAAAACAAACAAACAAAATATGTGACTAGGTTTATTGCAATAGTTGCTTTATTGTGGTGGTCTGGAACCAACACCCCAATATCTCTGAATAATTCCTATACAAAAAAATTCCTAGAACTAATAAATGAGTCCAAAAAGGTTGTAGGATAAGACATACAAAAATTGTATTTTTTATACTATTGATAATCAGTAACTGAAATTTAAAATATTATTTACAGTTACTTACCAAAAGAGTTAGATGGCAATCTTCCAAAACATATGTATATAGAATTTGTATGTTGAAAACTACAATACTGGTTAAAAAAAAAGTTTTAAAATATCTGATAAGAGACATACTGTGCTGATTACTGGAATACCCAACATAGTAGAGATGTTAATTCTCCCAAATTGATATAATAATTAATACAATTTCTATCAAAATCCCAGCAAAATTTATTGTAGATACAGATAAGATTATTCTAAAATGTGTACAAGAACGTAAAAGAACCAGAATAGGTAAAATAATTTTGAAACTGATGAATACATAAAAATAAAGTGGGGCAACAGTTAAGACTATAATTAAGACTATATGTATTAGTGGAAAGACAGAAACAGATATGTAGAATGTAACAGAGAACCCAGAAATAACACACAGAAATATGTTCATTTGATTTTTGACAGAAATACAAAAGCTATTCAATAGGGAGAGGATAATTTTTCCAATAAAAGGTTCTGGAGCAACTGGACATTTACTGGAAAAAACTGAAGCTTAACCTGTTTTAGGTCTTATGCAAAAAATTAACACAAAATGCATCATGGCTCAAAAGTAAAAATGAAAATACATAAACTTTCCAAAAAAAATGGAGGAAGAAATTTCAGGATCTAAAGCCAGGCAGAGGTAGAGTTGACACTAAAAGCACAATCCATAAAAGAAAAAATTGATAAATTGGACTTAAAGTAAAAATTTTATTCTGAAAAAGGACCTGTTAAGAGGATTAAAGGAGAAGCTAAAAGTAACAGAAAATATTGAAAACTATGAGTGTGTGTGTGTGTGTGTGTGTGTGTGTGGTGTGTGTGTGTTTCATTCAGTTGTGTC
Source organism: Neotragus pygmaeus (assembly GCA_006410875.1). Classification (NCBI taxonomy): domain Eukaryota; kingdom Metazoa; phylum Chordata; class Mammalia; order Artiodactyla; family Bovidae; genus Neotragus; species Neotragus pygmaeus. The sequence goes on from SJYV01055747.1 coordinate 9,346, forward strand.
CAACTCTTTGTGATCTCATGGACTGTATGTAGCCTACCAGATTCCTCTGTCCATGGAATTCTCCAGGTAAGAATACTGGGAGTGGGTAGTCATTCCCTTTTCCAACAGATCTTCCCTACCTAGGGATCAAACTCGAATCTTCTGCATTGCATGCAGATTTTTTTTTACTGTCTGAGCCACCAGGAAATATATATATACACATATATATATATATATTTATACATATATATATATATATGACAAATATTTAAAATATATTAAAAACTCTCAAAACTCAACAGTAAAAGCAACNTATATATATACATATATATACATATATATACACATATATATATATATTTATACATATATATACATATATATATATTTATACATATATATATATGACAAATATTTAAAATATATTAAAAACTCTCAAAACTCAACAGTAAAAGCAACAGAATCCAATTACAAATGGGCAAAGGAAGGAAGGAAACATTTCAACCAAGAGGGTATACAGAGAGCAAATCAGCACATGAAATGATGTTAAACATCATTGGCCATTATGAAAATGCAAAATAAAACCACCTTTAGATATAATTATACATCTATCAGAACAACTAAAAAAAGTGACAATACCAAATTCTGCTGAGAATAAGAGGAAACTGTATCATTTTATATATTATGGTTAGAATGAAAAATGTTATAGCCAATCTGGAAAGCCCTCTGGCAATTACTTAAAAAACTAAACATGCACTTTGCACTCCTGAGCGTTNAAAAGTGACAATACCAAATTCTGCTGAGAATAAGAGGAAACTGTATCATTTTATATATTATGGTTAGAATGAAAAATGTTATAGCCAATCTGGAAAGCCCTCTGGCAATTACTTAAAAAACTAAACATGCACTTTGCACTCCTGAGTGTTTACTGCAGAGAAATGATATCTTATGTTCAGATAAAGACCTGGACACAAATGTTTTTAGTGGCTTTATTCCTAGCAACCTAAACTGGAGAACAACATAAACGTTCTTCTATGGGTCAAACTACTGATACACAGAACAACATGGATGAGTCTTCAGAGAATTATGCTAAGTGAAAAAAAAAAAGCCAATCCCCAAATGTTACATACTATATGAGTTACATAATACATACTTAATTTATATAATATTCTTGAAATGACAAAATTACAGAAATAGAGAAAAGATTAGTGCTTGCCAAGGATAAAGGATGGACCAGGGCTGGGATGGAAGTGGGTATGGTTATAAAAGGACAACATGATGGATCTTTGTGATCATAGAAAGATTCTCTCTCTTCACTGTATCAGTGCCATCATCTTGGCTGTGACATCACACTGTTACTTTACCACTGAGGGAAACTGGATAAAGGGTATGAAGGATTCTTTGCTTTATTGCTTACATGTGAAATCTATAATTATCTCAGAAAAATGTTTGAGACAGTACAAAGCATTTCATGACTCTTTCTAGGGGTATGCTTGAGTCAAAATACTTGAAGATCAGTGATCCAGAAAATTGGTGGATGGAAGCAGAGATGGAGCTGAGACCCAGAAGCAAACCTGCTCTCTGATGATCTCTATGGTTCCTAATTAAGCAGGTGGAAGAGGCTATTTCTGACATTTGTATTCAAAAGCCTATCAGTTGAAGAGATGCCAAATAAAGTGGTTGAGTTAAGAAAAAAATGAAAATAACTTTTTACCTAAATGACTGATGGATCAATTTTATATTTGAAATCTCATGAGAGGCTTGGCACACTATGTAGCATAGAAAGAAAAAATCTGATTAAAAGAGAGCATGAATTCCAATGGATGTAAAAAGAAAATAGACTGGTAAACTTTCTGCCCCATGTTTATGCCGGACCTTCTGTTAGAAACCAATAGCTGAGGCCATGCAGCCCCCATACTCATCAGCTTAAGCAACTGCAGAACCGAGGTGTGAGGTAACAGTAAACTGCATCTGTGAACACTAATGTATAAAATAAGAGCAAATGTCACAAACATGCCATGTCTTTTTTAAAAGTGTATGTTTCTCTCTGTGGGTGCATCACACATTTGCAGACACTGCAGGTGTTAGCAAATTAAAATAACTACCTTCCCTTGGTCTGATTCTGGCAGTGTACACAGCACCAGAACAGCTGAGAAAAAAAAAAGGAAAGAAACTATTCATTCGCCCAAAGCTCTGCTTGATATGGGTTTTGCCAAACAAACAAATAAACAAAAAATGGTCATGAATTTTCACATGACTGATGTTCAGATCTGATGCAATGCATACACATATCTAACAGGCAGTCAACTGGGATTTTTCCAGTTGTCTTGCAATTATATTTAAGGCCCAATATTGAGAATAAAAGAACCAAGATCCCCAGAGTTGATGTTCAGGGACCTATCACCTATAGGACCATTCCATTCCTGCTGGCCTTACTGAGAATTGCCAAAGAACTGTCCCTCAAACAAACCACCCCTCCACCTTCCTGCTCGGCATAGAGGTGACTGGGGGAAAAGGTAGGATCATTTTTGGAAATTGCAATTTTCATTAAATTGGTTCTTTGCTTCACTCATCCCATCTTGTGGAAGATGGAAGATGTATCCCTACCCTGAGAGCAAGAGAACAGCCCAGAAATACTGCGAGACTGCAACAAGTATAGATTTATACTTTATTCCATACATATACATATATATATGTGGAATATATATATAGAGAGACATATATATATATATATATATATATATATACATACATACACACATACATATACATGCAGGAAACCCTGGTTTGATTCCTGGGTTGGGAAAATCCCCTGGAGAAGGGATAGACTACCCACTTCAGTATTTATGGGCTTCCCTGGTGTTTTAGNCTTCAATATATATATATATATATATATACATACATACATACACACATACATATACATGCAGGAAACCCTGGTTTGATTCCTGGGTTGGGAAAATCCCCTGGAGAAGGGATAGACTACCCACTTCAGTATTTATGGGCTTCCCTGGTGTTTTAGACAGCAAAGAATCCACTTGCGATGTGGAAGACCTGGGTTCGATCCCTGGGTTGGGATGCCCTGGAGGAAGGCATGCCCTGGAGGAGGGCATGGCAACCCACTCAAGTATTCTTGTCTGAAGAATCCCCATGGACAGAGGAGCCTGGCAGGCTACGGTCCATGGGATTGCAGAGAGTTGGACACAACTGAGTGACTAAGCACAATCACATATATATATAACATACTTAGCCAGTAGACTAGCTGACCAGCACTTGTTCCAGCAGAATGAGGAAACTGGAATTGGAGACAGAAAACATGATGGGGAGTTGCAAATGAAGAAGTGCAGATCTTCTTTCTCTTTCCTCTATTTCCTCATTCTGGAGAAGCAGGAACATCAGACCTTGCCAAGATGCAAAGTCCTGAAAAGGTACATTTGGAGACCTCACTGTTTCCAATACAGCTCCTCTGCAAGGGTTAAGATGTGTGCTCCCAACCAGAGGATGTAGGCAAAGGGATTACTGCAATCAAGGAGCTGTTCAAAGAAGCACCCCTCATTAGCAGCATGTGTGGCACCCACCTTCTATCTGTGTTGGGTCTATAGACAGTGAGTCCATACAGACTGAGATTCAGCCAGGTCAAGAGAGGAGACTGTTCTCTTCTCTGCAGCCCACCAGCACCAGGATTAAAAAGAGACATGTTTTGTTGAGAGCTAGACCAAGATGCTCTTTTCCCTTTCCCCTTAAGCCTCAACTGCCATGGGGAGAGATGACTCTCTCTGAAGCAAATAGAAGATTGAAACTCAAAGTTTTTACTTTAGAGTGAATGAAGGAGACTGAAAAAGTATCAACTCTGATGAATTTTGTTGAGAGAGTTATTGCAAAGTAGGAAAGGGGGATTCATCATATCAGGTTCTGGGCAGCTTTAGGCAAAACTGAAAACCATCATATTTACATGTCACGTCAGAATAGCTGGTGGCTCAGCTGGTAAAAAACACATTTGCTAATGCAGGAGAAGCAAGAGATGCAGGTTTGATCCCTAAGTTGGGAAAATCTACTGGAGAAGGAAATGAGACTGTTCCAGTATTCTTTCCTAGAAAATCCCAGGGACAGAGGAACATGGCAGGCTGCAGTCCATAGGGTAGCAGAGTTGGATACAACTGAAAATACATGCATGCACTTACTTCCCAAAAAAGATAATTTTCATATCACATGTTTTCAAGCTCCCTTTCAGTCATAACCGCACTCAGTCTCAAAATACATTTCCTTGCTTAGTTTATTCCTGGAACCTGGCTCCCAGCATTGTGGAAACCCATACCTTGATAAGATAGCTTCGTTAGTAGTAGCTCTTCAAAAACATCATCTCATTTTCTAGGGCTCCACCTGAAAACATCTCTTCTAATTAAAACACCAGGTGATTCACCTTTCCAATAGCTAGAGGCCACTGTGAGATGTCATTTTATATCTTTCTAAAATATCACTGGAAAAAAAATATGTTTCAGAGCCAAAAAGCCACAGGCTTTCTCTACAGAAAAAGTAATCAAACCAAATAAACTGCAGAACTCAGTGCCTAAATAATCTAAATAATTATAATAGAAAATTTCAGAGTCATAGCTAATATTCAACGAGTGTTAATTACATGTGCCAGGCACAATTCTAGGCCCTTCTTCATTTAAATTTTCCTAATAATCCTATGAGATAGACACTAGTATCATCTCCATGTTATACAACAAGAAATTGAAGCACTGAGAAGCTGAGTAACTTGTCCAAGGTTGCACTGCNCCTCGTTGCAGGGTGACCACGGCACACAGCCTGGACCTCAGTGAATGGCGACCATGCACACAGCCCGGAATTCGGCACAGGGTGACCGCGGGACACAGGCCGGACCTTTTTACAGGGCCACTACAGAACACAGCCTGGACCTCGGCACAGGGCGACCTTGGCACACAGTCCGGACCTCGATGCAGGGCAACCGTGGCACACAACCTGGACTTTGGTACAGGATGATCGTGGCACACAGCCCGTATCTTGGCGCAAGATGACCATGGCACACAGCCTGGACATCGAGCAGGGCGACAGCAGCACACAGCCCAAACCTCAGTGAAGGGCGACCGTGGCACACAGGCCATACCACGGTGCAGGGCGACTGCGGCACACAACTCGGACCTCGGTGCAGGTTGATGGTGGCACACAGCCCGAAGCTCAGTGAAAGACGACCGCAGCACACAGCCCAGAACTCGTCACTAGCCGACTGTGGAACACTGCCCGGATTTTAGGCACTGCGACCTCGGCACACAGGCTGGACCTCGGCGGAGGGTGACCGCGGCATACAGCCCAGACTTCGGGACAGGATGATCGTGGCACACAGCCCCTACCTTGGCGCAGGGGGCCGTGGCACACAGCATGGAAATCGAGCAGGGCGACAGCAGCACACAGCCCAAACCTCAGTGAAGGGCGACCGTGGCACACAGGCCATACCACGGTGCAGGGCGACTGCGGCACACAACTCGGACCTCGGTGCAGGTTGATGGTGGCACACAGCCCGAAGCTCAGTGAAAGACGACCGCAGCACACAGCCCAGAACTCGTCACTAGCCGACTGTGGAACACTGCCCGGATTTTAGGCACTGCGACCTCGGCACACAGGCTGGACCTCGGCGGAGGGTGACCGCGGCATACAGCCCAGACTTCGGGACAGGATGATCGTGGCACACAGCCCCTACCTTGGCGCAGGGGGCCGTGGCACACAGCATGGAAATCGAGCAGGGCGACAGCAGCACACAGCCCAAACCTCAGTGAAGGGCGACCGTGGCACACAGGCCATACCACGGTGCAGGGCGACTGCGGCACACAACTCGGACCTCGGTGCAGGTTGATGGTGGCACACAGCCAGAAATTCAGTGAATGGCGACTGTGGCACACAGCTCGGAAATCGTCACCAGCTAAACTGCGGAACACAGCCCGGACCTCAGCGCAGGATGACTAGGGCAAAGAGGCCAGAACATGTCACAGGGTGAGCAAGGCAAACAGCCCGGAACTCCGCGAAGGGTGACCGAGGCACACAGACCGAAACCCAGTAAAGAGTGACCCAGGTACAAAGCCGGCAACTCGTCACTAGCCGACCATGGAACAAAGTCCGGGCCTTGGCACAGGGCGCCTGCGGCACACAGCACGGACTTTGGAACAGGGCGACCGCAGCACACAGCCCTGACCTCTGCAGAAGGCTAACTCGGCACACAGCCTGGGCCTTGGAACAGGGCGACCGTTGCACACAACCCCGACCTCAGCACAGAGGGAATGAGGCACAGAGCCCGGAACTAGTCACAAGCCGAGGGCGGAACACAGCCTTGACTCGTCCCAGGGCGACTGCGGCACACAGTCCGAACCACAGTGAAGAGCGACCAAGGTACACAGCACGGACNACAGAGGGAATGAGGCACAGAGCCCGGAACTAGTCACAAGCCGAGGGCGGAACACAGCCTTGACTCGTCCCAGGGCGACTGCGGCACACAGTCCGAACCACAGTGAAGAGCGACCAAGGTACACAGCACGGACTTCAGCGCAGGGCGTCCCTGGCACACAGCAGGGACCTCGGAAGATGGCGACCATGGCACACAGACCAGACATCGGCACAGGGCAACTGCGGCACACAGCTCAGATCTCGGCACAAGTCTACCACAGCACACAGCCCTGTATTCAGTTCAAGGCTACCGTGGCACACAGACTAGACCTCGGCACAGGGCAACAGTGGCACACAGCCTGAATCTCAGTGAAGGGAGATGACGGCACACAGCCCGGAAATCTGTGCAGGGAGACCGGGGTACAGAGCTCAGAACTTGTCGCTAGCTGACCGCAGAACACAGCCCGGACTTCGGAGCAGGGCGACCATGGCAGACAGGATGGAACTCATCTCCAGCCAATGGCGGAACACAGCCCGGACATCGGGCCAGGNCTGTGCAGGGAGACCGGGGTACAGAGCTCAGAACTTGTCGCTAGCTGACCGCAGAACACAGCCCGGACTTCGGAGCAGGGCGACCATGGCAGACAGGATGGAACTCATCTCCAGCCAATGGCGGAACACAGCCCGGACATCGGGCCAGGGTGACCGCGGCACACAGGCCGGACCTCGGCCCAGGGTGACCACGGCAACAGCATGGACCTCGGCTCAGGGCGACTGCGGCACACAGCCCGAACCTCAGTGAAAGGTGACCGTGGCACACAGCTCAAAAATCTGTGCATGGCCACCGTGGCACAGAGCTTGTAACTCGTCACTAGCCAACCGTGGAACACAGCCCAGAACTCCGCACTGGGCGACCGCGGCACACCAGCCAGACCTCTGCACGGGGCCAGCGTGGCACACAGCCCAGACCTCAGTGCAGGGTGACCGCAGAACACATCCCGGAACTCGTCACCAGCTGACCACGGAACACAGCCCGGACCTTGGTGCAGGGCGACCACAGAACACATTCCAGAAATCTGGACAGGGAGCTCGCAGCACAGAGCCTGTAACTTGTCACTTGCCAACCACGGAACACAGCCCGGACCTCGGCGCAGGGCGACCATGGCAAACAGGCCTGACCTCGTTGCAGGCGACCACGGAACACAGCCCGGAACTGAGCAAAGGGTGACCATGGCACACTCCCCGAAACACAGTGAAGGGCGACCGCTGCACACATCAAATAACTCATTTCTAGCCGACTGCGGAACACAGCCCAGATTTTGGCACAGGGAGACAGAGGGACACAGGCCAGACCGAGGCACAGGGCGACCACAGCACAAATCAAGGACATCGAGCATGGGGACGGCTGAAAACAGCCTGAACCTCAGTGAAGGGTGACCGTGGCACACAGCCCGAAATTCAGTGAAGGGAGACCGCAGCACACATTCCAGGCCTCGATGCAGGGCAACCCTGGCACACAGCACGGACCTTGACCAAAGGCGACCGCGGCATACAGCCCAGAACTTGGTGCAGGGCGACCACGGCACACAGCCCGAACCTCAGTGAAGTGCCACCGAGGCACACAGCATGGAACCCGTCACTAGCCGACCGCGGAACATACCCTGGACTTGGGCACATGGTGACTCCGGCACACAGGCCACACATCGATGCAGGACGAACCCGGCACACATCCGGAACCTCAGCAAATGGCAACCATGGCACACATTCTGGACCTAAAGGCAAGGCGCCCTTGGAACACAGCACAAATATCGGCAGATGTTCACTGGGGCACACATCCAGGATCTCGTCACAGTGTGACCGCACCACACAGCCCAGACCTCAGCGCAGGGCGACCGCAGCACACAGCCCAGAAATCTGTGCAGCGCGACCGTGGCACAGTGCTTGGAACACATTGCTAGCCAACCCCGAACACAGCCCGTACCACTGCACAGGGTGACTGCAGCACACAGGCCATACAACGGCACAGGGTGACCGTGGCACACAGGCCATACTACGGCGCAGGGCGACTGCAGCACACAACCCGGACCTCGGCGCAGGGTAACAGCAGCACACAGCCCGAAATTCAGTGAAGGGCGACTGTGGCACACAGCTCGGAAATTGCCGTCAGCCAACCATGGAACACAGCCTGGACCTCAGCACAAGGCTACCGTGGCACACAGAATGGACCTGGGTGCAAGGCTAACATGGCACACAGCCCGAAACTCGGCGCAGTGTGACCGTGTAACACAGCCCGATCCTCAGTGAAGGGCAACCGCAGCACACAGCCCAGAAATCTGTGCCAGGTGACAGCGGCACAGAGCCTGGAACTCGTTGCTAGTCAACTGCGAAACACAGACTGGACCTCAAGGCAGGGCGACCACGGAAAACAGGCCGGACCTTGTGGCAGGGCTCCCCTGGAACACATCCCAGACTTCGGCGAAGGGCAACCAAGGCACACAGCCTGAAACTCAGTGAAGGGCGACCGCGTCACACAGCCCAGAACTCATCGCTAGCCGACCGCAGGACATAGCCCGGACCTTGGCACAGGGTGAAGGTGGCACACAGTCCGGACCACAGTGTAGGGCGACAGCAGCACACAGGGCGGACCTCGGTGCAGTGCGACTGTGGCACACAGGCTGGACCTCGGGACAGGGCGACCACAGCACACAGCCCGAATATCAGTGAAGGGCCACTGTGGCACACAGCCCGGATCTCGTCTTCAGCCCACCACGGAACACAGCCCGGAACTCGGCACATAGCTACCGCAGCACACAGCACGGAACTCGGCACAGATTGCCCACGGCACACAGACTAAACCTCAGTGAAGGCTGACCGTGGCACACAGCCCGGAAATCTGTGCAGGGTGACCGTGGCACAGAGCTCAGAACTCGTCATTAGCCAGCTGTGGAACACAGCAAGGACCTCGGCACAGGGCGAGCGCGGCACAAAGGCCGGACCTTTGCGGAGGGCGACCGCAGTACACAGCACGAACCTCAGTGAAGGGCGAAAGCAGCACACAGCCCGGAACTCGGTTCAAGGATACAGAGGCATACAGGCCGGACCTCGTCACAGGGCGACCGCAGCACACAGCGTGGACTTCAGTGCAGGGGATTGTGGCACTCAGCCAGGACTTCGGGACAGGGCTACCGGGGCAGACAGCCCGGAACTTTGCGAAGGGCAACCATGGCACACTGCCCGAAACACAGTGAAGGGCGACCGCGGCACACAGCCAGTAACTCGTCACTAGCCAACCGCAGAACACAGCCCTGATTTGGGCACAGGGCGACCGCAGAACACATCCGGACTGAGGCACAGGGTGACCGTGGCACACATCTAGGACATCGAGCAGGGCGATTACTGCACACAGCCTGAACTTCAGTGAAGGGTGACTGTCGCACACAGCACGAACTTCAGTGAAGGGCAACCATAGCACACATCCCGCACCTCGACGCAGGTGAAAGGCGAACGCGGCACACAGCCTGAAAGTCAGTGAAGGGCGACCATGTCACACAGCCTGGAACTCGTTACTAGCCGAATAAAGAACACAGTCCGGACCTCTGAGCAGGGTGACAGTGACACTCAGCCAGGACCTCAGCGCAGGGCGACAGCAACACATTGGCCGGACTTTGGCGAATGGTGACCGAGGAACACAGGCCGGATCTTGGCGCAAGGCAACCGTGTTACACAGGCTGGACCTCAGCGCAGGGTGTCTGCGGAACACAGGCCGGATATCGGCTCAGGGCGACCGCGGCTCACAGCCCAGACCTCAGCGCAGGGCGACCATGGAACACACCCCAGACCTCTGGAGAAGGCTACCTCTGCACACAGCCCGGACCTCGGCACAAGGCTACTAAGGCATACAGCCCGGGACTTGGTTCAAGGCTACTGAGGCACACAGGCTGGACCTCAGCACAGGGCAACAGTGGCACTTAGTCCGGACCTTGGCTCAGGATGACTGTGGCACACAGGCCGGACTTCAGCTTAGGGCATCCGAGGCACACAGCCCAGACCTCAGCACAGGGGGACTGCGGCACACAGCTTGGATCTCTTGACCAGGCTACCACGACACACAGCCTGGACCTTGGCAAAGAGGAACCTCGGCACAGAGCCGGGAACAGGTCGCAAGCTGAGGGCAGAACACAGGACAAACCTCGGCACAGGGCGACCGTGGCACACATCCCGGACCTGGGGATATGGCGACCGTGGCACAAAGCCCGGACCTCGGTGCCAGGCTAATATGGCACACAGCCCTAACCTCGGTGCAGTGTGAACACGGCACACAGCCCGACCCTCAGTGAAGGGCGACCGCAGCACACAGCCCGGACCTCGGCACAAGGCTACCGTGGCAAACAGCCCAGAAATCGGTTCAAGGATACTCAGGCACACAGGCCGGACCTCGTCGCAGGGTGACCGTGGCACACAGCGTGGACTTCAGCGCAGGGGACCATGGCACTCAGCCCGGACATCCAGACAGGGCGACTGCAGGACACAGTCCAGAACTTGGCGAAGGGCGACTGTGGCACACTGCCCGAAACACAGTGAAGAGTGAACGTGGCACACAGCCAGTAACTCGTCACTAGCCGACCGCGGAACACTGCCCGGATTTTAGCACAGGGCGATCATGGAACACATCCGGACCGAGGCACAGGGCGACCGCGGCACACATCTAGGACATCAAGCAGGGAGACCGCTGCACAGAGCCTCAACTTCAGTGAAGGGTGACTGCGGCACACAGCCCAAACTTCAGTGAAGGGCAAATGCAGCACACATNTTTTTTTTAACTTTTTTGGCTGTGCCACACTGCATGCTGGATCTTAGTTCCCCACCAGGGATCAAACTATTGCCCTCTGCATTGGCAGCCCAGAGTCTTAACCACTGGACCACCAGGGAAATCCCATAACTGTTCTTAAAAGACCACTGGGCACACTTGAGTCAGTGTGAGGAATGATCTTACCTGGGAGAGTAATATTCCAGGAGGGGTTGGCTTAATCTAATTAAAGCCACTGATCAGCTTTTCTCTTAGTTTTGGCAAAATGGCTCTCAAGAGGTGCCAGATGAAAAATATTAAGAAAGGACAAGAACACAGGCTGCTCTCAGGAAAAAGACATCCCAGCTGCCTTTGGGAACATTGGCCGATCCAGATGACAGCACCTAAGCCTTAAGTATCAGTGGCTTTCGCAATGTTGTTGTTGTCTAGCCGCTTAGTCATGTCCGACTCCTTGCAACCCCATGGACTATAGCCTGCCAGGATCCTCTGTCCTGCCAGGCTTCTCTGTCCATGGGATTCTCCAGGCAGGAATACTGGAGTGGATTGCCATTTCCTTCTCTAGGGCATCTTCCAGACCCAGGGATCGAACCCGGGTCTCCTGCATTGGCAGATGAGTTCTTTACCACTGAGCCACCTGGCTTTCGCATGGGTGTATACTAAACACAGAGAAGCCAGAAGCACTATCTTCTATGCACAAGCATCAGAGGTAGTGCCATCGGCATATACCAGGGGCCTTGCTGCCAACTGCAGTGCTGGGTGTGGCAAAGTGATCTCAGGGAGCAATATCAAAGAGCCATGTAGTTCCAAATGGCTGGAACTAGAAGTACAGCTAGAAGCAGGAAGATTTCTCCAGTAATCTGGAAAGAATATAAGGGGCTGGAATTCTTACAGGAAAGGTACAGGAGGGTCAGCTTGCATGCACAGTTGCGTCTGACGCCTTACGACCCCGTGGACTGTAGCCTGCCAGGCTTCTCTGTCCATGGGATTTTCCAGGCAAGAATACCGGAGTGAGTAGTCATTTTCTCCTCCAGGGGCTTTTCCCAACCCAGGGGTCAAATCTAAATCTCCTGCGTCTTCTGCATTAGCAGGGAGATTCTTTACCACTGCACTGCCTGGGAAGCCTCAAGGTATAGCAAAAGCAATGCAAATTCAATTATTTTGGGGTTTATCATTACTTAATTTGTAACAATCATGCCCAAAGATTCCTGAATTCTAAAAGTAGCTACAGATTGGCTGAGATCTGGTAGAGACATAGGTCCCAACTTCCTCTCCACCTCACCAATATTTTAAGAGCAACAAAACCCATTTGTGTTACAGGTAAATTAAAAAAAAGTAACAAGCACAATAAAGACAGGGTGATGACATCATATTCATTTGCATTTCTTTGACTTCCCTTGTCCTTTTTGGTAATTTTTGATGTGCTGACTGGGTGGAGCTGATGTAGAGTACTAAGCACTTTGTTCTTAATCATTTGGAGCTTTTAATAATGAAAAGTGCTCTGAATGGAAAAAATTGAAGAAAGATTTTCTTCATCAAACATTTATGGAATCCCACAGCTTGGTAACAGATTACAAGCTCAGGGGTTCACAGAATCATAATTACTGCTAGCCCCTGCTCTGAAAAACTTGTAGTGTTAATACACAGAAACCACACACGCACACACAGAAACACGCACAAGCACCTGCATGCCTGTGAGTATAGGCTGACACGTGGGATATCACGGATCTGTAAGATCTGCCACCAGTTTTGCCATCTGCCTTAGGCCATTCACTCAGAGGTCCTGGGTCTCCAACAAAGACTCAGAAAAAACACAGTCTAGAAAGGCAAGAAATATAAAACTGAGTTATCTTGCCCACTGCTCACTACATTTTATAGTGCTCAATCCTTTGCCCCTTGCCCCCTTATTGGACAGCCTGCATTTTCCAGGGAGAGAGAAACACAAGTGGGCATTGTGCCACCTGGCTCAGTCCCCTGGACCCTTGCCTGCTGCCTAGGGCAATGCAGCAGTAAGAGCAGAGGGAAGCAGTGTCACATGCCAGCGGCATCAGTGATTTTGGTGGTGGCAGAAGCAATGTTGGTGGAAGCACCAAAAGGATGAAAGGGGTGGAATTGGCAAATACAAGAGGCAGCATGGCAACAGCAGCTGTACCCCAGACACCGACACACAGCCCTCGCCAAAAACATCAGATCTACTAGCTGTCATACAGACTTGGGGAGCAACGGGGATTTTGGTGAAGCTCAGCCAATGAAGGAAACGGCAACTCACTCCTGTATTCTGGCCTGGAAAATTCCATGGACGGAGGAGCCTGGGGGGCTACAGTCCATGGGGTCACAAAGAGTCGACCATGAGTGAGCACCAAGCACGGGAGTGGTGATGATGCACATCAGGGATTCTGGGGTCACTGCTGCCACTCTGGGCATCAGCTGGGGTCACGATGAGAAGCAGCAGGAAGAAGACAGTAGTAGAGATGTTATATTTCTAAATGGATATTTTCTGTAATATGTGTAAGAAACTTTGGGATATGTTCAAGAGCAGTCTGGGAAGAAATGTGTGGGTGATCATTACAGCCTGAGGGGTGGCAAGTGAGTAGAGAAATTCTGTGTATTTCACAATTATCACTAGAACTCCCACTCCAAAGCTCTTGACTATACACCCCAGATCAGACTGTAGTCCGAGAAAGCATGACTATCCACTTGGGAGAACAGAATTCCTGTTGTAAATATATGCCTACGTTTTGGTGTGAACTTGAATTCAGATGGATAAGCTAGGGGAAAAAAAATCTCAGTATTACTGCTGCAGAGAAAGATAAATAGCTATTGGCTTGGAGGGGAAATACTATTGGACCTAGCAGATGGTCCATGGGCTTCTGGGCAGCTTGAAGACATAGAATCTGGGCAGAAACTGCAAAACAAGGAGGCATGGAGAGGAAGGCATGATGGAGGCAGAAGAAAGTAGACCTGTAAGGAAATGCTCCCCACTCTTCTTTTTTTCCCCAAAGTTGGTGCTTTTTAAGAGATAAAATGAATGGGAGACTGTTTTCTCTGTGTATCCCAGAAGACTACCCACCTGCTAGCAGATCTAACATTAAAGGGCAAATAGTTCTGTGGTCTGCAGGAAAATGAAAGGCTAGCATATTTTTCCAAGTTGAATAAAAATGTACTGTCAGTATAAATATCCTTTTTCAGAAGCCACAAAGGGAAGAAAAGCAACAATTTTGTTCTAGTGCTGCATTCTGCCTTAAGTAGGCAAATATAGGGCAGAGTGCTCTGAACCAACACGGGTGTTCATTTAAATGCAGTGATCACACACTGGTTTTTTTTGTTGTCCCCCTCACCCTGAAATGGTCCCTTGAGAGACTGCAAGCCCTTCTTCAAAGCACATAGATTCCTAGATCTGAAAATCCTTAAAGTTGCAGCTTGGCGGTGAAAACACATGACTAATAGAGACTTCTTGAAGCCAAGATTCCTTGGCGTGGCTTTGAACAGAGATGGTATCAATGAGATGGCGACCCTGAAGTCAGGGAACCAAAGTGGGAGACTCTGGAACCACTGGCAGTTTGAGATGCAACTTAGAAATCAGAGAGAGGTGATCTGAGGTAAGATAATAATAAGAGGATTGGGGGCTATGGGGGAGGGACAGACAGACACCCAGCTTAACTGGAGTGATGAATAATTCAATGTTCAAGCCAATATGTTTATGGATGCCATCACAGCAATATCAGTGGTGATAGCAGCATTAAAGGTGTGGCCATCTTCGAAAAAGCTTTGTGGAATCTAAGAAATAAAAACAATGAATAAAAACAAAACAAACTCACAGGTACAGAGAACAGAAGTATGGTTGCCAGAAGGAAGAGGGGCTGAGAGGTGAGTGGCATGGGTGAAGTAGGTCAAGAGGTACTGATTTCCAGTTATAAAGTAAATAAGTCATGGGGGTGTAATGTACAGCAAGGTGACTATAGTCAGTAATATTGCACATATTTGAAAACTGCCAAGAAAGTAAATCTTAAAAGTTCTCATCAAGAGAAAAAAAAATGCAACTTTGTATGGTGACAGTTGGCAACTAGATTTGTGGTAACCATCTTGCAATGTATACAAATGTCAAATATTTATGTTGCACACCTGAAACTGATATAATGCTATAATGCTATAGGTCAATTATGGGCTTCCCTGGTGTCTCAAACAGCCAAGAATCTGCCTGCAATGCATGAGACCTGGGTTCAATCCCTGGGTCAGGAAGATCTCCTGGAGAAGGGAATGGCTACCCACTCTAGTATTCTTGCCTGGGAAATTAAATGGACAGAGGAGCCTGGTAGGCTACAGTCCATGGGGTTGTAAAGAGTCAGACATGACTGAGCAACTAATACTTTCACTTTTTTGTTTTTATATGCCAGTTATATGACCATAAAAAGGCTTTCTATGAGGTGGCCAAAAGTCACTTCACCATATCAATCAGGCCCTGAGTGGATGTTCTAGAAACCTAGGGGGAGCCAGGGGATGACCAGTACAAGACTCGAGAAGCCGAAAGGACAGGTCAGTGTGCAGAAGACAAACAGACTTCTTGTCCTTCAGCCACACACAAATCTGATTTTGTCTTAAAACTGTAATTCATCCCTTGGGCTTCACTTGTAGGTCAGTCAATAAAGAATCTGCCTGCAAGGCAGGAGACCTAGGTTTGATCCCTGGATCAGGAAGATCCCCTGGAGAAGGAAATGGCAGCCCACTCCAGTATTCTTGCCTTGAGAATCCCACTGGACAGAGGACCCTGGCAGGCTACAGTCCATGGAGTTGCAAGGGTTGGACACGACTTAGTGACTAAACTGACCTACACCTCGGATCATCATCTAATTGCTGTTGTTGCTGATCAGTGGCTAAGTCCTGTCCAACTCTTTGCGACCACATGCACTGCAACATGCCAAGCTTCCCTGACCTTCACCATCTCCTGAAATTTGTTCAAACTCATGTCCACTGAGTTGGTGATGTCATCCAACCATCCCATCCTCTGTTGCCCCCTTTTCTTCCTGCCCTCAATCTTTTCCAGTATCAGGGTCTTTTCCAATGAGTCAGCTCTTTGCATTAGGTGGCCAAAGCATTGGAGCCTCAGCATCAATCCTTCCAATGAATATTCAGGATTTATTCCCTTTAGAACTGAGTGGTTTGATCTCCTTGCTGTCCAAGGGACTCTCAAGAGTCTTCTCCAACACTACAATTCAAAAGCATCAATTTTTCAGCGGTCAGCTTTCTTTATGGTCCTACTCTCACATCCATACACGACTACTGGAAAAAAAAGCTTTGACTGTATGGACCTTTGTCGGCAAAGTGACATCTCTGCTTTTTAATACACTGTCTAGGTTTGTCGTAGCTTCTCTTCCAAGGAGCAAGAATCTTTTAATTTCATGGCTGCAGTCACTATTTTCATAATGAAAATATATTGTATTTCTGATTCTTTTCTTTTTTAAAATTTTAATCCTGACTATTAAATATCTGTGAAAAAAAGAGGTGTGAAAAGCAAAGGAGAAAAGGAAAGATATAACCATCTGAATGCAGAGTTCCAAAGAACAGCAAGGAGAGATAAGAAAGCCTTCCTCAGAAATCAATGCAAAGAAATGGAGGAAAACAACACAATGGGAAAGACTAGAGATCTCTTCAAGAAAATTAGAGATACCAAGGGAACATTTCATGCAAAGATGGGCTCAATAAAGGACAGAAATGGTATGTACCTAATAGAAGCATAAGATATTAAGAAGAGGTGGCAAGAATACACAGAANAATCCATCTAGTCAAGGCTATGGTTTTTCCAGTAGTCATGTATGGATGCGAGAGTTGGACTGTGAAGAAAACTGAGTGCCGAAGAATTGATGCTTTTGAACTGTGGTGTTGGAGAAGACTCTTGAGAGTCCCTTGGACTCCAAGGAGATCCAATCAGTCCATCCTAAGGGAGACCAGTCCTGGGTGTTCATTGGAAGGACTGATGCTGAAGCTGAAATACTTGGCCACCTCATCTGAAGAGTTGACTCATTGGAAAAGACTCTGATGCTGGGAGGGATTGGGGGCAGGTGGAGAAGGGGACGACAGAGGATGAGATGGCTGGATGGCATTACTGACTCAATGGACATGAGTTCTGGGTAAACTCCAGGAGTTGGTGATGGACAGGGTGGCCTAGTGTGCTGCAATTCATGGGGTCGCAAAGAGTCGGACACGACTGAGCGACTGAACTGAATTGATTAAATCTAATTGTGTGTTCTTTGATTCCAGAGGTGAAGATCTTTTCTAGGCAAAGCTAACTCACATGACTTGGAAAAGAATTAGCCATTTGAAATTCTAGTGCTTACCCAGGCAGTCTCTCTGATTAATGCTTCCAGGCTTGCAGTTACATAGACATGTTACATGAATGGTCAGTATGAAGGGGTTGTTTAATGTCTAGAACCCAGGGCATGAGAATATAGAAACTTCCTAACAGAGGATGCAGGAGGGATCATTGGCTATGGAAAACAGGGAATGCGATATCTGAGTTTTGAGTTGAGCCTTGTTGAAATGGCTATGGTTTGGGCATGTGTGTGTGTGTGTGAATCTATATATATCTATAGAGATAAATATCTTAAGCGTGAATAGTACACTTCCCAGAGCACTGAGTCCTGTAACAAGACAAATAAGTTAAAAAAACCTAAACATCTAAACATCTCAAGAGAAAGAGAATCCACCAACTAAACTGAAAATAGACATTTAGATGTTAATAATGGAAGAAAGAGGAGAGAAAGCCTATGTTATAAATGAAGATGACATTTTATGTCAGAATATTGAGATTTTTCTGAGTTTTCCTTTTATTTACTTATGTATTAATTTGGTGAATTCCAGCTTGTTCTTCTGTGCTAATAAGGCATCAAATGAAAATGGAAGAGATTTGGTCCTTGCTATCGATCCATTTGAAATATAGCAGTGTGTACATCAGAGAAGGCAATGGCACCCCACTCCAGTACTCTTCCCTGGAAAATCCCATGGACGGAGGAGCCCGGTAGGCTACAGTCCATGAAGTTGTTAAGAGTCGGACATGATTGAGTGACTTCACTTTAACTTTTCACTTTCATGCTTGGAGAAGGAAATGGCAACCCACTCCAGTATTCTTGCCTGGAGAATCCCAGGGATGGGGGAGTCTGGTGGGCTGCTATCTATGGGGTCTCACAGAGTCGGACATGACTGAAGTGACTTAGCAGCAGCAGCAGCAGCAGTGTGTACATGTCGATCCCAAACACCCTAAACCAACAAGGATCTACTGTACAGTACATGAAATTCTGCTTAATGTTATGTAGTAGGCTGGATGCGAGGGGAGTTTGAGGGAAAGTGGATATATGTATATGTATGGCTATTTCCCTTTGTTGTACACCTGAAACTATCACAACATTGTTAATCAGGTATATTCCAATATAAAATAAAAAGCTTTTTTAAAAAAAAAGTGAAAGAGATCTGGGTCCACTTAACAGAGAACAGCAACAGAGAAGGGGATGCCAAAATCAGGGCATCCCCTCTATGTAACTGGAAATGTCCTTCCCAATACCATGCATGGAAGATGCTAGGGTTTATTTTGAAAACAATGATAGTTTTCCTTTATGAAGCCTGAGGGGAGCTTTTTATCCATATCCTTCATGCCTTTCATAGCCTCAGAGAAACAAAACTTGGGTTTGGCAAAGAGTCTAGGCAAACCATGCCCACCCGGAATCAAATTTCACAAAACAAAACCTGTGCTGGGAAGAGCTACCTTGGTGGTAAAGCCATTCTCTCTTCTGGAGTTGCCTCATGGATCTTCCACCTGCACCACCTCATTCCAGAATTGTTCACCAGATGTGTGAACATCTGTCTCACATTGCCCCTCCAGCCCTGGAGGCCTCCTGGTGGCTGATGTTTTGCAAGGACTGGATCCCACCACCTGATTCAGCCATGATCTGACATTTGCATTCTCTAGGTTGTTCTTGCCTATCAGGTTGCTGACTTGTTAATGTCCAGCTCCTCTATTTCACATGAGGACTGCCCCCTTCCAAACATTTTGTACAATTTTTGCTGCTGCTTCTGGTATTACCTTTTACAAAGGACAAGACTTTTACCCAGACAAGACTGGTAGCCTTTAAACCTGTACGGAAAAAAAAAAAAAAGCTGTCAGTGTCCTTTAAAAAGAAAAGAAAATCTCCAACCACCACAAGAGGAAAAAAATTCCACCAACTAAACTGAAAATAGAGATGTTTAGACATTAACAATGGAAGAAAGAAAGCCTGTAGTATAAATTGAGCTATGTACTTTAACCAAAAACATAACAAAACAAAACATAAAGTCCTTGGCTCTGAAAAATGACATTAAAAAGTTAAGCAGTACTTACTCTTATTTAAAATGTCATTCTTGTTCCGTGTAACTGTTAGACATTTAATATGGACAGATAAGCCACACTGACTCCATGAAGACAAAACTTCCCTCTGTACATCCTCTCTAAAAGCTTTTAAAGCCACTCTGTCAAGAGCCATTTGACGGCATATCAATTGTGTTTCTCTGCTGGACCACAACATTGCGTGTGACAAATGAACATCATAACAGGACTGGGAGGGAAGGTGGGTGGGGAGAGGTAGGGGCTGAGAGGTCCACCACATGGTGTGAATGACTCTAACACAAAATACCCCCAATAAACCAGGAGACAGAGTACATTAGCCTGCTGCAAGGGCTCAGGCTGACTATTAAATATTTCATATATGAAAAGCACACACAGCACCAAAACCAGGCTCTACTGAAAGACAGGAATTCAGAGGCCCCTAAAAATTATTTACAAGGGGAATTTTGTGAGAAAGTCTGAGAGGGGACCTACAGGAACTCATCACGGTTGGGCTGTCCAGTGGCTGTTTCCTGATCTTAATGCCCTGCAGCTAGGACCGTGGTTCCCCACAGGAATGTCTGGGTACATCTGTCATTTTTATCTTGATCTGAATCCCACACTGCAAATATTGCAGTGACTAAAAACAAAGCACTCTCTTTTCTTTAAAAAAATATTTTTAAAGTTAGAAATTGGTTCTATAATCAGAAAATGCAATCTCTTGGTTAACAAGAGAGGTTGATAGCCTAAATCTAAATTCAACTGTGAACCAGGAGGAGTGAGCTAGAGAGTATGAGAGACTGGTTCACTTTGCTCCCAAAGGCAAGACAAGTCATTGTTGTTGTTCAGTTGCTAAGTTATGTCTGACTCTTGGTGACCCCATGGACTGCAGCACATCAGGCTCCCCGTCTTCCACTACCTCTCAGAATTTGCTTACACTTATGTCAATTAAGTCTGTGATGCCATCCAACTATCTCATTCTCTGTCACCCACTTCTCCTCTAAGACAAGTCACTAATGATAGAGAAAACCTTGAATTGTGAAGCTAAATTGAAACCCTATACTTGGGACAGTAAACCATGGACTTCTTAACATGAAAGTAGAAGGTCAAGGAAATAAATATTGAGAAGAAACTGTCTTGCTTGGCTATAAATCTATGCATGAGTAACCATCTACCCCATAACTTTGCGGCTTACAACCAAAATCATGTATTTATTTGTTCACAAGTCTGTAACATGGACAAAGTTCAGCAAGGGCAGTTCATCCGTGTTCCACATGGTATTGGCTGGGGCCCTGGGACACTGGAAGACCCCAGGTGGCCTGAGTCACATGGCTTCGAGGTGGGGCTCACTGTTGTTTGAGGATTCAGCTAGAGCTGTCAGTCAGAGAGCCTCAGCACTCCTCTGTATATTTTGAGGTTTTCACAGTATGGAAGCTGGATTTTGAGAGGAAATATCTCAAAGGTTGAAGGGAGCAACTTCAGAACTCTGAAGGCCTGGCCTTGAAAGTTATATGGCTCACTTCTACTGTACTACAGGTCAAAGTCAGGAGATTCAAGAGGATGAGAAATTGACTCCACTTCTCGATGGGAGAATGGGTACAGAAACTGCAGCCATCTCTAATCCACTGTGGCAACTAAGACCTAGAGTGCAGAAGTTCCAAATGAAGAATTTTGGAGAGGAAGAAAGAAACCCTTCCTCTGAAGGAGGAATATACATATCACATCACCAGGAGTGAGTCTTTGTGGCAACCACCATGAACAGTACACTCTCTTATAGACTTGCAACTGCTGGGAAAGTGCTCCTAGTGCTTCTGAAACAAGATGTACCAACTTTCAAAACGGCTTGTGGTCAAGAGAAAATGCATCCCATTATTTTCCTTTGTGTGCCTCACAAAGAGTAGGCGCTAATTAAGCTCTTGTTTAACTGGATCATGAATTTCTAGACCTCTTGTGAATTCCATATGGAGTGGGCACATGGCAGTGAAAAAGAACTGCTCCAGGGAGCAGCATGGTACTATAAATGAATAGCTTTTACTCTCATCCAACAGTGGCTAGTAGCTAGTGATGGAGGCTATAGATAGAATGAATCAAAGTAAGAAAAAAGATAGCCATAATAACATGCTTAGGACCAAGTAGACGATCAATAAATACTTGTTAGATGAATAGATGAATGATTTCAGAGAAAGAAGTGTTTTCAGGGTAGACTAGAAGGATCTAGGGAGAACTGAACTCAGAAAGGACCTTGTGTTACCATCTATAGCCTGGTGGACCTGTCAGCCTCTCAGCACGCAGAAGATTCTACACAACTATCCATCTCAGGTAGCACACGATGGCCAGTAACCAAGGAGACTTTCTTACATCATCTTTTTATAATCCATTCACTTGTACAATTTTGAGATTTTGTTTACTCCAGTATCCATAGTACCTAACAAAGTGATGGACAAAATGTAGTGGTTTTCAACCACGGGTGATTCTGTCCTCCAGGGATTCAAGAGTGACTAGAGACATTTTTGAGTGTCACAGATGGAGGTAGGGGTGTTATGGACAACTAGTGGGTAAGGCACGGGATGTTGCTACACATCCTATCATGCACAGAACAGTTTCCTACATTCATGTCGATGTATGGCAAAGCCAATAGAGTATTGTAACGTAAAATAAAGTTAAAAAAAAAAAGAAAGAAATGATTTAGTTCAAATTGTTAAAGGTGCTGAGCACAAGTCTGATAAAGTATTATATAAATATTTCAGAATGAGTGAGTAAATGAATGAGAAAGATATGAAGAATCATAGTAATACCATTAATGAAGAC
Organism: Neotragus pygmaeus; assembly: GCA_006410875.1. Taxonomy (NCBI): domain Eukaryota; kingdom Metazoa; phylum Chordata; class Mammalia; order Artiodactyla; family Bovidae; genus Neotragus; species Neotragus pygmaeus. Next base: position 31,680 of record SJYV01055747.1, read on the forward strand.
TATGTGGTTAAGGCAGAATATTTCAGGATTACGGATCAACTGTGGATAGAATCAAACCTACCTGGATGAGTAAGAAGTAGCCTGAATTACACTTAGAACAATGGAACTCAGATTAAAAAGAGTCAGAACAAATCAAGAAGAGATTGCTCAGGTCTAGGACAGTAACAAGTCCCTCCACAGAGCTCTTGGAAGGGCTTCCATGATGATTAAGGAAAGATCAGTAAACAGCTCCAGAACTGTACTGCTGTGTGAGTACCACATCACTGAGAAGTTGAATTCTTGAATTTGTTCCTAAAACATACTTTGTAGTGTGCACTCTATATCTTGAATACTTAATTTTTTTTTTTAATTTATAAATTCACAAGTTCTGTGAGTCTAGTACTGTTAAGAAGGAAATTGGATTTTAACCAGGCGAATCTGTGGGACATCTATGATGTCTCCCCTGAGAGATCAGTTAGAAATCTTGTGCTTTGTACAATTTCATGTTATCAACTTCTCATACAGGGCTGCAAATTTTTGTTAATTGCTTGGTGGATAGATCCATAACCTGCCAAGTTACATCACTACTGCTTCATTTTTATCTATATACATTAATATTTCTAATATTTTTACAAATGTGAAACACTTGAGAGCTAAAAATAAAAAATAAAAGGTAGGTACTAAAAGGACAGAAAACTAAAATGCACAATCATCAAATGGAAAGAACATAGCAGCAAGAAGTCTTTTGGCTTCAGTCTCCTCATCTTTCAACTGGGGACAAGACCCCCAACTCAAAGTAATTCAAACAACTGTTAATGACAACTAAACTAAATGACAGACATGACCGTTTTCGGTACCATGCCAATACATTTTAAAATCTGCATACTCTCCATTAAGCACACTGTGAAGTAATGTTTTGACAAGGAAGTTCCTAGGTCTTTGTAACTGATTTTTTTTCCACTCAAGTATTTGGCAAAACAGAACTTCTCACTGTAATTATGGAATCCCTCCCCCAAGCACTTAGGAGCTGCCTGGGCTTTGATGTTTCTACTTCCTTTCCATTGTCTGCTGCTTCTTAAAAGGGGTATAGGAGAATGTATTTATGTGATATGAAATCTAGTCTCTATCCAAAATCACTCAAGTAGACATTCTACTTCATTTTACTAAAGTTCACTTTGCTTGTGAATAAACACAAGTGAGCCCCAGGAAACATCCACTGAGGAAGGACACCTAGGGTTTAAGTCACAGCGGCTGGAGTACTTTCATATCCATTCAATATCAGCATGTGGAATCAAAGGCTGAGCCACTGAACAATGACACATTTCTCCCCATTTTAACCACACGTGGATGTATTTGTTTGTCAAAAAGGGTTTACATTAAAATGTAACTATACAAACTATGACATATTAATACTCTCAAATTAGTAATATCACTAACACTGTTCAGTCACTCAGTCGTGTCTGACTCTTTGCGACCCTATGGACTACAGCATGCCAGGCTTCCCTATCCTTCACCATCACCTGGAGCTTGCTCAAACTCATGTCCATTGAGTCAGCGATGTCATCCAACCATCTCTTCCTCTGTCATCCCCTTCTCCTCTTGCCTTCAATTTTGCCCAGTATCGGGGTCTTTTCTAATCACTCAGCTCTTCGCATCAGCGAGCCAAAGTATTGGAGCTTCAGCATCAGTCCTTCCAATAAATATTCAGGGTTGATTTCTTTTAGGATTGACTGGTTTGGTCTCCTTGCAGTCCAAGGGACTCTCAAGAGATTTTACTTTCCTAAATTCCTGTTCATTCATTCCCATCGAATATTTGTTTTCTCTATGAAGTGCTAAACAACCTTATTACTCTGACGAGCTTCTTATTGATTAAAATTTCTAGTTCTTTTTCAAATGTGATGGTCCTGGCATCTCCCCTATTTTCTATTTAAGCAGCTGATTTCTCAACTCAGGTGCAGGGCCTTAGATTTATTCTTTTATTAACTGGAGTGTAATTGTTTTACAATGTTGTGTTGGTTTCTGCCATACAACAATGAGAACTAGCTACAAGTACATATATATCCCCCTCTTTTTGAACCTCCCTCCCAACTCCACCTGCATTCTACCCCTTTAGGTCATCACAGAGTGCCAGGCTGGGCTCTTTAAAAGACTTCCCAGGTGGTGCTAGTGGTAAAGAACTTGGCTACTAATGTAGGAGACAGAAGAGACAGAGATTCGACCCCTGGGTGAGGAAGATCCCCTGAAGGAGGGCATGGCCACTCACTCCAGTTTTCTTGCCTGGAGAATCCCAAGGACAGAAGAGCCTGGTGGGCTATAGCCCCTAGGGTCACAAAGAGTCAGACATGACTGAAGCAACTTAGCACGCATGCATGCACACAGAGTTGCTTTACAATATTGTGTTTAACTGCTGTACAACCAAGTGATACAGTTTTATACACACACACACACACACACACACACACATACACATTCTCTTTTTTATATACTTTTTTATTATGCTTTATCAGAGGATACTGAATACAATTCTCTGTGCCATAGAGTAGGATCTTGTTTACTCATTCTGTAGATACAAGCTTGCATCTGCTAACCCACAGAAATCAGGGATGTAGAGAACAGACTGGTGGTTGCTGAAGGGGAGGGGGGTTGGGGTCAGAAGACGTAGTCAGTGAACCAAGATAGAACACCTGAGGGACTCTTTACTGGTATTCTTGGTATTCTTCCCTTTGAAGATATTAGTTCAGCATAATATCTCAGATACACAGGGTACTCTATAAGTTTGCAACTAAGAATATGCCATTTCCTGACCCCAGATAGCCTTTTCACAATATCAATTTTCCCACATTTGATGTTTTCTCCCATTAATGGTACCCTTGCTCCAGCTTCTTAGGCCTTCCAAAGCAGACTAAATATTGTCTTGCTAGTAGAACTCAGCCCACAGAAAACTGCTCTTCATGTGGTTTATGATACCTGCCCCCATACACTTCAGCTCTTCAGCTCTTCCTGAGACACAAATCTCAGGAGAAGCTCATGGTAGGTTTCCTTCCTCCCTTTAATATCCCCCTTGTCTCTCAATGGGCCCTGAGGTTTCCCCCTGTGTGGTTTATCTCAGTCTCACTTCCATTTCTCGTATCCTTGAACCTTACTGATACTGTATGTCAGCTTCTATATTTGCTAATTTTTCTTAAAGCTAATGGGAGAGGGATCTTGCAATCTCTCCAAGGAAGCAGAATTATGTGCTGAATTGTGAATTTTAGGAAGCAAAGATTCATAGTTCTTCAGGGGTTCTCTGTGACACTGAAGATCCTGAGAAGGGAAAACTCTACAGAGACATTCCCACACACAGAGGACTCTGCCATCCCTCCTTTCAAACCCCAACAGATGGAGGCTTCTCCCTGCACAGCAGTCCTGAGAAGAGATGCAGAAAAATCCATACATCTGTATTCCGCATCCTAAATTAGTAACATGGGAGGGAAAGTAGGGTTAAAAAAAAAAAAAAAAAGGTTAAAAAAAGAAAAGCAATAAGAAAGCAAAGACAACAGAACAAACCTCCTTGAAGCTCTCCAAGGGTAGATATTGTATAATTAAACCCAAATTCCATTCCATGCCCATTTTTCATCAGGTGGCTTTTGACGGTTCCTCACTGCAAAGAGGTTTAATGATTTCATTGAGTAAGAGGCAGTGGACTCTAGATGTGTGCATTTGCTGGGAGATAATTGCATTTAATGAAAGGCACAGCCACAGGTTTGGGGAGGCAAGTGATAAATCTTTCTCCTGCGTCTGTGGATCATATTCCAACTGATGAGTGGTTGGGTGAATAATTAATAATCATGATGAGATAAATAGTTTTCACTTGCAATTTTCCTCAGGTCGCTCACAGCAACTTTATAAACATGAACATCCATCTTCTTTGTTCTCCTGGGAAGCCAGGATGCAGTCACATTATCCCTAGATATGCAACATGGAAACTGAGGTGAGGGAACTGACTGGTCACCATCACAGTGAGGGAGGGAAAGGAGTGAAAAGTTTTGGTATTTTCTATCAGCACTTTGAATTATGCAAACATCTCAATGGACATGAATTTGAGCAAAGTTCAGGAGATAGTGAAGGGCAGGGAAGCCTGGCATGCTTCAGTCATGGGATTGCAAAGAGTCAGACATGACTTAGCAAATGAACACAAACAATACTATTGACAATGATAATACCAGCTAATAAGTTCAGTGCCTGGATCTGTGTTCAATTAAAGTTTGGCAAATATTATCTCTATCCTCCTGTTTCACAGAAGAGAAAACCAAAGATGACAAAGTTAGGTGGTGTACAGATGGTCCTGTAATGAAACCTGAATGTGAACCCAAGCAGTCCAACTCTAGAATCTACGTCCTGCACCTCATGCATATGATGTGCCAGCCCTGCACTAGGATGGATACTGAGAGCACGAGATCCCTGCTCTCAGGAAACTCACCAGGAGTGAGGGGAAGGAACCCAGTGCTAATACCATCTGTGTGACAGCCACTGTTCTACATGCTTGATATATATCTTGACACATGCAGTCTTCATAAGATTTGAAGAGCTGGGGTTATCACAACCATCACCATTTAACAGATGAGGAAACTGAGGCACAGGGTGGCTATATGACTGGTCCAACATGAGCATCTCTCTCCAGGTGAAAGGATTCTGGAGCCTGTGCTCTAGTCACTAACTGCCTTGTTTTCCACACTAAGGACTTTGGTGTACATATTGAAAGTGATCAGGGAAAACGGAAGAGTGTTAAGCAACACAGTCAATTTGATTCAATTTTCTGAGGCCACTCATGATGACACTGGGGTGAACTATTGCTAAGTACCTCTTCTACAGTGTCAGATACTTATACATTTTAAGAGTCAAAGGACTAAAGGATTATCATATTTGCAGAGTGATAGGTAGGCTTCTGTATGTCTCTTTTCTGTATTTTCCACACCTGATCCTTTCATTTATAAGACTCCTGGTTCCCAGGAGGGTTCCTATGTGCATGGCTCTAGATCTGAGTATCAGTCAGAGAATAAGTCTTGAGTCTGAACTCCTAACTCATTCTGTCCCACTGCCTGTGAGGCCCTCCTCACTGTTCTCTGCTTAACTAGCAATTTACTATTTAATGAGACTTCCAGGTCCCATTTCTCCAAGGAACTTTCCCATTACCAACTGGTCCAGGAAGCTAAGTCTCTCAGGAATTCAAGATTTTACAGCTTACTTTCCTAATTCACTTTTAGTCCACAAATCCTGAAGTGCTCCAATCAAATGTATTATTATCTCTTTTGACAGGGAAATCACCATTGTTCCAAATAACTTCTTCTATATTTGAGCATCTCTTGAGAGTTTTAAAGTTTATCTTTACACTAGGTCAAAATTCAGTTGCATGCAACTTCCCTAATAGTAGTCTTCCAGAAGAAAACTCTTGTCTCTCGATTACATTCAGTGTATGGTGAACAAAGCCTTCCTTTACCCACTTAGGCTAGGGTAAGTTTCTCAAAATACCTGTATTCAGCCTTACAAGATTACAGATCAGATTATACATAACTCCCTGCTATAAAATGAATGTTTGGTCTCCCCAAAATTCATATGTTGAAACCAATGTGATGGTATTTGGAAGTGGAGCCTTTGGAAGGAACTTAGATCATAAGGATGGAGCCCTCATAAATGGGATAGTGCTCTTATAAAAAGAAACCAGAGAACTTCCTTGGCCCTTCTCCTGTCAGGTGAAAAATGAAAGTGTTAGTCACTCAGTCATGTCCAGCTCTTTGCCACCCCATGGACTGTAGCACTGCCAGGTTCCTCTGTCCATGGAGTCTCCAAGCAAGAATTCTGGAGTGGAGAGCTATTCCCTTCTCCAGGGGATCTTCCTGACCCAGGGATGGAACCCAGGTTTCCTGCATTGTAGGCAGATTCTTTAAGGTGAGGTTAAAACTAAAGAGAGCTGTTAAGAACCAGGAAGTGGACCTCAGCAGACACTGGATATGCCGCACCTTGATCTTGGATTTCCCAGCCTTCAGAACTGTGAGAAACAGATTTATGCTATTTATAAGCCCACAAGTCCATGATATTCTGTTATAGCACCTCAAACAGATGAAGACAATCCCTGGGTGCTTCCTGATTTCCCATAGCCAACTCTAACCTCTTCAAGGACACGGAATGTCTTTCATTTCTTTGAAACTCCAGCATCCATCACATTTCCATTATTCTTAGCACATAATGGGCACTGGATGCTTGTTGTGCTTAGATACATCAAGGATGGCCTCCCTGGAAGAAAGATTTACTTCAATAAAGAGAAAATAAATATGGCATGAGGGAAATGAGGAAGCAGAAGTGATGTGCCACCGTTTGAATGAAATAAGGATATGCCTACACTGGACTGACTGTCCTCCAGTAGAGAAGTTGAGCAAAAGCAATAAAGTTAATTACACTAGACTTTATTAGCACTTAAATAGTGGCCTCATTAATAAACATAGTATGTGGGCAATGCACAATTTAATTAACAGAGTAAAGGAAAATAAAATAAGAAGGATATAAAGTTCACTGGCCTTATTTTTTTTTGCAAGGGGTCAAGCAATGTAGATCAAAAAAAAATAAGTTATCATAGACAAGAACAGAAAATAATATGGCTAGGATGCAAATGTCCACGGTAAGAAAGTCCCTGACAGAAAACATCAGAAGCTACCAGCAAAGAATTTTAGTTGTGAAGATAAAGGATGCTGCTGCTGCTGATGATGATGATGGGATCAGTTACTGCACAAAAGCTCAGGCTTGGGGAACAGTAAGAAGGGAGATTTTGAAGTGGTGGATATTGAACCTTCACAGGAGAAAGCCAACAGGTTAGCATTAGCAATGGATGACCACAGAAATTAATGAATCAGCACCTTCCTAATAGAAGAGCCCTGAGAATTCCCTCTAGCACAAACCCTCATTTGACAAATAAGGATGCTGAGGGCCAGTGGCTAAGTACTTTGACAGAGCCACGTTTAAACAAATCCCCAGATTCTGGATGACTACACATAGCACTTTGCTCCCCTTCTCATTTATTAAGCTCTGGGCACTGCCCTGTAAATTCACAATTGTCTCATCTAAATGCTATAACATCTATGCAAGTGAAAGTAAAAGTGTCAGTCACTAAATTGTGTCTGACTCTTTTTGATCCCATGGACAGTAGCCTGACAGGCTCCTCTGTTCATGGGATCCTCCAGACAATGATACTGAAGTGGGTCGCCATTCTCTTCTCCAAAACATCTATAGGGAGAACCAAGAAGCACCTCTCTATGAACACAGAATAGGACACACAGGCTAGGGAGGTCCAGCCATCTGCCAAGTATCTAGGAAAATAAACAGTTGGGATTCGTATTCTAGATTGTTCTACCTCAAAATCTGCCTTCTTCTAGGCCATAGCATTGAATTACAAAGCATAACAATTCAGGTGGATGGTGAATATCTTCTATGCCATCACTTTCCACCATGGAGTTACAGGGCATGCATAAGGAGAAAAGGAGAGTGATCACCATACTTCATGAGCAATAATGTCCACAGCATCTTGACCTTGAGGTAGACCAGGGGTCCACCCCTTCCAGGCTGCCAGGTGATTTATTATGGCTACAAGTCTCCCAAAGCAGTTTCTGGACTCTATAAATTCCTGGAGGACCAGAGTATGTTCCTAGCTCCTGGTCCATGGGTGATACATCATGGAAGGCTCCCCTTCAGTTGTTAAACTAGATGGTACCCAAATGCCTGTCTGAGGTCAGCACAGATTTAAAGACCAGGACTCTCCCTTGGCCAAGGACAAAGTGACAGTGACTCTGTTCCACATTCTAAAAGGGTAGAGCCAGAGACACTGGTGCAGACCTCGGTCAAAGCAGAGTTCCTTTCAGTTTAGCTCAGTTGCTAAGTCATGTCCAACTCTTTGTGACCCTATGGATTGCAGCAGACCAAGCTTTCCCGTCCTTCACCGTCTCAAACTCATGTCCATTGTCAGTGATGCCATCCAACTATCTCAGCCTGTCTTTCCCTTTGCAGACCTCCAAATTAGCTCTCACAGACACCTGTGATTTATGGACTGACTGTCTCAAACTCTCTAGGACAGAGAAAGGAAAGAGTCTGCCTCCTTTCCTGAGCCCTCCTCCCTTGTCTCTGTGTTGCTTTCCTGGAGCTCCTGACCTGCTGGTCTTTGACTTCTGCCTTCTGCCATCCAGCTTTTAGTCCTCTCTGCCAAGTTCATGGCCTGTTAGCTGCTTGGGATAGTGAGGTTTGGTCTTGCTGGCTAGCCCCCTGGCCCAGACCTCTTTCTGTCGGTCCTGAACTAAGTCAGCCAGGCCTGATCCCCCAACCAGACCACAAATCCTCAGGCTGCCTGTGAAACTCTTCCAGGCTCTTTAAAGCAAATCATTATATTTAACTTTCTGTTCTTGTACAGATAAGCGGTACATGAAAAGAGAAAAATATGCAAATTGTACTTTAATAAATATGGAATACTGCACCTGGCATCTATCCAAGAAAATAATAATAATAATATTACCTGCACTGTGAGAGCAGCATTAACACTACCATAACAATAACATTGTTGGAATTCAGGAAACCGAGATGTTTTGAATTGTGTTATAATTAGAAAGCCGATAAACAAATAGGAACATCATTTATTCATTAAAACTGTGCAAATGGAAAATCTGCTTAATTAATTTCTTTGTACAATGTCTGTAAACACCTTCAGGGAGAAAATCTGAGGAACAATTTCAAGCCCAGAGCAAATGACATAAACACTGCTCTGAAGCAGAACTGGAAAGGGAAACTGGTGGTGATCGATTTTCTGAGGGAGAAATTGAAGAGATCAGGCCAGTCTCACAAATGGATGGCACAGACAACAATCATGAGTGTGCTTTCATCCCAGATGTCCTATGTATCTGAATAACAACCTCTACTTTCTTTGCCCACTCTCAGAAGTAAGGTGTCTGGGGGAACTGGATAGAGTTGGAGTCAGTTAAGGGAATTTCTGCAAAACCCTCAGGAAGGCTTAAAAGCCGGGTCATTAGTGGGTTTCACGTCTATCAGAGGCAGTCATGATACCAAGCAAAGGATTTGGAGGTGGGTCAGCACCTTGTGGGCCAAGGTCAATTGACCTTGGCTACTAATCTCTCTTCCCTGCCTCCTCCCTCCTTGACTCTACTCTCACTCAGTTTTCCTTTTTACTCTTAGGCCTTCCTCTTACCCTTGCCTCTCCCAGACATGATCCTGCTCTAGCCTATAATCACCTTGCCTTACTTTCATCTTTAAAAGAGTTCAACATTAGAGTCAGTAATATGATTGTGGAATTAAGCTGTGTTTGCATAATACTTGATAATGTACAAAGCTCCTATTGAGACCCTAAGGTAATGCAACCAACAAGCTCTACACTAATAATAGCAATAATGGAAATTATTTATTGAATATTTCAAGTCAAATCATTGTCAAGTACTTTGCATGCATTATCTCATTTAACCCTCGATACAGGCCTAATGGGTGATATTATTAGCATTATTAGAACTGAGGAAAGGGAAGTATTGTTACATTTCTAAAACATCACCTATTCAGTAAGTTTAGTATGTCCTAAAGCTAATTTTCTATTTCTTTTCTTCTCTCTTTTTTTTTAAATGAATATACAAGGTTTTAAATGAGTTTCAGGATCTTAAAATTATTTTTTGTTTGTTTTAGTTTTAAGAAAAAGCTTGTGATTCATTCAAAAGCAACCCATGGTCTACAGGGCATCCCTCTTTTAATTTTTTTCTCAGAAAATGTCAAGCACGTAAACAAAACATAACAATGGGTCCCCATGAACCCAACACACAACCTCAATAACTATCAACATTCTGCCAATCTAATCTTTTCTCCCACTAAAGCCTGGCTTTACACAAGTTCTGATCTCAACTCACAACTTCTTTCTCCCGTTCCAATTAACTGCTGGGTATTTGGTACTGTCAGGGGTTGCTTGTTATTTGAAATAGATATAAGGAATTAATTCATGATAAGGTAGTAACAATGAAAAGATTTAAAAATGCCTATTCCAAGAGAGAGTTATATTGCTTTCAGACTTTGTTCTTGGTTAGTATATCATAAATAAGTATTAAGGAATTATTTATCTCTGTCACTAGGTACCCTGTATGCTGTAACTGGGGTTAATATGGAAGGAAAGACCCATGAGAGGAGCCTTGGAATAGGTGGGACCAGGTGTGGCTCTATCTCTTCAAAGCTCCGTTTATGAGAGATCTCTACTTTCATCTATATCCAGGGACAACCCTTGGTTTTCACATAAGGTTGGCAGCATAAAGCCTTCTGCAGCAAACTGTGTATTCCTTTCCTCCAATTTGTTCCAGTTAACAGAAACTGCTGAGCCTCCTTCTCTTCCACAAATATCACAATAGCAGACATATCAATCAGAAAACTAAACTGCACAATATATTTTTTTATGAATCATACAAGACACCTGTTGAAAGAAGTACTCATGAAGATTTAAGGATGTTTAAGAGCAAATGAGAGAATGTGTGTATTAGTGCTTTAATAACTAAAAGCACTATGGGGTCTGGAATTAGATATGGGTGGGTAAAAGCCATGCTGTAAGATGTTGGCTGTCCTGAAGACTCTATTGTTGCTTGGCTTGTCACTATTAGAGAGCTCTGCACTTTAGTAAAGATACAGCATGATAAAAATCCTCCATGAGAATGTGAATATCTTGTAAATGCATAGCATTTTATCCCATCATTACCATTTTACACTTTTTATTCTGAAATAATATCAAACCTACAAGAAGTTGAAAAAAATAATACAGTAAGTTTCCATGTAACTTTCACACAGTTCCCCACAAAGAGAACACCTTACATGACTACAAAGAATCATCAAAACTAGGAACTGACATTGGTATAAAACAAATTAAACTATATACCTTTCTGAGTTCATCAGATTTAACTGCCCTCTTTTTTGTGGTCTATGAAATGTTCCCTCATGGATAGATTCATTATTATTTTTTTAATCACTAGGTGAATTGGTCCATTTTCCCAGAGTTGGCCCAGTTTCATTAACCTCATTTCTATCCCCTCTTCACACGGGCTTCATGCATTCTTTGTCGTTTTCAATTAACGACTTAAAAAGTAATTTTATATTGGAAAATTTGGAAAATATCCAAAAGTATAAGAAATAATACAATAAACATAGATCCCAAATCCAAATTGCTGTTTGTTAATATATTTATTTAGAATTCAAGTCCTCACCATTCCCATTCTAGGTCCTGGTCTCCTGTCCCTCATTCATTTTGTGATGAACACCATCACTGGTTGACTGTGTTCCCTCCCTTTTAACCTTTTTTTTTTTGACTCTTACATGCTTGTTTTGTATACACATGATTTTTCAGTTCAGTTCAGTTCAGTCATTCAGTTGTGTTCGACTCTTTGTGACCCCATGAACTGCAGCACACCAGGCCTCCCTGTCCACCACCAACACCCAGAGTCCACCCAAACCCATGTCCATTGAGTTGGTGATACCATCCAACCTTCTCATCCTCTGTCATCCCTTTCTCCTCCTGCCCTCAATCTTTCCCAGCATCAGGGTCTTTTCAACTGAGTCAGCTCTTCGNCCAGGCCTCCCTGTCCACCACCAACACCCAGAGTCCACCCAAACCCATGTCCATTGAGTTGGTGATACCATCCAACCTTCTCATCCTCTGTCATCCCTTTCTCCTCCTGCCCTCAATCTTTCCCAGCATCAGGGTCTTTTCAACTGAGTCAGCTCTTCCCATCAGGTGGCCAGATTATTGGAGTTTCAGCTTCAACATCAGTCCTTTCAATGAATACCCATGACTGATCTCCTTTAGGATGGGCTGGTTGGATCTCCTTTCAGTCCAAGGGACTCTCAAGAGTCTTCTCCAACACCACAGTTTAAAAGCATCAATTTTTTTGGTGCTCAGCTTTCTTTATGGTCCCATCACTTCATGGCAAATAGATGGATAAACAGTGGAAACAGTGGCTGATTTTATTTTTCTGGGCTCCAAAATCAGTGCAGATGGTGATTGCAGCCATGAAATTAAGAGACGCTTACTCCTTGGAAGGAAAGTTTTGACCAACCTAGATAGTATTTCTTCCACCGATACACACATACCAGATGATACTTAAGTAGCAGAGCAAGAGACACCCTCCACTACGACTCCCAGACTTTTAGGATAACTCTATTCTTTTTTCTCCCATTCATGAAAACGTTGGAATATATGTCAGACTACTCCATAATGGAAATCACCTTGAATATGTTCCAGTTTACAGGAATAGTAAAGCCTTCAGAAATTCTGGGACTTTATTTGTAATAATTTCTTAAACTATACCCTGTAACTGATCTCCCTGCAACATAATGATTTTAAATATCTGTTTTAGTAAACATAAGCTTTCCAGGCAACCAGGTCTTATCTGAAAATAGAGCTTGACTAGGGCACTGAAAATCTGAACAACTTGGCAAATATTTTTTGGTCTATGTAGATTTCTCTCTTCTCTTTGATCAGATTGATGATCATGATCATCCTTCAAGACTGAGCTCCAGTTTATCTCAGTGCTCTGGGCACTTCTCACATTGAACTGTTATTATAATTTTTGATTTAGGTCTCAGTTTTGCCTCCAGAATAAGTTCCTTGAGAGCAATGGTCCACCTGATAATGGCAATATCCCCAGCCTCTAGCATAGCCCCAAGGTTATAGCTGCCCTCAGGAGATGTACAGTGAATGCATGGAGCTGCAAGACAGAAGCCAAGTGACCGGGCTAATGGGTGAGAATGGACTCTCCACCACTTACAACTATGCAACTTTGAACAAGCTATTGATCCTGTGAGTTTCACCTGCAAAACAGAGATGCCCACAGTTGCTCCATCAGAAGCAATGGAAAAATAAGCTGATATTACCTATGTGTCAGTTAGCATGAAGAAAAAAGTGAAAGTGTCAGTTGCTCAGCTGTGTCTGATTCTTTACGACCACATGAACTGCATTCTACCACGCTCCTCTGTCCATGGAATTAATTCTCCGGGCAAGAACACGGGAGTGCATATCCATTCCCTTCTCCAAGAGTCTTCCTGACCCAGGGATCAAACTTGGGTCTCCTACACTGAAGGCAGATTCTTTACCATCTGAGCCACAAGCCTGGTATGTAGCAAAAATCCAGTGATGAATGATTTCTAGAGCAATGATGAATGGTCTCCAGAGTATTTGGTGAATGCTGGCTTGACTAGGTAAATGAATCGGCAGTAGGAAACTCAGACACATTGTAAAGGCTCTTGCAACAAGACATATATAGAGGTGACAACATCAGGCCCAGGGATAAAGGGTGGGGATGTCAGTAATGTCTGTGGCAACCACTCAAGTGCCCTACTAAGCTCTCCATTTAACAGAACCTGCCATAAGATGAAGAACTGTTTGACAGCTTCTAGCAGTTAACTGCTTTAAAGCCACAGTGGTATATACCCAGATGCCACAGAATTTGGTAGAGTTACCAGATTCAGATTGTTCCTGCCCGGGACTCCTCTAATGGACTTTGTTCAGGGACCACATCAGCCCGACTGAAATTTTCTCAGATTTGCACTGAAATTCAAGGCTTATACTACATAATTGTCCTTTCTTCTTTCTGTTCATCTGCAGATGCCAAATTAACATCAAAGTCTGAGGCTCACCCTCTTATCATTTACAAGTGTGTCTCCCAAAACGTCTTGCCCATTTGATTCTATGGGGTCACACAGAGTTGGACACGACTGAAGTGACTTAGCAGCAGCAGCAGGATCACATATTGACATGAACTGACAGCAGATAAAAGAAGCTTCACATTTTTTTGGAGGGTTTAGGTCACATAATATTCAATTCTGCTTTGAANGGGTCACACAGAGTTGGACACGACTGAAGTGACTTAGCAGCAGCAGCAGGATCACATATTGACATGAACTGACAGCAGATAAAAGAAGCTTCACATTTTTTTGGAGGGTTTAGGTCACATAATATTCAATTCTGCTTTGAATTTTCCTAAATATCCCCATTCAAAGAGTGCATTAAGAAAAAGATTAGAACATTTATTTCCATTTATAGATAATTACCAGGAGAAAAGAGATTTCTTGGGAGTGAGTAGCACATGAATGGGCTTTGAGATATTCTCATTTACCAGCTGAGTGATGACTCTTAAGCCTGGTCCCCATGTCTAAGACTGATCTACTTATGGATCAATAGTTTCGGGGAATCACTTTTGAAACCATGTAGAGAGAGCAGATAAAATACCAAAAAACCTCAGGACTGTCTGAACTTAGAGAAAAAGCAAATATAGACAGGAAACCATTGTGCTTCACAGATTGCTCTTGGTACTTGGACTTCTGATCTTTGTGGGTTTACTAGCATCATTTTCTATAACATTTTTGATGTGAAGAATTGGCTACAGCTGTGCATAGAACTTTAAATACGGTCCATTATTCCTCCATTTCTTAACTTGCATTGTTTTAAAACACCTGTGTGTGGCAAAGGAGCAGACATCTCAATTTTATTCACTGGGAAGATGTGACCCAGAGATGGGAGGGACTAGACTGAGTTTAGAGGCCAGCTGTGTCAATCCTCCTTCAGATCTCAGCTGAGCTGACTCCCAGAACTGAGTGCCTTTCATTATACCAAGCCAAGAACTAACACCAGCTACTCAAATGAGTGGACACCCATTTGAAGCAATTGTAATTAAATTTGGAGAAGGAAATGGCAACCCACTCCAGTATTCTTGCGTAGCCCGGGTGGGCTGCCATCTGTGGGGTCGCACAGGGTCGGACATGACTGACACAACTTAGCAGCAGCAGCAGCAGCAATTAAGTTCCTTTTTGTTACTGAAGTGCAGCTTCTGTTTTCACAGCCTAACTGGCTCTGGCCTTGCACCATCAAACACATTTCAAACCCAGCCATAATGTCTGATAACCTGAGGTTTATTTTTATTTTTTTTTTCTGTAACTTCCTAAATTTTTTTCCTTCCTTCCAAAACCTATCTTCTTGATCACTGCCCCTGAGTAGAATCTGGCTACTTTCATCAGTATATCAAGACCACTGAGCAGAGAGCTGACAGTTGCCTGATTCCAAAGGGCTGCAAAACATCACTGAATATAATTAACATTTTAGGAAATCAATGAATTTAGAGTTTTTGTGTTTTTTTTTTTTAAACCAATGAGTATCTCATACTAAGCGAAGAATAGCTGCTCCCCTACTCTCAATTAAAAATGTCTCTCTCTTAGCCTAATGATCCCTGCAAGTCCCACAGTAATTGAGAGCCCAAGTTCTAGAGTGCAACATTTTGGTAAATGATCAAAACAACATGTTTAACATGGATGTTTGGACTCTCTCTACCTCAAATCCAATCTCCTTTTAAAATCACCCCAGTGAGAGAACTATCTTAACTACTAATTTGCAGTCATGCACCTCTACCACATTGTTTATTCTTGTTCTTTGGGGCCAAGAAGAAGAGAATGGATGACACAGTCCAATATTTAAATACCCTGTGTTGAACCTCTTCCAAATAAATATGCATGTATGTTGATTGCTGCTGGTGTTGTTTAGTTGCAAAGTCATATCCGACTATTTTGGATCCCATGGACTGAACCTTGACAGGCTCCTCTGTCCATAGGATTTCTCAGGCAAGAATACTGGAGTGAGTTGCCCTTTCTCTAGAGGATCTTCCCAGCTCAGGGATAGAATTCTTTGCCACTTAGCTACCAGGGAAGCTTAATTCATGTATATAGACTTGGCTATAACCTAGCTTTTGGGTTCATACCTGACCATCTAATTTGTATCTAATATGCTGGCTGGAGGGTAGGGCAAATCATTTTGAAACTATAAATAGTAAAGTCAAGCCATAGTTTTAGCAGCTTTCATGTTTGGCTTCCATATCTATTCCTGAGAGTATCTTTCCCTGCTCTAAAAAGCATAGCTTGAGTTTTCTTCTCTATGGACAGTGGGCTAAGGTGTTTGGCTAATTACAAGCACATATGCAGCTACTCGGAGAAGGCAATGGCACCCCACTCCAGTACTCTTGCCTAGAAAATCCCATGGACAAAGGAGCCTGGTAGGCTGCAGCTCATGGGATGACTGAGAGACTTCACTTTCACTTTTCACTTTCATGTACTGGAGAAGGAAATGGCAACCCACTCCAGTGTTTTTGCCTGGAGAATCCCAGGGACGGGGGAGCCTGGTGGGCTGCTGTCTCTGGGGTCGCACAGAGTCGGACACGACTGAAGTGACTTAGTAGCAGCAGCAGCAGCAGCAGCATGCAGCTACTATTTAATAATCAGCTTAATAATAATAATGCAGCTTCCTGTAGAGACCAAAAAAGAGATTTGTGATCTAAAGTGCCAACGTAATGGCAAAAGGACTAAAAAGTTGAATTTTGGAACAGGTACCCCTGTCCAGGGTTCTCTAAATTGCAATGAAAACAACTGTTATCCAGCTACCTTGCAGGGTCAGCCTGTAAAAGTATGGGAAATAGTCTTCATCAGCTTTCTACAAGAATGTTTCCTGGCTTTTGCTAGAGAGGCCACGGAAAACAACACTGATGAATCATAGCAACAGCGCACGCTTGTGACTGGGAGCTGTATTTAAAGAAGAAGAGCTGAAGAAAACACAGATCAGGGATCCCATTCCTACACATCCTCCTCCTGTTGTGGCTTTTTTTAAGCTTGTGTGGCTTCTTCAGACAGTCTGTCCTCTTTTTCCAGGTCTCTCTCACCACACTTAGATGTGACTGCTGGAGTATAAGACAAAGAATAGACTTTGGGGAGAATGACTGCCCCGATGTATTCAAGCACTGAGGCAAATGGTAGGCATGAAGGACAGACCTTGACATGGGGCATGGCAGGGCCAGGTGGTGGGAGGGAGACAGCCTGAGGAAGGGAAGAAAGAAAAAGGAGGGTGAGCAGAGACCCTAAGAAGTAAAGGAGAGACAGGACAATGGTAGGGTGGAAGGTAAAAAGATTAGAACCAAGAGAAGTGAAAAGATGGGCAAGAGGAAGAAGGGGAGGGGATCTCACTGCAGACATTCTCCTTTAACTTTTGCTTTATGCACATATATGGGGGGATCTGGACAGAGGAGCCTGGCAGGCTACAGTCCATGGGGTCACAAAAAGTAGGACATGACTGAGTGACTAAGCATAGCACAGAACATGGGAGGATCATCCGGGTAAAGAGAGGGTCAGGCAATAATAATGCTTTCAAAAAGACTTTGTAAAACCTCTGTCCATATAGCCACCTACTCAATCAAACACTCATGAAATGCTGAACTCATCTAACTATTGATCAGATACCATAATTTACATTTAAGATTTTGTAAATTTTATAATACTTTGCCTCATGTGAATTAGATTACACGTTTCCAGAAAGAAAGGAAGGAAAGAAGAGGAGAGAGAGGGGGAGAGAGAGGAGAGAGGCAGGGGAACAGAAAGAAAGAAAGAAAAAGAGAGAGCAAAGGAAGGAGGGCAGTAGATGAGGGAGACAGGAAGATGGGAAGAGAAGAAAAAGAAAACACAGCAAAAAGAAAAAACACAGAAGGTAATGTACATAAAGAGGTAGTAGCAGAATTAGCACAACTCTATACACAGCGAAAGTCTAAATGGGAATATGAGAAAATCTCTATATGAGGCAAGAAAGAGGATGCTAAACATGTCTAGATGGCTTGTTGTGGACGAATTATGGAACTAAGCACTCTCCAATCATTATTGCTTTGGTATTCCCATTCTGCAGGTGTGTGAAGGCCTTCACCCTTCTGTTATTTTTATCACATGGGGTATTATGGGTCTATGTGTAAATTTCACTTTGTCATTCACAAAGGTTGCCTGTGTGGCAGGTTGCAGAGCTCAGAGATGGTGATGCACAACAATTTGTATGAAGAATATCGGATAGATATTTTCAACTTCGGCATTGAGCAATAGAGCAGAAATGTCAAATGGATTTCATTTCACATGCCAACTTTTAAATTGATTAAAGCCAGCTTCCATAAGTGCTCTAATTAGAAACATCCCTGCACTATCCCAGACTAGTAGGGGAAACTGAAATGTCTAGATAGTGACACCTGTTCTGTGCATATGATGACAGAGGCTGCATTTGTGCCTTGGAGCTGCCTCTTCTGCAGCAGAACTGAATGGTCAGCCCCATGAGTTACTAACTTCCCTGGAGGCTGTGAAACGATCTGGTAGAAGCAATCTACCTTTATCTAAGAGCTGTCCACAGGCTCATTTTAACGGTCGCATCAGGGATAGTGCTAGTCACCTGTCACCTTTATAGGTCCCCAGGCCACAGACATCATCTGTGTTGCTCAGATTCCAGGTGGAGCTGGCAGTGGATTGAAAGCTGAAGCCTGGCGTTTAGCTCAGTTTTGTTACCACGAAGAGCACAGGGCAGCTCACTTCCCTGTGGACACTTCAACTGCCTCTACTGTAGAATGTTATCTGAGACAAATGACGATAGATCTAAAATTCTAAAATACTGATGCCCCAGATTTGCTCGACTTGTCATTTCAGACAAGACCTAGATGTGGGTCCTCATCCAGACTGGTTCCCTGGTGTTCTTTCCAAAAACATTTTGTTAAATGTATGAATTGGTACTGGTGTTCTCTTTGGAGTCTGCAAATCAGCACTGATTGTCCCTTGAGCAGGTCATGCTAATTTTCACCTCAGCTTCGTTGACCACTGCTCCTCTCAACCTTTCCATTTGTATTTCAAGTTTAATCATTCTCTCGCTCAACTCTCTCCACAAAACTACCATTGACCTTGGCATGCTTCTAATCCTCTCTTGCTGATGTTCAAAGCTTGATGGAGTATATGAGGGCTCTTGACAACTGTGTACTTATTCAGAAGGAATAAATATCAGAACTCAATCCTGGAGACAAACAATACACAGGAGCTCTAAACATTTAAGTATCTAACTTGAATATTCAGTTTTACCAGGTCTCCTGAATTCAAT
Organism: Neotragus pygmaeus; assembly: GCA_006410875.1. NCBI lineage: Eukaryota > Metazoa > Chordata > Mammalia > Artiodactyla > Bovidae > Neotragus > Neotragus pygmaeus. The sequence goes on from SJYV01055747.1 coordinate 50,626, forward strand.
AGAATCTGGTTCTCAAGAACTTTGGGTGAGAAGAAAATACTAATGTCTTTAGAAAACCTCATTCTTTCTACTATGTAAGGGAAAATATTTAGTACATGATACAATGAAAATAAAGGGAAGATGCTATATGTTATAAAGAATATAAAGTCATACTTGGGTTACCTTTGGGTACAGACCTCAATCTTTCTTTTTTGACTTTCACTTCTGTCTTTTTCTTCACATATGAGCTTGTGAAGTTTGCTTAAGGCCTCAGCAATCCAATGTCTGAATGGTAAAATGAGGACAAGGACAACCTTAGATTGTCATGAGGATTCAACGAGACAAAGTATACGAACACCTAGTACAGTCCTTAGGCATTTAGGGCTGGATGATCTGGATGATTTTAATCAGAAATGGAAGGCAGAGCCTAGGAAATGTGGAGGCAGAATCTGGACATAGATCTTGGCTCAAAAGGAACAGGATATTTCACCCAGACTTCTCTCAGTGACATGTTTCCTGCCAAAGGCAAGGCCTCTCCTACAGTGTGACTGGTTCTAAACAAAACCCTAAACTATCTTGAAGGAAGCAAGAGGGGGAGAACTGGGGAGCCGATAAAAAAAGCACTGAGTCTGTTTCTCTGCCCCCAATTCATCTTTCAGCCTCTCCCGAAACCACCAAACTCAGCATGTAGAGAAGGATCAGAGCTGGTTTGGGCTGGCTCCTTTGTTAGGGCCCCCCTGTCAGTGAGAGTGGACAAACTGGTCCCACTTTGGCCTGCTCCAAGCATGGAATTCAGCTGACAGGGCTATAAGATTCTGTACCCCATCTGTTTGCCCTTCCAATTATTTCTTTATTTAACTGGCATAATAGACAAGCCAGTCACCACAGACCCCCTATTAGCGTGGGACCTGTGTAAATATCTAAAGAGAGAAGTTCAGTAACATCCTTGTGAAATTCTATTTTTCCTTCCCTAGGTGGTTATTTCACAAGTACCTGCTTTACTGTCAGGCTTCAAAGCTCTTTGCAAGATCTAGTACGAGTATTTTTGTCATAAAAATAGGAAGGAGGGCAGGGCAAGGCCAATGGGTACAGAAAGAATATCAGATTTGAGGCAGCAACATATTCTTCAGACATTCAGAGGTACCAGTTTAGTTCAACTCTTCTCAGCCCAATTTCCAGAAAATTCCTATTGAATATCCTGTCTCCTTGATGTCTCTTTCTTTCAAATCTTTCTTTGAGTTGGAGTATTCTTCCCTATACCTCCAACAATTCAAATGATATCCCTCCTCTTTCAAGGCAAGTTCCTGATGGACCACCTTGCCCTTTCACAACTTCTGTAGTCCAACTCATCACCTCTGAACCACATGTCTTTCTCCATTCTTTTTAGCACTTGCCTGTTCATTGCACTGTTTTCTGGCCAGAAGGTTACAGGGATAATTCATTTCCTCCATATTCCACAGAAAATAGCAAGAAAAGAAAGCCATGCCTGGGAGCTGGATGACCTGAAGCCCAATAGTACATTCCTACAGCGGTTAAAGGAAATTATAGCCATTAATTAAGCAGAAAGCAGGAAGCCTCTGCCTGTTTCACTATCTGCCCCCCCCCACCCACAATTGAGGGCTGACTGGAAACTTGAATAAAGTGAGTTGACATTGTCCCCAGAAGGGCAGTGGTGGTAGACACAAGGCATACCATACCCAGAGATGGCAGAATTGAGACTGTTCCATTTGAAGGTGATTAGCTTTGGTTTGGTCTTCCCAGATGGTGCTGGTGGTAAAGAATCTGCCTGACAATGAAGGGGATACAAAAGACGCAGGTTTGATACCTAGGTCGGGAAGATCCTATGGAGAAGGAAATGACAACCCATTCCAGTATTCTTGCCTGGGAAATCCCATGGACAGAGGAGCCTGGCAGGTTACAGTCTATGGGGTCACAAAGACTCAGATAGGACTGAGCATACACACACATTCACAGCTTTGGTTTGGTTTCCATAAGCACTTACAGAGCTTTGCCTTCCTGGATGGTGAAAATCATCAATGGCTGATAAACTGACTCTAGAGCCTGTTCAGGAAGCTGACAGTAATGTTCTCTGTGCACCTTCCAACCGCTCCTAGTCTGTGAGTCTTCACTCTTTAACGACATCATAAGCATTGCAAGCCACCCACCAGGCATGGATTAGATAGTCTCTACACTACACACACGCACACAACACATATTTTGCACAGATATCTGTATCTAAAAAGGGCTTCCTTGGTGGCTCAGAGGTTAAAGTATCTGCCTGCAATGTGGGAGACCTGAGTTCAATCCCTGGGTCGGGAAGATCCCTTAGAGAAGGAAATGTCAGCTTACTCCAATATTCTTGCCTGGAGAATCCCCTGGACAGAGGAGCCTAGTGGGCTATAGTCCATGTGGTTGCAAAGAGTCGGACACAACTGAGCAACTCCACTTTCTTTCTGTATCTATGCCTATACTATTCATATAACTAATGAATCACCTTCACATGATTATCTATTTATAATTCACTCGTTCATAGAGCAGACAATTATTTACTGCTAGCTGTATCCACAACCCTCCACCAAACAAGGAGAGAAAAACTTTGGGCCACTTCCCACAAGGGAAAGAATCTCTGAAAAGCAATATGTAAAACAAGTCAACTCTGGAAACAAATTGAAAAGGGCTGCTTAACCCTTCAATTTTCAGGGGAAAAAAAATAGGCCCATTTGGACTATATTAGTTAAATAAGTGTTTCCTAAATATTCCATCAAGTAGAAATTACTTAGAAACTTTGTGGAAGGAGAGAGACAGAGAGACAGGAGAGAGAAATGGGTTGATTGAGCCTCAGCATCAACACAGATTCACTGAATTCCTTATAAAAAGCTTTGGTAGTGTATGAATTTATCAACTGCCCTGGACATTACTAGAGGATTAAGCCATTCACCTACAATGACAAGTTACAGCTCATCCTAGAGTACTGAGCGCTCCTGCTCTAGCACTGGCCCTGTCACGTGGTCCTGCCTTGCCACCCCTTGGTACTTCTTTAGCATGAAGCTTGGACTTCGTTATTGCTGTCACTATCTATCAGTGTCTGATCTTCTCCAAGGATTAAAAGAAACTCCAAGAAAGGGGAAAATGTATTATTTCCCAGTGGACTTAACAACTTAACCAGATATTAGATATTCTGCAAATTTCTACAGGTTGGTTTATCATGGTTAGATTTTCATTTTATAATTATCCCACTCACCTTCCCTATAAATTCTCTCTGATAAATGCAACCTGGAGATCAAGAAAGAACATGTCATAAAAAGATGGAGGCTCCAATTTTTAGTTTTGCCATTGCCCCTGTAAAGTCCACTGGACATCAGTTGAAAATGAGGAAACCATTATAGGTCCCTTTCAATACTTCCTATGTTTCTAAAAAGTCGTATTATGAAAAGTTGTCTTCCAATATAACCAGGCTTTTTGGTTTGTTGTTTTTTCTTATGTGGTTCTCCTGTGTCATGCTATGCTCAGTGGCTTCATTCGTGTTCTTGACTCTTTGCAACCCTATGGACTGTAGCCCACCAGACTTCTCTGTCCATGAAATTTCTCCAGAAAGACTATTGGAGTGGGTTTCCATGCCCTACTCCAGGGGATCTTCCCGACCCAGGGATCAAACCTGCATCTCCTGCTCCTCCTGAATTGTAAGTGGATTCGTTACCTCTGAGTCACTACGGAAGCCCACGTGGTTCTGTTACATGTTAATAAATCATTCCTTAGACTTACACAGTACTATATTGTTCTCAGAAATGCCATCTATATTATCTCACTACTCAAAAACCACATGAAGAGGGTAAAATTAACAATGCTGATTATTCCCATTATTAACAAACTGAGGCAGAGATGGTATGTGACTTGTTTAAGGTCACACAACTTGGTACAACTGAAATTCTAATTTAAGTCTTTTGACCTGTGGTGCAAAGTTTGCCTTTTGAGAGTCTGCTGTTTTCATTTAAGAGATAAATACTGCCTTAGAGTAGCTCTTAAAGCAGATGGAACATTTAAACTAAATCAGAGCTGTGAATGATTTCCCTCAGCATTTTCTGTAAACCCCAGGCATACCTTTTGGATCTCCACATGCCCCAGAGAGTAGATGTTTTCATTATCCATGTTGGACCATGTGGAAAAAATCTGGAGCTGGCATTTGATTTATACTGCATACTCAATTTATTTATTAGCATTATCCAAGATGCCTATCTTGGAGGCACATGGGACATACCTGTTCCAAGGCAATTAAACCAAATGTCAATGGTTCCTCTTCTGAACCAACCAGTTCATCAGTCAACTACAAATAACCTGATTAAACAGATAAGTCTAGGTATATACCCTTAAGAGCACCTCAGAAAAATGAAAACTGAAGCCTGAAATACAGGGTCGTTGGTGGGAAGTTATGTTTTTCTATTTGTCATCATAATTCAAGACCAATATGACCCCTAAATCTCTGCCTTAACAGCCACAGGCAAGAAAATAAATGCAAATACCTTTAAATAAGGGCTTCCCAGGTGGTGCTAGTAGTACAGAACCGGCCTACCAATGCTGGAGACATAAAAGATGTGGGTTTGATTCCTGGGTCAGGAAGATCCCCTGGAGAAGGGCATGGCAATCCACTCCAGTATTCTTACCTGGAAAATCCCATGGACAGAGGAGCCTGATGGACTACAGTCTATAGTGTCACAAAGAATCAGGCATGACCGAAGTGACTTAACACATACACACCTTTAAATCACCCATTCACCCCAACAGCAAATATTCATTGAGTGACTGCCATATCCATAGCCTTGTTCCAGATATGGGTGGTAATTAGAAACAGCTGGTGAAAAATACATCTGCCTAATCCCCATGTAACTCAAAATCTCGGAACAAAACTATAGTCCTCCATGAATCTCAATTTCATCTATTCTAACAGGAATAGAAGCCAGTGAGAGCTAAGGTTCCTTCTGCTTCTGTTTCTCTACATCCTTTTTAGACCAAAGGGTATCCTAAAGGAGTTTTGCATGGTATGTCAAGGAAACCTGATTATCACTCTCCAGAAGTGATATTTTATTCCTCACAACAGAAATAGAACAGTGGACTTGCCTCTTCATACTCACAGAACTTACACTGAAAATTATTTACAAATGTTTAGCAAAGCAAACTTAAATGAAGCTATTACTCTTAATAGCTAGAAAGACTATTGACTGTAATCAGTCAACTGAGCTGTGAAAGGAAGTAAAAACTATCAGACAAATTAAAATGACTATTAAAACAGCACCAGGGAACTCTGGTCTGGTTCCAGAAAGAGACTGAAATTAAAAATGGCCCTTCTCAGCAATGCAGGGCCTCCCAGCAATTACCCCTTGTCTTATCAGCACAGTGACTGAGTGAACCTTTGGCGGGTAATGGGTACTTCAGTCAAAACCAAAGGCTACTGCTCTAGAGAGTACCAGAGGCTTTTAATTTTCTTATAGCACATTACAACATAGTCGTTCTTTGCCACATTTTAACCTTGTTTAGCATAAATTGTTGCACTTGAAATTCACTGTCTTACATGGTCCACTGGAGAGATCATTAAGAATTGTCATCACAGTAGCCCCATGACTGAAATTTTAATCCCATCTCACCTCACAGCATACAAAAATTTCATCACAGATGACTACCTGTCTCCAATTTTTTTAAACATTATTCTGAATTATTTCACATTGAGCAAATATAGTTTTGCTGCATGAACTTTCTGTGCCCTTATTTATGTATGTCAGCTGATAAATACATTTCTAAAGCTAATTAGATTTGTGGCCTTGGCCTGTAAGTTCATTTGCCAAACAGTTTCATATGTATATGAACATGAGTAAGCAAATGATGAATCCTGAGTGGTATGGCAGACAAGGGTTTTGGCTTATCCAATAACCATTCTCTAACCACTTCATCTTCTGCCCTAGGTGGTTTCTGTGATGGAAGAAACTGCCACTCTTTCCCACCTCATCCCTCTGCATGGTTCCTGCCATGTCTTAGGCAGGTGACTTCATCAGGGCTGATGGGATATGTCGGGGGAGATAGCCAGAGATTCTTGTAAAGGATGTCCTCCTAGTTAGATGCATAGAGGGGACTCTCCTTTTTGTCAAATATTGCTGTGCTTTATAAGATGCCTGCAGTAGCAGTAACCTTTTGCCTCCATGAGGAACCAAACCTAAGGATCAAGCCTATAAACTAAGCTTGGAAAAACTCTTGAGGATTCAACAACAGCACTAAACAACCCTGAACCTACCCACTTTCAGATTTCATCTTGCCTGCCACGTAAGACATCTGATCTGATAAAAATGAAGGCACTCTATGACTCTATTGTGTCTACATGTAACTGAGTCTTTACCCTTGACAAACCCTAAGGAACTGACAGCATTAGGTGCGAGAGGTAGGTAAGATGGTAGGTGGTCACTAATTGGAGATAAGGACATAGAACAGAGATGTCCTCATGCTGGGACCTTGAATGAAGCTCTGCTGAGACTCTTATGTAGACAAGCTGTATTGGCAGGGATCTTATGTGTCTCTGCTGGAGATGTTTATCTTTGCCCTGATATTCCTGTAAGGAGCAGCTGAAGATTAACGATGGGCATCTCAGGTGGCCCAGTGGTAAAGAATCCACATGCCAACACAGGAGATGCAAGAGACTCAAGTTCGATCCCTAATCGGGAAGATCCCCTGGAGAAGGAAATGGCAACCCACTCCAGTATTCTGGCCTAGAAAACTCCATGGACAGATGCACCTGGTGGGATACAGTCCATGGGATCACAGAGAGGTGGACATAGCTGAACACACGTGTGTGCACATGCACACACATACACACACACACACACACACACAAATACACACAAAAAGATTACCCTTGCTCTGGGTTGATATTTAATACACAAAGGAAAAATACTGGATTTCCTTTTTGTGTTGCCTACTTTGTTAAGGAAGACTATGAATTTGCTTCACTGAAATATGATCTACTTTAATTAAAGCCAGTGGCATTGAGTAAATTAGAAGGCAATTGCATTTTCTGTGAATTTCACACAGCTTGTATTTTAGCAAAAGGAATCAAGTTTCAGTCAATCCTTGTGTGCTGCTACCTGCAATCAAGGCCTTAATAAACTAAACAAATCATGTCTTTATGCAAGTTAAGGAAGCATAAATACAAGGTCAATTCATATATTTTCTAATTTCTGCTATTTGCAAAGGCAGAGTTTGGAAAAGGTTACTTAAAAGGAAAGCTTTCTTTCAAGACAAACTATCTCAGGAAGCCTAGATTTCCTCCATTTCAATAATGATTTGTCCTAGAAAGTTTCTTCCCTGATACATGACTATTTCCATTTATTTTGAATGAGATAATACAATTTGAAGACAGTGGTAAAAGGAAATTCTTAAATTTGGGATTTGGTCAGTAAAAGAATATCGATTTTGAAATAATGTATTTTAAAATAAGGAACAAAAAAAACAACTCTTGTATAATATGTAACTATTAAGAGAGAAGGAAAGGAACCTGTCTTATTGGGTTACGAGTTTGGGCTCTTAACTTCTGTGTGTATCCTGCTTTTCCATTTGTGATCTGGATAACAACCTCACTGTATATCACCTTTCCTCAAAAAAATGAGAACACATAAAAAGCATAGCAACCCTGTAGGGTTACTGCTGGTATTAGATGCTATAAAAATAGGCATGCCTGCCAAGTTGCTTCAGTTGTGTCTGACCCTTTGCAATTCTATGGACTGTAGCCTGCTGGATTCCTCTGTCCATGGGATTCTCCAGGCAAGAATACTGGAGTGGGTTGTTGGCTCTTCTCTAGGGGATCTTCCCGACCCAGGGATTGAACAACCTGTGTCTCTCGCATCTCCTGCACTGGCAGGTAGGTTCTTTATCACCAATGCCACATGGGGAAGTCCATAAAAATAGGCAAATAATGGTAAATACAATCTTTTTGTTTGTTTGTTTTCAGAGTCAGAAACAATATAACAGACATGCACTGATATAGCACGTGAATTGTGGCATTATACATGAATTCCATGACGTATGAGGTTATGAACTGAAATCTCATTTGAAATCTCACCTTCAACTTAACTTCTTGGGAAAGCAAGACTGACTACCCACATGAAGAAGTAGATACTTCTTTGCTTACTCATTCCCCTCAGCAGAGCCATTAAACTCACTGGTTTCCAAGGCTCCAGAAGGTACCCTCACCTCCAGTCAATTGGCCTGGAAAAGCTAGCTGTGACTTCACAGGGGGTTTGGAGCAGGAAGCTTTCTACAAATCACTCTCTTTCATCTTGCTCTAATTTGTTCAATTAACTTAATAATTTCTGTTATAGTCTTTAAGGAAGAAAACAGTGGTCTTAAAAATCTTTCAAATTCTCAATTCATTGGAAGTTCAATCTTCAGAAGATGTATCTCACTGTCTACCTGTATTTTTGCAAGTGCCAGGCAAAGAATGTCTTCTTTTGATGGGTAGACTCGACCCTCTCAACCGATTATCCTAAATTCACTTCCTATGTCACAGCACATAGCAACCACATCTTGCAAAATTGCAATTGATCATTTGTTGAATGAATGAATGACTAAAGTGAATGATCCTTAGGCCGACAAGGGCTGATCCACACAGTAAGGAAGGCCTTGATAGAAATAGAAACACCATTGAAACTGGCAGCTCACAAAGCATGAAGCCTGTATCAGGCTTCAGTGCTTACACTACATTATCTAACAAATTGTGTGTGTAAGTATCACTGGCCCCTAGACACCCACTACTAGCTCCAACACTGATCTCATTACATTAGCCGTTTATTACCTTACTTTTGCATGCAGCTCTGGAAGAACAAGTCCATTTCCAGAGATGTAAACACAGCTGCCAATAGTGCCAACCTTAGGAATGGGTCAGCACCCAGAAACACATGTGGGTGCTTCCACAAAGCTCAGCTCCACATTTCCTCTGCAAGGCTTGTCTTAGTGATGTGAAGATGCAAACTGAAACTTCTGATGGAAAACGGGGTACTAAAAATTAACCAGGATATCTTCAGGCACTCGACCAAGCAGAGTGGTGTTTGGTTCAGAACTTAGCCATCCTTTGACAAGATAGCTCAAGAATGGCAACCCTGTGTAGAAGTGCATCTGTAGGAACAAGAACTCAGAGCAGTGTGAGCCCTCGTGAAACTTCTGAATTTCTGGGAGAATACCTACCCTCTTCCCTCAGAGGTTGCACTCTAAGCGGACATGGTACTGAGACATCTGCAGTGTATTTGCTCACCTTTCTTCTTTCTATCCAAATATAGAAGGTTTTGGTGTCAAATGGGTGGCTAAATGGTAAGTATGGCCATAGGAATGGAAAACAGGCCTGTGCAAAAAGCTTAAAATAAGGAAAATTTATTTCATGCAAATAAAATCTTGAGAAACATACATAGTTGAGACTACGTTTTTGTGTTTTGAAAATGAGTATAAAAGAAGACTCTCCTCCAGTCTTTAAAATGTATTCAGAAAAAACTCTGGATTTGATTTACTGAAATCAATGTTGTTTTCCATTGAGAAACCTGTTTCCTATTGCATGAAAGAGGGTATATCTGAAATAGTTTTCAAGTAAAACATGTTACTAGTTGTTGTCCATCTTCTCTTAGAAATGAGAAGGAGAAGATAATATATATACCTAGGGGACAGAAGAGCAATTTAGGTTATTTAGAGGAGAGTATTTTCTGTATTTTCAAATTATTAAGCTCCTGGATCCTCGCCCAGTGACCATCAGAAAGGGGGCACTCAAAAACATCTCATGATGCAAATAATAAAAGTGATAAACACTTGGAGAGTCTCCCTGAGGGGAAAAAAAAAAAGTTCTTTTTAGTAGGTTGAATAAATGGATGGCCTTAGATGCCAAAGAATAATATGTATAAATAATAAAATATTCTCAACTCTGTTATTCCAGGATTTGACACAGAATCTGAAATTTAAATACTAGAATCCTGTGGATATCTTTTTTCGTATTTCTTACTCTTTATCAGATACCACTTAAATGTCTATGATACACTTTAAATACCTGAAAATACATTCTTGTCCTTGAAAAAACCATAATCTAGAGCAAGGGTCGATATACTTATTCTGAAATGAGCCAGATAGCAAAAGTTTTTGGCTTGAGTGCCAGATGGTTTTGGTTGCAGCTACTCAACTCTTCCACTGTAGTGCAAAAGCAGCCATAGACAATAAGTAAACAAGAGTGTGGCCGCATTCCATAAAAACCTTATTTACCAAAACAGGCAAAGGGCTAGATTTGGTTCTCTAGCTATAGTTTGTCGACTCTCGATTCAGATGGATGCCTCCTAATCCATGGGCTACCTACTCCTGGGGGATTCTGTAATTTACGAAGCAAGTATTCAAATTCATATGTGCACCAAACATGGTTTGCTGCTGCTGCTATTTAATCACAAAGTCCTGCCTGACTCTTTGCAACTGCATGGACTGCAGCCCACCAGGCTCCTCTATCCATGGGTTTTCCCAGGCAAGAATACTGGAGTGGGTTGCCATTCCTTTCTCCAGGGAATCTTCCCAACCCAGGAACTTTTGTCTCTTGCATCTCCTGCATTGGTAGGCAGATTCTTTTACCACTGAACCACTCGGGAAGCCCAAGCATGGTTTACTGAGTGAAAATAATTTAGCAACTCTCTGCTGTTATTTTTTCAATGTATGCTAATACTATCATAATTGAAACATTTTAAAATATCTTTGCTTGCCATTAATTATTTTATCAGTTATGAGAAGCTGGGCTACAATTACTCCCATGTGAGGATTTTTTTTTTTTACAAAATCAGACTTACACCCTGAAGGCTGAAGGCTAATTTCCAGATTTTCATATGAAATCCATATATTTCCTGAGTTTTTAAAAACTTCTCCCTGACTTTTAATGTTTTTCCTCCTAGATAAAACGTCGTATATTCTTCGCTCCAGGAATCTGCCTGAAGAGACACCAACATTTGTGTTGAGCACACCTGGTCCCAGGGGATGGCAGCTGCTCTGATAGACGGCGTCAGGCTGAGCACACCACCAGGCAGCCTTTACAGACTCCCGTGTAGGCTACTGCTCCAGGCCCAGGCACAGTCACCTCATAAATGGCTCTCTAATGGGGGGAGCACTGAGGCAGAAAATCCCAAACAATAGGTGATCCAGATGTAATTTATATTCGGTTCAGCTAACGACCTTATTTTGTATTGCTTTTACTTTCATAATTATGTTTTCCTTAGACTAATACAATTTGTTGCCACACACCATCTGACAACAAAATGAGGTGTGCAAAACTGTAGGGAGATGGCAGGGAGAAGCTGGATAGGATAGAAATTTGGCTCTGAGTACTTGAACAAATATAAGTGCCAGAGAAAAACAACTGTATCTCACTCAAAGGATCGCAAAATCCATTAGAAATGGCCTTTATTTATGTTTCACCTTTTTAAAGATATTCTTTATTTTTAGAGCAGTTTTAGATTCACATCAAAATTGAGCAGAAAGTACAGAGGTGCTAAATACTTCCTGACTACTCCCATTCCCCAATTTCCCAACTATCACAATGTTCCACCAGAGTGGTATAACTGTCATAACTGTGAATGACACTGACAAACCAGTGTTATCCAAAGTCTATAGTATAAGATTCATTCTGGGGGTTTAACATTCTGTGAATGCTAACAAATATATAATAATGTGTATCCCCCATTAGAGTATCATATAATGATGTTCTGCCCTAAATGTTCAATGTCTCTGATTGCTCATTCCTCCTTCTTCCCTAATACCTGGAAAACACTGATCTTTTTACTGACTTCATATTTTTCCTTCTCTAGAATGTCATATATTTGAAATCATACAGTGTGAGGGTTGGCTTCTTTCATTTAATAATCCACATTTAAGACTCCTCCATGTGTTTTTGTGGNTCATTCCTCCCTCTTCCCTAATCCCTGGAAAACACTGATCTTTTTACTGACTTCATATTTTTCCTTCTCTAGAATGTCATATATTTGAAATCATACAGTGTGAGGGTTGGCTTCTTTCATTTAATAATCCACATTTAAGACTCCTCCATGTGTTTTTGTGGCTTGATGGCTCATTTATTTTTAGCACAGAGTACTATTCCAGTATCTAGATATACCATAGCTTATTTATCCACTCATCTATGGAAGGACATCTTGGCTGCTTCCAGCTTGGAGAAATTATGAAGAAAGACACTATAAACATCTATGTACAGGTTACTGTGCAGTTACACTCAATTTCTTGAGTACATATCAAGCAGCATGACAGCTGGATCATATCGTAAGAGTATGCTTAGTTTGGTAAGGAAAGTCCTCACCTGTATTTGGTGTTGTCAGTGTTTTAGATTTTTTTAATTCTAAAAAATGTGTAGTATTATGTCACTGTTGTTTCCACTTTCATTTCCCTGATAACAAACAATGTTTAACATATTTTCATATCATTGTCACTAGTATGTCTTCTCTGTTGTCTGTTAAGGTTTTTGACCTATTTTAAAAATTAGTTTATTTGTTTTCTTATTGCTGACTCTTAAGAATTCTTTGTATAACTAGGATAATAGTCCTTTAAAGTGTACGTTTTGCAAATATTTTTTTCAGTGTGTAGTTTGTCTTATTGTTTTCATTATATCCCTCACAGACCAGTTTTTTTTTAATTAAATCTAACTTATCAATTATTTATTTCATTGATCATGCTTTATTCATATGTTGTCCCTAAAACGTCATCAAGAAATCAAAGGTTATCTATATTTTCTCCTACCCCATCTTCTACAAGTTTTTTTAGTATTGTGTTTTGTTTACATTTTGGTATTGTGTTTGATCCTAGGGCTTCCCTAGTGGCTCAGACGGTAAAGAATCAGCCTGCAAGGCAGGAGACTTGGATTCAGTTGGTGGGTTAGGAAGATCCCCTGGACAAGGGAATGGCTACTCACTCTAGTATTCTTGCCTGGAGAATCCCATGGAGGAGGAGCCTGGAGGGCTACAGTCCACAGGGTTGCAAAGAGTTGGACATAACTGAGCAACTAACACTTGCACTTACATTTTTAACAATTTTTTAATTTAAATGATTTTACTACATTAAAAATAATTAAATTTTAATAAAAATATTTAAGTTGTTTTTATAATTGACTCACAATATTATATTACTTTCAGGTGTATGATATAGTGACTTGATATTTGTATACATTATGAAATGATCACTATAAGCTAGTTACTATATGTCACTATACAAAATTATTATTAATATAATGTTATTGATATATATTCACCATGCTGTGCATTACATCCTATGACTGATTTATTTTTATAACTGGAAATGTGTACCTCCTAAGCCCCTTTACTTATTTCACCCATTCCCTCACTCCCTTCTCTCTGGCAATCACCAGTTTGTCCTCTATTTTTATGAGTCTATCTCTGTTCCATTTGTTCATTTATTTCTTTGTTTTGTATACTCTACATATAAGTAAAATCATATGGTACTTGTCTTTCTCTGTTTGNTTATTTCACCCATTCCCTCACTCCCTTCTCTCTGGCAATCACCAGTTTGTCCTCTATTTTTATGAGTCTATCTCTGTTCCATTTGTTCATTTATTTCTTTGTTTTGTATACTCTACATATAAGTAAAATCAAATGGTACTTGTCTTTCTCTGTTTGACTTATTTTACTTAGCATTTAAGTGAATTCATGTTATTGCAAATGGCAAGGTTTCATTGTTTGCCCCTGCTTCAAGGCACTTTGTTGTCACATAGTGGAACACGGTAGTGGCAACTATAAAGATCTACAACAACAACAACACAAACGGCACCCCTAGAGTAGCGCACGCAGCCAGCCATCAGAGGCAGCCCTTGTCTGAATGAATACCGTATTAATTCAGAGAAAGGAAGGGTTAACACAGGCTAGACTAGTCAGGGACAGGCACAGGCGGACTGGCTTGAACTGGATTTTAAGTTTGATGAGAGCTGGTGCTCTGGCGAAGGAAGGAAAGAAAGCATTTAGCTATCACCATAGGCGAGTAGCCAGGAGAGCCCTGGGGGTTGGCTAGCCTTTGAATACTAAGCCAGTTCTCAGAAGAGCTCCCCACAAATACTCCTACATTGGGCTATTTGGTTGAAATAGCCCAATTTAGACATCCAGAGCAGAGCATGCATTTCTATGCCAAATAGGAGGTTTTGAAGGAACAGAGAATATTATCTTGCACTTGATGGCTTCGTGGAATTCACAATACCAAACATTTTGGAAGTTCATCCACCTCCCCATTTCCACCCCTCCCCCCCAACTCCACCCCATCCCAGTCATAATAAAGTGACCTGAAGACCAGAGGTTTTGCACAGAAGAAATGACTCTGGAGGTCAGTAAGTCTGACCATGAAACTTCTTTCAATATGGCAGGTGATATGAAATGCCCCATTCATGGAACAAACCAGTATGTTTATTTCAATGACCAGGAACCCAAAAGGCTAAAGGCAGGTGAAATATTTCAGATGAGTCTTATTTTTGCTAATCCTCTAGTAAAGTAAAAAACTTTTGAACTGAATATCAATACACTGAAGAGTACTACTTTGTGTTTACATCTACTTAAGTATGTTAGGTCCATGAATCAAGGCAAATTGGAAGTAGGCAAACAGGAGATGGCAAGAGTGAATGTCGACATTCTAGGAATCAGCGAACTAAAATGGACTGGAATGGGTGAATTTAACTCAGATGACCATTTTATCTACTACTGTGGGCAGGAATTCCTCAGAAGAAATGGAGTAGCCATCACGGTCAACAAAAGAGTCCAAAATGCAGTACTTGGATGCAATTTTAAAAATGACACAATGATCTCTGTTCATTTCCAAGGCAAACCGTTCAATATCACAGTAATCCAAGCCTATGCCCCAACCAGTAACATTGAAAAAGCTGAAGTTGAACGGTTCTATGAAGACCTACAAGACCTTTTAGAACTAACACCCCAAAAAGACGTCCTTTTCATTATAGGGGACTGGAATGCCAAAGTAGGAAGTCAAGAAACACCTGGAGTAACTGGCCTTGGAGTACGGAATGAAGCAGGGCAAAGGCTAATAGAGTTTTACCAAGAGAACGCACTGGTCATAACAAACACCCTCTTCCAACAACACAGGAGAAGACTCTACACATGGACATCACTAGATGGTCAACACCAAAATCAGATTGATTATATTCTTTGCAGCCAAACATGGAGAGGCTCTATACAGTCAGCAAAAACAAGACCAGGAGCTGATTGTGGCTCAGATCATCCACTCCTTATTGCCAAATTCAGACTTAAATTGAAGAAAGTAGGGAAAACCGCTAGACCATTCAGGTACGACCTGAATCAAATCCCTTATGATTATACAGTGGAAGTAAGAAATAGATTTAAGGGAATAGATCTGATAGATAGAGTGCCTGATGAACTATGGATGGAGGTTCGTGACATTGTACAGGAGACAGGGATCAAGACCATCCCCATGGAAAAAAAATGCAAAAAAGCAAAATGGCTATATCAGGGGGCCTTACAAATAGCTGTGAAAAGAAGAGAAGCGAAAAGCAAAGGAGAAAAGGAAAGATATAAGCATCTGAATGCAGAGTTCCAAAGAATAGCAAGAAGAGATAAAAAAGCTTTCCTCAGCAATAAATGCAAAGAAATAGAGAAAAAGAACAGAATGGGAAAGACTAGAAATCTCTTCAAGAATATTAGAGATACCGAGGGAACATTTCATGCAAAGACGGGCTCAATAAAGGACAGAAATGGTATGGACCTAATAGAAGCAGAAGATATTAAGAAGAGGTGGCAAGAATACACAGAAGAACTGTGCAAATAAGATCTGTCAAGATAATCACGATGGTGTGATCACTCACCTAGAGCCAGACATCCTGGAATGTGAAGTCAAGTGGGCCTTAGAAAGCATCACTATGAACAAAGGTAGAGGAGGTGAGGAAATTCCAGTGGAGTTATTTCAAATCCTGAAAGATGATGCTGTGAAAGTGCTGCACTCAATATGCCAGCAAATTTGGAAAACTTAGCAGTGGCTACAGGACTGGAAAAGGTCAGTTTTCATTCCAATCCCAAAGAAAGGCAATGCCAAAGAATGCTTAAACTACCACACAATTGCACTCATCTCACATGCTAGTAAAGAAATGCTCAAAATTCTCCAAGCCAGGCTTCGGCAATATGTGAATCATGAACTTCCCGATTTTCAAGCTGGTTTTAGAAAGGGCAGAGGAGCCAGAAATCAAATTCCCAACATCTACTGGATTGTGAAGAAAGCAAGAGAGTTCCAGAAAAACATCTATTTCTGTTTTATTGACTATGCCAAAGCCTTTGACTGGGTGGATCACAATAAGCTGTGGAAAATTCTGAAAGAGATAGGAATACCAGACCACCTGACCTGCCTCTTGAGAAACCTATATGCAGGTCAGGAAGCAACAGTTAGAACTGGACATGGAACAACAGACTGGTTCCAAACAGGAAAAGAAGTACGTTAAGGCTGTATATTGTCACCCTGCTTATTTAACTTCTATGCAGAGTACATCATGAGAAACGCTGGGCTGGAAGAAGCACAAGCTGGAATCAAGATGGCCTGGAAAAATATCAATAACCTCAGATATGCAGATGACACCAGCCTTATAGCAGAAAGTGAAGAGAAACTAAAGAGCCTCTTAATGAAAGTGAAAAAGGCTTAAAGCTCAACATTCAGAAAAGTAAGATCATGGAATCTGTTCCCATCACTTCATGGGAAATAGATGGGCAAACCGTGGAAAGAGTGTCAGACTTTATTTTGGGGGGCCCCAAAATCACTACAGATGGTGATTGCAGCCATGAAATTAAAAAGATGTTTATTGCTTGAAAGGAAAGTTATGACCAACCTAGATAGCATATTAAAAAAGCAGAGACATCACTTTGCCAACAAAGGTCCATCTAGTCAAGGCTATGGTTTTTCCAGTGCTCATGTATGGATGTGAGAGTTGGACTGTGAAGAAAGCTGAGCACCGAAGAACTGATGCTTTTGAATTGTGGTGTTGGAGAAGACTCTTGAGAGTCCCTTGGACTGCAAGGAGATCCAACCAGTCCATTCTGAAGGAGATCAACTCTGGGATTTCTTTGGAAGGACTGATGCTGAAGCTGAAATTCCAATACTTTGGCCACCTCACGGGAAGAGTTGACTCATTGGAAAAGACTCTGACGCTGGGAGGGATTGAGGGCAGGAGGAGAAGGGGCTGACAAAGGATGAGATGGTTGGAAGGCATCACCAACTCAATGTAAATGANTTCCAATACTTTGGCCACCTCACGGGAAGAGTTGACTCATTGGAAAAGACTCTGACGCTGGGAGAGATTGAGGGCAGGAGGAGAAGGGGCTGACAAAGGATGAGATGGCTGGATGGCATCACCGACTCGATGGACATGAGTTCGAGTAAACTCTGGACTTGGTGATGGACAGGGAGCCCTGGTGTGCTGTGATTCATGTGGTCGCAAAGAGTCAGACATGACTGAGTGACTGAACTGAATGATTGACTGAAGTACGTGAAAAACTAAGCAAAATTAAAAGTATGATTTCAGGGAAGCAGCATGTTGATATAGCAGGAACACATAAGATTTGAAAAAGTCAGACTCTATTCTGAGCTGTTCTTGTACCATGAAACTTCCTGATGAGGCTGCATGACCTCTCAAGAGTAAGTTTTCTCATCACAAAACTGGGAGACAATAATGTTTCCTCAGATCATTTTAGATCTGCAAATCAGTCTTAGGAAGACAAATAGATATCATCACATGGTAAAATCAGAGTTGAGTAGGATCCTGAGTCTGTGAATGAGCTCAGCTGGAGAATAGACTGTGATACAGGACCAGCATTTGCCAGACCACAGAAAGAGGGAGGGGCAACACAAACTATTTGCATCATCACCATCATCACCACTGGAGGTGGACTTTCTCTGCATCAGGGTGCCATGGAAACAGGGCAAGGGGGCAGATTAGTTCACTGAATGTTCTGGTTGATGTGGGTTCCAATATTCAAATGCTAGTCTCTCCTCCTACATTTGATGTATAAGGAACATAGCTGGTTGCGTGTGACAGCCTCCCAGCGAGGTCAGTGGAGATCACCTTCCTTACTGTCCAGAAGCCAGAGCTACTCAAATGCTGCTCGGCTCTGAGGTCCAAGTATTTGCTCTTCACCAGCAGATGTTTCCTTCTTCTGGTTCTTCACTCTGTTTGGTCCTCATTAAAACGAGCAGTCTTCTGGGATGAGTAACTTGTTTTTCCAACTCCTATCAAGCTCATGAAATGTTCCCCTTCTTTTCTCTAGTAAAATTTGCAAGACGTACTGGCAAGGCATTTCATAGCTAGGCAGGAGAGTGCTGTTGGGAGTGCTATGTGGTCAAAAAAGATAAATGCTGATGATTCACAATTTGGTTGACAATGCATCCAGCAAGCTGGTGCTAAGTGTTATGCTCAGCACAGCTACCACATTAACACATGGTCAAACTAGGCGATGGGAAGGGACTTGTTCCCACTGGAACCTCTGCAGGACAGGCTTTATGTGTCTCACTTTGGTGCTGAGATTCCTACTGGAATGCTTCTAACAACCTGACAGTGAATACCCTGGTCTCATTTTACTCCTGGCTCTTCTCCTGGAGCCCCTTTGAGATCTACACATCATTAGGAATCTGATGTTGCAAGCATCTGTCAGCTAAAGGCAGGTCCCAGACCTTCTTGAGAATTGTTAATCTGATAAAACAGGGATTTGTGGTGGAGGAAAGCATGGGTCTAGGCATGCACCGTGGTGGCAGGGGGAAGAAACCACACATTACAGAAAAAGAGGGTGGTAAGATTCCAAGAAAGAACTACTGTTTGTGAAGTACTTCCTTTGTTGGTTGATTACATGTGCTATTTCACCCCTGCAAACTCTCCACTTGGCAGGGATAGCTTCTTGAGAAAAGCAAAATTCAGAAAGGCTAAGTAATTGCTCATGGCCACTGAGATAGTGAGAAGTCTGTCTAACTTTCCAGACCCTATTATTTCCTCTGCCTGCATAGAATGCAGATTACCTGGTAAGGCCTAGGGCATGACAAACAAATGATTCTCGCACAGAGAGGCAGGGATAGAGGCATAATATATGGATCGGCTGATTATAATTCTGGGTTTCTGGATGCATCTTAAGTTCAGACTTTAACAGTTATAGGTGTAGTTTCATACAGCTGCTAAATCCTCTGTCCAGACAATTCTTGACTTTTGATGCCAAAGAAGAACGTGGGCATAAATAATTCAAAAGAGAATTTAGTTTCAAGCCTTTTCAAATTTTAACTGGGACTTTCACATATAGTATAACAGAAAGGCATGAAATGGCCTGCCACATGTTGGTGTGGAGAGCTGATGAGAATGTTTTTCGTGTATGTTCGATTCAACGTGGTCTGCTGGTGTGTCTCCCCTGATGGGTATTCCCACAGAACAGCAAGGGGCTGACCAAAATTATTTCATTAGACTACTGCTGGCCCTGATAGCAACATTACAACTGTCTTCCTTTCATTTTTAAGAAGCATTAAATCCTTAAGAGCAGTGGCAAGACTGTAAAACTGTTGACAGTCAGCAAATATCCAAGCAAGCTTACCATCATCCATTCTGATTCATTATAATCACTGAAATTTTAGGTCACACAAGAGCCATCTGTGAAGCAGCCTCCCCAGATGATTAAAACACTCCTGTACAATGTACATTTACAAATTGAAAGTTAATGAGGAAACATGTTTAAAAATTGACTAAGGCTACCCAAGGGTTTAAAAACACTTTAAAATGCATGAAGAAATCACTTGGCTATGCAGCCCTCCTTAAGTGACAAATAAGTGACATTACTTCTCAGAATTACTCCTGCTGAATTAACTTTTCAATGTATTGGTTATTATGGTTACATACCAATATCATATCTTGAAAAATACTCCTACAAATCATATGCCCCCGACTCCTGCTTTCTGGGTTAATTCGTTTTGCATCTTTCCAACTTAAGGTAAATGACCCAGAACAAAGCAGAGATATCCCTCATGAATGACGGGTGTAACAAGCACAACTGTATTCTGCCAGCGGGGATGTTTTATTCTCCCTTAAAAGTTTCTCTAGTATTCCTGCCCACAAACACAAAATAGATTCTGCAGTGCTTTCTGGCCAAAGCAGGGTTCGCTCTAGCAGCTTTAGGGATGGGAGTCTTTATCAGGGACATAAAAAGAGGAAGGAGAAGACATAGTTCTCATCCTCCAAGATTCAACAGAATAACAGAAGTGGAGACAGGGCTTTAGTGGGTAATTGACCTTTTTTTTCTTTTTTGGAATAATTGTTTTAGGATGTTGTGGTAGTTTCTGCTGTACGACTAAGTGAGTCAGCTATATGTATGCATATGTTGCCTCCCTTTTGTTCCTGCCTCCCCCCACCCCCAATTTCAGTCATCTATGTCAGCACAGAGCACAGAGCTGAGCTCCCTGCGCTACACAGCAGGTTCCCACTAGTTATCTATTTCACACATGGTAGTGTATGTATTCCTAATTTCCCAATTCATCACACTCTGCCCTCCCCTAGCCCATGTTTACATGTTCTTTCTCTATGTCTGTGTTTTATTTCCTGTAGAAGTTCACCTGTACCATTTTTCTTGCCTCTACATATATGTGTTAGGATACAAAATTTGTTTTTCTCCTTCTGGCTTACTTCACTCTGTGTGGCAGATTCTAATCCATGTCTCTACAAATGACCCATTTTGTTCCTTTTTATGGCTGAGTAATTTTCCATTTTATGTATGTACCACATCTTCTTTATCCATTCATCTGTCCATGTACACCAGGTTGCTTCCAAGTCCTGGCTATTGTAAATAGTGCTGCAATGAATATTAGGGTACATGTGTCCTTTTCAATTATGGTTTCTCAGGGTGTACACCCACTAGTGGCATTGCTGGGTCATGTAATAGTTTTACTTTTAGTTTTTTAAGGAATCTTCATACTGTTCTGCATAGTGGCTTTGACCAGTGCCAAGTATATGCTTAAGTGGGGCCAAGTGCTCTGTATAGTTTATTATATTTAATCTTCCCAATGGGCCTGTGAGATAAGCAATCCAGTATCACTGTTCATAGGTGAAAAAAGTAAGGCTTAGAAAGCTATTATATTCATTTCCCAGGGTCACAGTTCAACTGTTGCACTATGAGTAGATTGCACTCAGGGGTGTGCACACACCATGAAAATAACACCACATGTAAATTAGTAGCAGATGCTTAGAGTTATAGATACAAAAGCCAAGGAATGCTTGGCTGGTTAGATGAGGATATTACCTTGCAGGAAGTCAAAACAGATGCATATGACAGCCAGAATCCATTGGGATTGCTATGGACTACTGCTTTATTGACTATGCCAAAGCCTTTGACTGTGTGGATCACAATAAACTGGAAAATTCTGAAAGAGATGGGAATACCAGACCACCTGATCTGCCTCTTGAGAAATCTGTATGCAGGTCAGGAAGCAACAGTTAGAACTGGACATGGAACAACAGACTGGTCCCAAATNTCTCCACCTCCTCCTTTGTCTCAATAGGTCACCTCCCTGGACTAGAACTCCTGTTGCCTTACATCATGGTCTGGGTCTGCTTCCCCTTGCCCTCGAGGTCAAGACAGTTCAGAGAAGGTAAGGCTAGAAGCAGCATATGGGACAAGAGAGGGATGGGAGGGCCTCTCAGACATGTAGCCTTTCAGAGGCTTTGCTAGAATTAGTTATGACCCACTCAGAACGTAAAGAAGACAATGGTCCTAGGAAGAGGAAGATGTGAGAAAAGAAACATCAGCTTTAAATCCTGAGTGGATGCCTTCATCAGTTCAAACAGTATTCACTGATTGTTAACATCCTACAAGGCAGGAGACATTGTCAGAGATTATGTAACTAAAAACTGAACAAAACCATCCACACTGCACCTACCTTGGTGAGTTGATCAGTGGAGACAGAAATGGATCGAATAACCACCAAAATGACTCTACAATGAATGACTATGCACAATAACATGCAGAAGGTTTGCAAGGCCCTGTAAGAACCTGTAACAGCAAGACTTCCTTAGTTTAGGGAGCTCAGCCATCCCTGAAACCTTAGGCTGGGACTCCCTCTCTCATTAACAGGGTGAAGAAGACGTGAACAAAACACAACTCTACACCCACAGCCCAGAGCCCTAGTAAAGCTGCACTTGAAACTCTGTAGTAACAAAGTAGATTCCAATCTCAAGTGCATGCCTAGTCCACCCAACTATCTCTTCAACACACCACTGGTCACAGGAGGAATCAGAGAAGACATGGACATCTGCCATGATCTTCCCCTGCTGCAGATGACAGAATCCAAAGAAAGTAAGTTTCTTGTTGATAAGGCATTTCTGTACATGCAGCATGCCGTGTGGACAACTTCAGTGATGCCTCTTTTTGCTCATAGGAGAATTAGGATTAAGCTACAGGTAGGCACTTTGTTGGGCTTCCTGGGTAGCTCAGCTGGTAAAGAATCTGCCTGCAATGCAGGAGACTGTAGTTTGATTCCTGGGTCGGGAAGTTCGCCTGGGGAAGGGGTAGGCTACCCAAAGCAGTATTCTTGGGCTTTCCTGGTGGCTCAGACAGTAAAGAATCCACCTGAAATGTGGGAGGCCTGCGTTCAGTCCCTGGCTTGGGAAGATCCTCTTGTAGGAGGGCATGACAATCCACTCCAGTGTTCTTGCCTAGAGAATCCCCACAGACAAAGGAGCCTGGTAGGCTACTTTTCACAGGGTTGCAAACAGTCAGACATGACTGAATGACTAAACACAGCACACACAGGCACTTTGTTAAGTAGATATATTCTTTTTGGGGTTCTTAATGAAAGTTTCAGAAAAAGATTAAAAAAAAAAGAATTAGTTCAAGTGAAAAATTGCCATGGGGTGATATTTATTTGTAATTTCATGAGTTACTGTGAGATGGTATAGTGAATTAAAATCATAATGTATACTGTCAACTGTTTCCATGTTATCAATTCAACATTTACAAAAGTTATTTAGACTATGTGGGGCTGTCATCTGACAATCACAAAACACTTTAGAAAGTGCACTATGAATGCACTCTAAAAAGGAAATGCATCAAAATGGACGTTTTCAAAACATTTTTGTTGTGGCAGTTAATACGTGAAGAGGAAGGGATTATCAGAGTTATTTAAAATCCTCTAGGATACTCACCAAATATATCTCAAAAATTATCTTCACTATTTTATTTCCTATCAAATTCTACTCCCTTTTTCAATTGGACTTATTGTAGCAAGAAGGCCCATAAATAAATATATCAGGAAAACAAATTGCAATGAGGCTTGGGAAAACTAAGGGAAATGAGACTGTACATGTTTTTATTACAGGTATTCATTAGATTTGTTCTATAAAGGCTCAAGGAGTCAGTTGTGGGCTGACAAATGGAAGTCAGAGAGAAAATAATATTTACTAAAAATAATGAAGACATGCCTCAAGTGAAATTTGTCCAAAGATGGAAATGGGAGGGGAGCACTCAGACGGTTGCAAATTTCCAGCACTGGTGGTGGGAATGTTGGAATTTGATTAATCAACTGGTTCAAGAGATTCAGAAGAAGAAGAACTAAAAGGCTTTTGATGAAAGTGAAAGAGGAGGGTGAAAAGGTTGGCTTAAAGCTCAACCATTCAGAAAATTAAGATCATGGCATCTGGTTCCATCACTTCATGGCAAATAGGTGGGGAAACAATGGAACTGTGTCAGACTTCATTTTTTGGGCTCCAAAATCAGTGCAGATGGTGACTGCAGCCATGCAATTAAAAGACGCTTTCTCCATGGAAGAAAAGCTATGACCACCCTGAATAGCATATTGAAAAGCAGAGACATTACTTTGCCAACAAAGGTCTGTCTAGTCAAAGCTATAGTTTTTCCAGTAGTCATGTCCAAACAGTTGGACTATAAAGAAAGCTAAGCACTGAAGAACTGATGCTTTTGAACTGTGCTGTACTCTTGAGAGTCCCTTAGACTGCAAAGAGATCTAACCAGTCCATCCTAAAGGAGATCAGTCCTGAATATTCACTGGAAGGACTGATGCTGAAGCTGAAACTCCAGTACTTTGGCCACCTGATGCAAAGAGCTGACTCACTGGAAAAGACCCTGATGCTGGGAAAGTTTGAAGGCAGGAAGAGAAGGGGATAACAGAGGATGAGATGGTTGGATGGCATCACCAACTCAGTGGATATGAGCTTGAGTAAGCTCCAGGAGTTGGTGATGGACTGGGAAGCCTGGAGTGCTGTAGTCCACAGGGTTGCAAAGATTCGGACACGACTGAGTGACTGAACTGAACTGAACAAGAGATTCAAGCTTCAGATAATGAGCTTATCTAAAAAAATGACCTCAATTGCCCCTTTAAGCACCATACATCCAAGAATACCTTTTCCTGGGCACTATGCTAAATGTTTCTGATACCCAATGCCTAAGTGACAGAAAAACAAACTGTGCAAGATATGTTCTGTGATATTGACTAGAATGATTTTAGGATTTGTGAT
This sequence comes from Neotragus pygmaeus, assembly GCA_006410875.1. NCBI lineage: Eukaryota > Metazoa > Chordata > Mammalia > Artiodactyla > Bovidae > Neotragus > Neotragus pygmaeus. The sequence continues at coordinate 75,155 of SJYV01055747.1, forward strand.
GAAAAGTGAATCTAGTCAATTAGAAGTACTAGAAGCAACTTCATGAAGACACTGAGATTTGAAGGACAGGCAAAATGGTGCCTGAAGAGAACATCTTAAGGTGAGACAGGCAAGATTATCAAATCAAGGGCCTTGAAACTACTGGTGAAGAATGCATGTTTCAGAAAACCAATAGGTGAATTCTTTAACCAGGGATGAAAACAGCATTCACTGAAAGGTTGGCTTGTTAGATTCAAGATGGATTGGACACTGTGCTTGAAAACTTCAGTGGGCATCAGTAAAAGCTGTTCAAAATGTAGATTCAAGTTCACAAGCCATAACACTGTGATTCATTATGTCTGGGGTTGGACCCTGGAAGATGAATGTTTATCTTCCTTCTCCCACACTTTGATTCGATAACATTTGTCCCCACAGTTTGATTAAACAAGTTTTTCTTTCTTTCTTTTTTTTTTTTAATTGGAGTATAGTTGATTTACAATGTTGTGTTATTTTCAGGTATACAGCAAAGTGAGTCAGTTGTAAATATATATATATGTCCACTCTTTTTTCAGATTTCCATAAAGGCCATTACAGATCTCTGTGCTCAGTAGGTCCTTATTAGTTATCTATTTTATATATTGTCATGTGTACATGTCAGTCCTAGTCTAGCAATTTATGCCTCTCCCTTTACCCTCTGGTAACAACAGTTTGTTTTCTAAATGTGTGACTCTACTTCTGTTTTGTAAATAAGCTCATTTGCACCTTTTTTTTTTTTTTAGATTCTACATATGAACTATATCATATATTTTTATTTCTGTGTCTGACTTACTTCACTCAGTATAACAGTCTCTAAGTCCATCCATGTTGCAGCAAATGGCATCATTTTGTTCTTTTTATGGCTGAATAATATTCCATTATATATCTGTACACTTCTTCTTTATTCATTCCTCTGTTGACTGACATTTCAGTTGATTCTCTGTCCTGACTACTGTAAATAGTGCTGCAATAAACAACACAGTACATGTATCTTTTTGAATTAATTTTTCTCTGGGTATATGCCCATGAGTGGGGTTGCTGGATCATACGGTAGCTCTATTTTAGTTTTGAAGGAACTTCCATACAGTTCTCCATAGTGGCTTTATAAACTTACATTCCCACCAACAGTATAGAAGGGTTCCCTTTTCTCTAGGCCCTCTCCAGCATTTATTGTTTGCAGATTTTTTGATGATGGTCATTTTGACCAGTATGACATGATACGTCATTGTAGTTTTGATTTGCATTTCTCTAATAATTAGTTATTTGAATGTCTTTTCATATGTCTCTTGGTCATCTGTATGTCTTCTCTGGAAAAATGTCTAATTCGATCTTCTACCCATTATTTGATTGGATACCTTTTTTTTTTTTTAATACTAAGCTGCATGAATGTATGTATATTTTAGAGATTAATCCCTTGTTGGTTGCTTCATTTGCAAATATTTTCTCCCATTCTGACGGCTGTCTTTTCATCTTGTTAACTGTTTCTTTGGCAATGCAAAAGCTTTTAAGTTTAATTAGATCCCATTCATTTATTTTTATTTTCATGCTCTAGGAGGTGGATTGGAAAAGATCTTGCTGCAATTTGTGTTAAACAGTGTTCTATATTTTCCTCTAAGAGTTTTATGGTAGCCAGCTTAACATTTATGTATTTAATTCACTTTGAGTATATTTTTGTGTATGGTGCTAGGGAGTGTTTTAATTTTATTCTTTTACATGTGTCTGTCCAGTTTTCCCAGCATCACTTCTTGAAGAGGTTGTTTCTTTCTCCATTGTGTATTCTTGCCTCCTTTGTCATAGGTTAGGTAACCATAGATGTGTGGGTTTATCTCTGGGCATTCTATTCTGCTCCATTGATCGATATTTGTTTTTTTGTGCTAGTACCATACTGTCTTGATCAATGTAGCTTTGTAGTATCATCTGAAGTCAGGGAGCCTGACTTCTCCAGCTCTTCTTTTCTTTCTCAATATTAAGCAGGTTTTTTTAAAAAGAGAGTGAAAAAGGCAACTTAAGCTTGGCAACGGATATTGTAATGAAGGCATCCATAAATAAAGTCTAGATGATTGTGCTCAAAGTTCTTTAAATTGATCTAAAATTGGTACTTCAGTTATCACACACAACAATGGAAATTTTTCTGCCCTCTGAGATCCCATGAAAAATATATTTAATCTCTCATCTACATGTCGGTCTTTTAAATATCCAAAAGCATTTTACACAGTTCTCCCAAGTAAACTTATCTCCAGGATGAATGGTTTAAGTTGCTTCAATTATTTCTCCCAATAGATGATTCCTTACCACCTCTGACCTTCACTCACCCTCTTTCTGAAAACCTCTGTTTATCAATCTCTTCCTTCAATAGGTACACTCACATATGAAGACAACAGTCTACTTTACTGTAACCAGGCAGACATAGGACCTTCTCTTCTCTTCTTCTGCCCATCATGTTCTTACTAATGCAACACAAAATCTCCTTAGTTTTTTTTTGTGAAGTCCAAATCAAGCAGTAAACTGGTAGAAGAAGAAAACTATCTTAATTATCAGAATTTGTTTTTAGTGAATCTATGGTCTCTGACAACCATAATCATCCAAATGATGCCTTTAAGGAATATATGCATATATTCCTATCTTTAGGGTTAGGATTTTAAATCAAGGTTTATAAAATATAGATGTGTGCATTCTAAATTCAATGAAGATTTAATTAAAAAATAGGTTCTCTGGCTCTTACTGCCTGTCCTTGAAAAACCTCTACATTAATCTCCCTCCAAGAGAACTGCTGGATGGGAGAGCAGCGACAGTGACAACAGGAGCCAGAGAAGAAGATGCAGCCTCCTCAGTGAGAGACCTTGACAACAGTAGACCAGTAAAGAGTGGCTGCTGTCGTTCCCTAGATTATTGATTAAGCAATATGCAACCATGCAATGATCCTGGAGTCCTAGAAAGGTTAGTGAAGTGGGATGGACAGTCTTCAGTCTTCCCTGTTGTTGTTTTTTTTTTAAATGTTGAAATGAAACAGAGCTCTTAACAGTTCTTTTCTCGTGTCACTGAACAGGAATCATCAGTGCCAGTTTCTTACCTTAAACGTTTCATCTCTGTAAAGTAAATCCACCTGGAACCCTAAACCACTCACTCAAGACAAACAATATGTGAAAGCTTCAGGATCCAGGGGAGGAGGAGACCAGGGTGATGGGTACATGGCTGGCTTTTTCCTATTGAATTTAGAACACTGTTTTTACTATTCACAACATGAGGGCACCATCTCTTTTACTCAGTGCTGATGAGGAAAGCAAGTTCTTTCTTCCAACAAGTATTTGCTATGCAACTATTTATTTGCACCTGTGCAGACCTGTGACCACTGAACTCTCTGGCTCTAAGAAACAATCGCCTAGCTGTCTCTAGTAATTAGAAGTCTGAGGGAGGCAGAGTTAGAGGGACTCCACTAAAGGGGAGCCCAGGCAGCAGGAGATTCAGTCCAAATGCAGGGTAGACCATAATTTACATACACATACACACACACCTATTACTAATGAGGATTTATGGTGATTGCTGGAGATACAGAAACAAATCACACTTCTGAGGATCAGGAACCTCTTGGTTGTTTTTTGTTTTTGTTTTGTTTTTTTAAGAATGAAATTAACAAACACTGGGGTATTTTCAATACATTATAAAATAATGTACATGAGTATAAAAACCCTACTCAAAACAGCAATTGCAGCAGTCAGAGGATCTTGTTTTACAGAAATTTTCTTAAAACTTATTAGGATACCCTTCTCTGTGTCTATCTTTGCTTCTTGAAACCAGCTAACTGCTGCTTCCCCTCAAGTACAATACTTCATGCATGTCTTCAACTCAAGATCACAAGGTAGTCTGTTCTTCATTTATCTACTGCCCCAGATACCTGCTACCCTTAATTCTTTCTCTGCCCTTACCCTGACTTCTCATAGCTGACACAAGCTGAGGTTCTTATTGCTTCTTTGACATCTCCTAATGTGCCTCACATATCCCACCTCTCTAACCCACCTTGCTCCACAGGATACTGTCCCACCAATAGCCCAGGGGTCCAGTCCCTGCCTGGTTCACCCCTGACTGTTGACAGGGAGCAGAACACTGATTCTTGTCCAAACCCCTGCAGCTATCACCAGATCCTCCAATTATTTTTGCAAACTCCCTCTGTCCCACACATCTAAGCATTTTTGACAGACAGGTTGGCCACAAACCGTTATAGCAGCTAGTTTCCCAAAATTGAATCTGGTCCTGCAGACCTTGGAAAAATAATCATTTCTCTTCATAATAGCCTGTGACTAAATGTGATGTGTGGGTGGACAATGGCCCTTAAACCTTCAAAAAAAAAAGCTAGAAAACAAGTCTAATAGTAACAAATCCTATTGATAAATTGAAGCCCTAAGCTATAGAAGTGCTTATTCACTGACTGAGAGCCCTGTAATTTATTTCACTTTCTCAGGTGCTGAATCCTTAAAAAAAAAAAAAAAAAAGCTGCTGGAATTCCAAAAGCTTTGAATCTAATTATTACAAGTATTTTAATTAAACCTTTGAAGCTACTCAGAGTGTAATCCTGAAGTCTAGATGAGACTAGGCCTCTCTGTCACTCACATATAAATTTCTGAGCTCTGTGAAGACACAAAATAGAGCCAACATTTTAAGACAAAGCCATATATTCAGTTTTAAACGTTTCTGCAGATAATTCTTCCCCTGACCGTTATGACACCCTATTCATCTTCTGGGAATCCAATGTAAAGTTGAGAAAGAATACCTCAAGAACACAGTTTCAAATAAAAAAATAGATCTCAGCATTGGAAAAGACCTTAAAAAATCAATGTGTCATCTGATGTTTGATTACCTCTACTGTATTCATGTCAAGGAATCATATGTCCTACGCTTGGATATTTTCAGCCTCACAGTGCTGGCAATTCTATCTTTGTGTATCCCTGACAATAACAAAGCGGATTCTTACATAAACTTGTTTTATAACAACTTCGAGCTTGTACTCACACACAAATAGACACTGCATAGGATTAGGTTCAAGTACTGAACACACGACTCCATTCAATTTCATGAGCACCCTGTGAGCCACGTGCTATGCATTTTGCAAGAGACACCATGCTCTGGATCTCAGAATAAATTCACAACAGCTCTCTTTCAGGTTATTACCAAAGGCACCCACCAAAGGCAGTGTTTCCCAGGCTTTTTCAGTCCCAGACACCCCTGTGATCCCTGTACAGTATTCCTTTGACGGTGACAGTGCTAGTGGGAGGCAGGGAGAACGTTTGTTCTTTATTGATAAACTGGATTCTTCTCTCCTGGCCCATATTGTGAGGTCCCGAATTTACAGGGTTCTACCTGTAAAATCTCACTTTACCTCCTCCACTACGAAAACTGGGGTTTCCCCAATGCCTCAGTGGTAAAGAATCTGCTGGNGATATTGTAATGAAGGCATCCATAAATAAAGTCTAGATGATTGTGCTCAAAGTTCTTTAAATTGATCTAAAATTGGTACTTCAGTTATCACACACAACAATGGAAATTTTTCTGCCCTCTGAGATCCCATGAAAAATATATTTAATCTCTCATCTACATGTCGGTCTTTTAAATATCCAAAAGCATTTTACACAGTTCTCCCAAGTAAACTTATCTCCAGGATGAATGGTTTAAGTTGCTTCAATTATTTCTCCCAATAGATGATTCCTTACCACCTCTGACCTTCACTCACCCTCTTTCTGAAAACCTCTGTTTATCAATCTCTTCCTTCAATAGGTACACTCACATATGAAGACAACAGTCTACTTTACTGTAACCAGGCAGACATAGGACCTTCTCTTCTCTTCTTCTGCCCATCATGTTCTTACTAATGCAACACAAAATCTCCTTAGTTTTTTTTTGTGAAGTCCAAATCAAGCAGTAAACTGGTAGAAGAAGAAAACTATCTTAATTATCAGAATTTGTTTTTAGTGAATCTATGGTCTCTGACAACCATAATCATCCAAATGATGCCTTTAAGGAATATATGCATATATTCCTATCTTTAGGGTTAGGATTTTAAATCAAGGTTTATAAAATATAGATGTGTGCATTCTAAATTCAATGAAGATTTAATTAAAAAATAGGTTCTCTGGCTCTTACTGCCTGTCCTTGAAAAACCTCTACATTAATCTCCCTCCAAGAGAACTGCTGGATGGGAGAGCAGCGACAGTGACAACAGGAGCCAGAGAAGAAGATGCAGCCTCCTCAGTGAGAGACCTTGACAACAGTAGACCAGTAAAGAGTGGCTGCTGTCGTTCCCTAGATTATTGATTAAGCAATCTGCAACCATGCAATGATCCTGGAGTCCTAGAAAGGTTAGTGAAGTGGGATGGACAGTCTTCAGTCTTCCCTGTTGTTGTTTTTTTTTTAAATGTTGAAATGAAACAGAGCTCTTAACAGTTCTTTTCTCGTGTCACTGAACAGGAATCATCAGTGCCAGTTTCTTACCTTAAACGTTTCATCTCTGTAAAGGAAATCCACCTGGAACCCTAAACCACTCACTCAAGACAAACAATATGTGAAAGCTTCAGGATCCAGGGGAGGAGGAGACCAGGGTGATGGGTACATGGCTGGCTTTTTCCTATTGAATTTAGAACACTGTTTTTACTATTCACAACATGAGGGCACCATCTCTTTTACTCAGTGCTGATGAGGAAAGCAAGTTCTTTCTTCCAACAAGTATTTGCTATGCAACTATTTATTTGCACCTGTGCAGACCTGTGACCACTGAACTCTCTGGCTCTAAGAAACAATCGCCTAGCTGTCTCTAGTAATTAGAAGTCTGAGGGAGGCAGAGTTAGAGGGACTCCACTAAAGGGGAGCCCAGGCAGCAGGAGAATCAGTCCAAATGCAGGGTAGACCATAATTTACATACACATACACACACACCTATTACTAACGAGGATTTATGGTGATTGCTGGAGATACAGAAACAAATCACACTTCTGAGGATCAGGAACCTCTTGGTTGTTTTTTGTTTTTGTTTTGTTTTTTTTAAGAATGAAATTAACAAACACTGGGGTATTTTCAATACATTATAAAATAACGTACATGAGTATAAAAACCCTACTCAAAACAGCAATTGCAGCAGTCAGAGGATCTTGTTTTACAGAAATTTTCTGAAAACTTATTAGGATACCCTTCTCTGTGTCTATCTTTGCTTCTTGAAACCAGCTAACTGCTGCTTCCCCTCAAGTACAATACTTCATGCATGTCTTCAACTCAAGATCACAAGGTAGTCTGTTCTTCATTTATCTACTGCCCCAGATACCTGCTACCCTTAATTCTTTCTCTGCCCTTACCCTGACTTCTCATAGCTGACACAAGCTGAGGTTCTTATTGCTTCTTTGACATCTCCTAATGTGCCTCACATATCCCACCTCTCTAACCCACCTTGCTCCACAGGATACTGTCCCACCAATAGCCCAGGGGTCCAGTCCCTGCCTGGTTCACCCCTGACTGTTGACAGGGAGCAGAACACTGATTCTTGTCCAAACCCCTGCAGCTATCACCAGATCCTCCAATTATTTTTGCAAACTCCCTCTGTCCCACACATCTAAGCATTTTTGACAGACAGGTTGGCCACAAACCGTTATAGCAGCTAGTTTCCCAAAATTGAATCTGGTCCTGCAGACCTTGGAAAAATAATCATTTCTCTTCATAATAGCCTGTGACTAAATGTGATGTGTGGGTGGACAATGGCCCTTAAACCTTCAAAAAAAAAAAAAAAAAGCTAGAAAACAAGTCTAATAGTAACAAATCCTATTGATAAATTGAAGCCCTAAGCTATAGAAGTGCTTATTCACTGACTGAGAGCCCTGTAATTTATTTCACTTTATCAGGTGCTGAATCCTTAAAAAAAAAAAAAAAAAAGCTGCTGGAATTCCAAAAGCTTTGAATCTAATTATTACAAGTATGTTTAATTAAACCTTTGAAGCTACTCAGAGTGTAATCCTGAAGTCTAGATGAGACTAGGCCTCTCTGTCACTCACATATAAATTTCTGAGCTCTGTGAAGACACAAAATAGAGCCAACATTTTAAGACAAAGCCATATATTCAGTTTTAAACGTTTCTGCAGATAATTCTTCCCCTGACCGTTATGACACCCTATTCATCTTCTGGGAATCCAATGTAAAGTTGAGAAAGAATACCTCAAGAACACAGTTTCAAATAAAAAAATAGATCTCAGCATTGGAAAAGACCTTAAAAAATCAATGTGTCATCTGATGTTTGATTACCTCTACTGTATTCATGTCAAGGAATCATATGTCCTACGCTTGGATATTTTCAGCCTCACAGTGCTGGCAATTCTATCTTTGTGTATCCCTGACAATAACAAAGCGGATTCTTACATAAACTTGTTTTATAACAACTTCGAGCTTGTACTCACACACAAATAGACACTGCATAGGATTAGGTTCAAGTACTGAACACACGACTCCATTCAATTTCATGAGCACCCTGTGAGCCACGTGCTATGCATTTTGCAAGAGACACCATGCTCTGGATCTCAGAATAAATTCACAACAGCTCTCTTTCAGGTTATTACCAAAGGCACCCACCAAAGGCAGTGTTTCCCAGGCTTTTTCAGTCCCAGACACCCCTGTGATCCCTGTACAGTATTCCTTTGACGGTGACAGTGCTAGTGGGAGGCAGGGAGAACGTTTGTTCTTTATTGATAAACTGGATTCTTCTCTCCTGGCCCATATTGTGAGGTCCCGAATTTACAGGGTTCTACCTGTAAAATCTCACTTTACCTCCTCCACTACGAAAACTGGGGTTTCCCCAATGCCTCAGTGGTAAAGAATCTGCTGGCAGTGTAGGAGACATTGAAGATCCGGGTTCAATTCCTGGGTCAGGAAGATCCCTTGGAGGAGGAGATGGCAACTCACTCCAGTATTCATGCCTGGAAAATTTCATGGACAGAGGACTCTGGAGGGCTACAGTCCATGGGGGTTACAAAAAGTTGGACATGACTTAGCAACTAAACAACAACATAATTGACATAATATTAAATTAATTTTAGGTGTAAAACATCATGATTTGATATTTGCATAAATAATACAAAATAATATACTGGGCAAAATAATAACTGCAATAAGTCCAGTTAATATCCATCTACATGTAATTACATTTTTTTTTCCTTAGGATGAGAACTTTCAGTATCCACTCTCCTAGCTATGACCTTTTCTTAAAATCAAACAAAACAAAAACTGTATTGTACTTAATCCAAGTACAGTAGCTTGCATTAAAAGATATTGCCATGGTCTGAATATCTGTGTCTCTCTAGCACTCATATGTTGATATCCTAAACCACAGGTAGAAGTATTAGAAGGCAGGGCCATTGGGGAAGTATTTAAGTCATGAGGGTAGAAGATCTAACAAAAGAGACCCCACAGAACTCCCTAGCCCCTTCTACCATGTGAGGATAAGGCAAGAAGATTCTGGATATGAGCCAGAAAAATGGCCCTTACCCAACCACAGTGGGGCCATGGTCATGGACTTCCAAGTTACAAGAATGGTAAGCAGTAAGTTCGTATTGGTTATAAGATACCTGGTTTAATAGCCAAAATAGACTAAGAAAGATACAGTACAGACTTGTCGAATTAATATTTCTACTTTCATTAATTGCACAAACATATGCTGCTCCCTTACTCTGTCCTTGTGCAAATAACCAATAAGAAGCAAAACATGCATATGTTAAAAAGTAGTCTGACCATCACCAGGCGGGAGGTTACCAACATGATTCAGAGCTTGGGCTTTTGGCATGAAGCTTAAGTTTCTTTTCTACAAGCAATGGTAAATTACAGTATCTTCATTGTAGGATTAATATAGGAATTAAATCAGGTGATTTCAATAAAAAACAGTATATAGCAAGCTCTCAGCAAATGACAAGCATTATTACCATGATACACATCAACTTTAGCTTTAACAGGAATTATACTTCTCCTCTTAAAAAGTGGTATTAAGAGGATGACAGCCTAAAGAGTGAGCTTTTCTGAACTTGGTGGTACATCCTAAGTTTTCAAAGTCTTTACGCTGCTATAATAGCAGAGCTACAGCCGTTAAACAAAGAATTCCACAAATAAGAAGGGGAGCTCAATACTCCAAAGAACTGGGTGATTAGTAGGGTCTGGAGTGATTAATGCTTTCTTCAGCCCACTCATATTCTTTTTTTCCTAAAACCCTCTTAATTATTTTCAGTTGTAAAAAAATGGCTATGGAGAAAGAAAGAAAAAGAATGCACCTCATGCTTCTATGCCAGGACTGAAAATATGGAGACTTTGCAGCTTTCCTGATGAGGAAAAGTTGGTAAAGAATCCATCTGCAATACAGGAGACCCTGGTTCAATCCCTTGGTTGGCAAGATCCTCTGGAGAAGGGAAAGGCTCCCCACTCCAGTAATCTTGGGCTTCTCTTGTGGCTCATCTGGTAAAGAATCCACCTGCAATGTGGGAGACTTGGGTTCAATCCCTTGGTTGGCAAGATCCCTGGAGAAGAGAAAGGCTACCTACTCCAGTATTCTGGCCTGGAGAATTCCATGGACTGTACAGTCCATGGGGTCACAAAGGTCAGATGTGGACACCACCTTGGAACTTGTTACAAATGTAGATGTCAGGCCTCAGCCCAAACCTACTGAAAAAATTATCAATCTAATAACATGCCCAGGTGACTCACATGCATGTTAACATTTGTAAAGTGCTATGTTGAAGCACCTCCATTCTCTGAAGTTGCCAATCCTGGTCACTCCAGAGAGAGAAACCCACATGGGCTGGGGAACCTGCCTATACCAGGGAGGCTACTTCCAATCAGAAGGAAGAATGGATATCCTCAAACCTGCCTCCATAGGACATCCACTGGGGACTTATGAAAATCTTCCTAGCTGGTTATGGTCTATGATGCTGATTAGTTTAGTATTTCCTTGAATCCAGCCTGAAATTGGATTTTTTATTGGAAGCAATCATTATTGTTGTTGTTCAGTCACAAAGTTGAGTCTGACTCTTTGCAACCCCAAAGACTGCAGCAGACCTGGCTTCCCTGTCCTTCACTATCTCCCTGAGTTTGCTCAAACTCATGTCCATTCAGTTGGTGAAGCCATCCAATCATCTCATCTTCTGTCATCCCCTTTTCCTCCTGCCCTCAATCTTTCCCACCATCAGAGTCTTTTCCAATGAGTCAGTTATTTGCATCAGGTGGCCAAAGAATTGGAACTTCAGCTTTACCATCAGTCTTTTCCATGATTATTCAGGGTTGATTTCCTTTAGGAAATAATCATTTATTATATATGCCTCCTGCCACTTCTACCTGTACAAGCTATTCAGTTTGATGCATGTAGCTCACTCATGTTCTGTGGCCCATGAGAAACACACAGTATCTGTATCATATCAGTTCAGTTTTCAGTTTTATCATTTCCACACTCACTTCAGGACACATGGAGTAAACCAGTCACAGAACTGTCTACAACCTGAAGGGAGTCTGCAGGACTGTGGTTGCTGAATCACAGTGAAAAATGTTCTCCCCAACGTTCAGAGTGCCGTTCACAATTGGCCTAACAGTTGTTGGTATCAGTCAAATGAAGGTTGACATAGCAAAGTAAGTGATGTCTGGCCTGCCTTATAATAGGATTAGGGCACGGGCCGGTGGGTCTGGCTGCTTCGTAATAGCTGCTTGGCTAGTAATCCTCAAAGCTTCACCTAAGAGTACATTTGAGTCACGGCATTCATTCTGCAAAGTCTCTGATAGAAACGCTGGTAATCCTGGCCTCCCAGTAAGTAGTGTGTTTATGTCACACACCAAATCAGTTTCTTGAGACCGTCTGGAAAATGTTACCATAAGGTTTCTTATTTTTATAAACATTTTGCAATTTATCCAGTACTTTCACTTGGCTTCTTCTGTAAGGTTTGCAGGGCAACGTCAGCCCAAGCCACAAATTCTAAGCCTTTATCTACAGATGAAGAAACTTAATAACCTAAATTGGCTGAAAGCTAGGTTAGTGACATGCATGAGAAGGTCAGACGACTTGTCCAGGGTCGTGACGCTACTCAGAGGTAAAGACAGAACCAAAGCTCAATGACTGCGTTCCTAATTCACATTCCGTTCTCCCACACTCGGCCACTGCTTCCCGACTTACGATTTCACATATCACAAGGGAATGTCTAGGATCAAGTATGCAACCAAATGTCTGGATCAAGTTAATTGGGTTTTTAATGACCCTGATGTTACCATCTCATTAGCCTGTTTATTACTCCTGAGCATTTCACTTCCTAAAAATGTCCAGATCAGCACAAATAGAAACATGTGCATCTGTGTGCTTTTGGATTATTTAGAACAAACTTGCGTGTGTTAGTTGCTCAGTCAGGTCCAACTTTTTGTGACCCAGTGGACTGTTGTCCACAAGGCTCTTCTGTCCATGGGACTTCCCAGGCAAGAATACTGGCGTGAGCAACCACTTCCTTCTCCAAGGCATTCTCCTGACCCAGGGACTGAAGCCAGGTCTCCTGAATGCAGGTGGATTCTTTACCATCTGAGTCACCAGGGAAGCCCAAACCTAGGTCTCCCCTGTAGAGAGAAGGAACTCTGTCCTTCTAAATGTGTGGGTCCTACTTTTGGAAAACCAGGAAACACTTATCTTTCTTTGAATTCATTCATTCATTTGTTGGAAAGATGCTTTTCAGTGTTAACTAATGCCAGAGTGTGTGTGACATCTGGGTCACATTCACTTATCAAGTAAACTTTGCTTTTAAGATTTTCTTTTGCCTGTACCATGCAGCTTGTGGGATTTCAGTTCCCTGAGAAATCGAACCCATGCCATGGCAGTGGAAGTGCTGAATCCTAACCAGTAGACCACCAGGCACTCTGGAATATTGCTTTTCCAGACAGCAGTATGGCACTTTTGGTTTATATCACATGCAACAAACTGAAAGCTCTGGGAAGGATTTAAAACCATTGATTTCAAGTCAGATATTCATAAACCTCTGCATATAAAGGTGATTTGAAAATACCTACATAAAGAGCTACTATTTCCTCTTAAGTTTAATTGTAGGTCTACATGGCCCATCAAAAACTCTTGAACTCGGCGCTCATTCCATTACCTCTCTCTGCCAGTTCTTCGCCTCGTGTAGATTTAATCAACCTCACCCCTTCTCTACCTCATCTTTTTTTCCCTTCTCTTTAATCTAAGTTATTAATAAAAATATTGAGCAAAACTGGCACAAGGAGGAAGCTCTATGCCTCCTCATGAGCGGCTCCTCTCCACATATATCCAAGGTAATCCACTGGTAGAAGCGAAACCTAAGAGCTTCATAAAGGTGCTTTCTGGTTTTGTGATTTTATTTCTCCCATTTCCCCATGTCTGCCTCTCAATATTTCCCGCCGTTCCCTTCTGGCTTGCTCCTAAACCCCATTACAGACCATAGATTAAGGGCAAAGACAGAGGGCTTNAGGTTTGCAGGGCAACGTCAGCCCAAGCCACAAATTCTAAGCCTTTATCTACAGATGAAGAAACTTAATAACCTAAATTGGCTGAAAGCTAGGTTAGTGACATGCATGAGAAGGTCAGACGACTTGTCCAGGGTCGTGACGCTACTCAGAGGTAAAGACAGAACCAAAGCTCAATGACTGCGTTCCTAATTCACATTCCGTTCTCCCACACTCGGCCACTGCTTCCCGACTTACGATTTCACATATCACAAGGGAATGTCTAGGATCAAGTATGCAACCAAATGTCTGGATCAAGTTAATTGGGTTTTTAATGACCCTGATGTTACCATCTCATTAGCCTGTTTATTACTCCTGAGCATTTCACTTCCTAAAAATGTCCAGATCAGCACAAATAGAAACATGTGCATCTGTGTGCTTTTGGATTATTTAGAACAAACTTGCGTGTGTTAGTTGCTCAGTCAGGTCCAACTTTTTGTGACCCAGTGGACTGTTGTCCACAAGGCTCTTCTGTCCATGGGACTTCCCAGGCAAGAATACTGGCGTGAGCAACCACTTCCTTCTCCAAGGCATTCTCCTGACCCAGGGACTGAAGCCAGGTCTCCTGAATGCAGGTGGATTCTTTACCATCTGAGTCACCAGGGAAGCCCAAACCTAGGTCTCCCCTGTAGAGAGNCCAGGCAAGAATACTGGCGTGAGCAACCACTTCCTTCTCCAAGGCATTCTCCTGACCCAGGGACTGAAGCCAGGTCTCCTGAATGCAGGTGGATTCTTTACCATCTGAGTCACCAGGGAAGCCCAAACCTAGGTCTCCCCTGTAGAGAGAAGGAACTCTGTCCTTCTAAATGTGTGGGTCCTACTTTTGGAAAACCAGGAAACACTTATCTTTCTTTGAATTCATTCATTCATTTGTTGGAAAGATGCTTTTCAGTGTTCACTAATGCAAGAGTGTGTGTGACATCTGGGTCACATTCACTTATCAAGTAAACTTTGCTTTTAAGATTTTCTTTTGCCTGTACCATGCAGCTTGTGGGATTTCAGTTCCCTGAGAAATCGAACCCATGCCATGGCAGTGGAAGTGCTGAATCCTAACCAGTAGACCACCAGGCACTCTGGAATATTGCTTTTCCAGACAGCAGTATGGCACTTTTGGTTTATATCACATGCAACAAACTGAAAGCTCTGGGAAGGATTTAAAACCATTGATTTCAAGTCAGATATTCATAAACCTCTGCATATAAAGGTGATTTGAAAATACCTACATAAAGAGCTACTATTTCCTATTAAGTTTAATTGTAGGTCTACATGGCCCATCAAAAACTCTTGAACTCGGCGCTCATTCCATTACCTCTCTCTGCCAGTTCTTCGCCTCGTGTAGATTTAATCAACCTCACCCCTTCTCTACCTCATCTTTTTTTCCCTTCTCTTTAATCTAAGTTATTAATAAAAATATTGAGCAAAACTGGCACAAGGAGGAAGCTCTATGCCTCCTCATGAGCGGCTCCTCTCCACATATATCCAAGGTAATCCACTGGTAGAAGCGAAACCTAAGAGCTTCATAAAGGTGCTTTCTGGTTTTGTGATTTTATTTCTCCCATTTCCCCATGTCTGCCTCTCAATATTTCCCGCCGTTCCCTTCTGGCTTGCTCCTAAACCCCATTACAGACCATAGATTAAGGGCAAAGACAGAGGGCTTCATCTTGCCTGTGGTAACACAGGTCTACCTGAGGAGGTATTTACAGACATGATTTAAAGAGAACCCAGGAGATTGGGTTGATGCAGGAGAAGGGAACAAGTGGAAAGCTGCAAATAAACCCTCTTCTACAAATGCTCTCTTGTCTCACCAAGATACATTACCTCTCTGTGGGAAAGCCACTGAGCTAGCATTTACTATTTTGAGATTATGATCCACTTTCCATCCAACTGCTAGCATCCCTATATACCTCGCAAAGTAATATCTTCTTGTAAGATCTTGACAGGAATATTAAAAATTCATAAACATATTGCCTTTTACCCACAATAAAAAAAACACAGTGAAGATTTTGGTAAAGAAACCTAGTCTAACATAGGAAGTGAGAAGCAATGTGATATTCCTCTAACAATATCACATTGAATTATACATGCAAGGAAATAGAACATTCTGGCAAGGCTGGTGACTCTGACAGAAATCCCAAGAATGACTTTTCAGGAGCATCCTTAATGAAAATGAGAAAATTCAAGTACTTTTGTTTCTTTTGTGCTTCTCTGACTTTGCTTGTTCCTCCAGACAAACTGTTCAAAGGAACTTGGAATTTCCAAGCCCTAGCTCTGTCTAGTCCTGCTCCCTACAGTTAACTACAGAAATACCACTGATTCTCTCTCTCTTCTGTACACAGCTGTGACCCAGAGCCCCAGAGACCTATCACCCATGGAATTCTCCAGACAAGACTACTGGAGTGGGCTGGAAATCTACCCCAGGGGATCTTCCCAACCCAGGAATTGAACTCAGGTCTCCTGAACCTCAGGCAGATTCTTTACCCTCTGAACCACCAGGGAAGCCCTAATTTGGTTTCATACTTAAACTAAATTTTCAAACCAACCATCCATTGAAAGCTTCAAGAGAACCACACCTAAATCCTAGTTCTAGATCCCCAAAACACCAAAACAGCAATATAATCACAAAGAAAATCAGACACTGCATTAAATGAAAACCTCATGTATTTTGTTTCTTCTATCTCTGAAATCCTTTGATTGTTCCAGAAGGATTAGGAATATAGAAGCAAGTAGTGCCAGAGAAATCAGTATGGAGTCAAGAAGCAATAGCTAGAACTGGACAGGGAAAAATGGGCTGTTTCAAAGTTGAGAAAGGAGTACATCAAGGCTATATATTATCACCTGCTTATTTAACTTACATGCTGAATACATCATGTGAAATGCCAGACTGGATGAAGCATAGGGTGGAATCAAGATTACTGGGTAAAATATCAATAACCTCAGATATGCAGATGATACCACCCTTATGGCAAAAAGTGAAGAGGAACTAAAGAGTCTCTTGATGAAAGTGAAAGAGGAGAGTGAAAAAGCTGGCTTTAAACTCAACATTCAAAAAATGAAGATCACGGCATCCAGTCCCATCACCTCATGGCAAATAGATGGGGAAACAGTGACAGACTTCATTTTCTTGGGCTCCAAAGTCACTGCAGATGGTGATTGTAGCCATGAAATTAAGAGGCTTGCTCCTTGGAAGAAAAGCTATAACAAACCTGGACAGCATATTAAAAAGCAGAGGCATTATTTTGCTGACAAAGGTCCATATAGCCAAAGCTATGGTTTTTCCAGTGATCATGTATGGATGTGAGAATTGGACTATAAAGAAAAACTGAACACTGAATAATTGATGTTTTTGAACTGTGGTTTTGGAGAAGACTCTTGAGAGTCTGTTGGAATGCAAGGAGATCAAACCAGTTAATCTTAAAGGAAATCAGTCCTGAATATTCATTGGAAGGACTGATGCTGAAGCTGAAGCTTCAGTACTTTTGGCCACCTAAAAGTATGCCTCATTAGAAGAATGAAATGTCTCATTAGAACAGAGAACTGTCTCATTAGAAAAGAACCTAATGCTGGGAAAGACTGAAGGCAGGGGAAGAAGGGGACAACAGAGGATGAGATGGTCGGATGGCATCACTGACTTGATGAATATGAGTTTGCGCAAGCTCCAGGAGTTGGTGATGGACAGGGAAGCCTGGCATGCTGCAGTCCATGGGGTCGCAAAGAGTCAGACACAACTAAGCGACTGAACTGAACTGAATTGAATGCCAGACAGAGAAAAAAAGAGACAATGCATTTTTCTGACCATCAGATGGATGGTATTTGACTGGCTAGTGTTTTTTGTACTTTTTTCTCCTTAACCATTGTCGGTAAAGCTGGTTGATTTAAAATCTAACAAGGACCTAATAGATTTTTAAATAGGAACTTACTGTGTATTTCCTTTGCTAGTAAAAATGCTTCTATATAGGTAACCTGGTTATGTTGATGGTTCTCAAAGGTGAGTGTGTGCATGTGCAAATGTGTGTGTTTGTCTGTCTGTCTGTCTGTCTTAGGGGAGTAGTAATCTGGATGAAGAACAGTGGAAAGACCTGAGTGGCAGTAAAAATATAAAGGGGAGTAGGAAAGAGATTTATAGAAGGGAATAAAATCTCTCTGGTTCAGATCAATTTTAAAAACAACTTATGTCATGCCTTTTGCAAAGGTGAAATTCACTGGAGTTTGATATTTTATAGGAAATGAACAAAGTGAGAAAGAAAAAGGGAGGGAGAGAGGAGAGAGAATTTTCTTATCACAAGTTTCTGAAGGGAGCCATCCCTAGCGTTTATAGATTGCTACTTACCACTGGAGAGACACGCCATCAGATAATGAAAGCAGCCCCCACATGTTTTAAAATCCCCCGATTAAAATTTAAATTCATTAGTTTATGAGCTGCTGGGAATTGACAGTTTTACATCCCAATCGTGCTTGCAATTTATGTAAAAGCTGCCATAAAGTGGAATAGGGGAGCATCTCCTAGTGACAACACCAAACACAAATTGGTAAATAAAAACGCAGCTGAAGCCGATTTGCTGTGGGTCATATAACCGAGAATGTCATTTTTATTAAAGGGAAGTTCTTTAAGCATTTGCTCCTCACCCGGCCACACTTTTTTTTTTTTTTTAACCAACATTTAAAATATTAATGTACTGTTTTTATTGCCTCTTTCCTCTAACGGTGTTTCTTTAACTGGTTCTACGTATAAAATATGTCCCGTGTAACTGCAGCTTGGCAGGCATGTCCTTCTTCTTTGGTAATAGGGTGTGTGCACGCCTCTGAGTGGTTTATCTCTGACAGTGTATATCACAACTAGATTGCAGTGTCTTGATCTCAGACATTTTCATTATAATACAGCTTGATACTACATACAAGAGATTAAACTTCAGAGATTCATGGAGGTTTGTGTCTGATTTGTCTTCAGTGTTGAAATTTTCTTCTTTTAAAACAAGATTCCTTGGGGCCACACATGTGACTTTAGTACGTTTGAACAGGTGGAACAGAAGGTGAGTCAAGGAACCAGGTCTCCAAATGAAAGAATTTATCTAGAGGGTTCCCAACACAAATTTTCTCCAAAGGGGGAAGTTTCAAATACCCTTTCTGGTTCATGCCCTCTGCCTTATCTCTAAAAAAAACTTTGCTTATTCTAATGTCACAAAACTCTTCTTCAAAACTAACTGCTAAATTTGTAGTAGCAACTAACTACAAACTAACTGCATAGTTTTTATCTTTTAAGTTTAGGGTTACAGTTCACTTCAAGTCAATTTCTGTGCATGGATTAAGTAAGGTAAGGGTCAAGGTTGTTTTCCTGTTGAACTGTTTTGGTGTTCCTGTTGAAAATCATCTGACCACATATATGTGGGTCTTCTCAGTTCTCTATACCCTTCTGTTGATCTATTTGTCTCTCTTTTCACCAATATCATACATTAACTATTGCAACTTCGAAGTAGGTTTTAAAGTTAAGTAAGTAAGTACTCCAACTTTGCTTTTTTTTTTTTTTAAGTTCTCCATGTTTGAACCTTTAGGTTTACCTGGAATGCTATATTTATAAAGGCCCAATGACATGTAGGGCTCTTCTAAAAATTACTGTTTTGGACTTCCCAGGTAGCCCAGGGGTTGGGAATCCGGCTTGCCGATGCAGGGGACATAGGCTCAATCCCTGATCAGGGAAAATTCCAAAATTCCATAGGAGAAGGTAACGGCAACCCATTCCAGTATTCTTGCCTGAAGTATCCCATGGACAGAGGAGCCTGGCAGGCTATAGTCCGTGGAGTCGCAAAGAGTCGGACACAACTGAGTGAGCACAGGCAACTAAGCCCACACAGCACAACAGCTCAGTGTGCTGTAGAGCCCATAAGCTGCAACTACCGAAGCCCCAAGCTCCAGAGCCTGCGAGCTGCAACAAGAGGAGCCACTGCAGAGAGAAGCCCTTTCTTCACAACCAGAGTGTCCCCGCCTAGCTGCAACTAGAGCAAGGCCCACGCACAGCTACGAAGACCCCGCATACCCCAAAATAAACAAATCGACATTTTTTTTAAATTCACTAGTCTAATCAATCAACCTCTGATTACACAGAGTTGAGGAATCTTTTCAAAGTTTAAGGAATAAAGCAATATAAAAAATTTAAGAGGATGACCTCATTTTACAGACTAACCTGCCTCCAGGATATACTGAAAGAGAAACTGAATCCTCCTAAACCTGAGTTCCTCTGCTCCGTTTATGATTAGCCTTTCTGTCCAAAACTTTACTCTCTTCCTTTTCCTGGACCTGATCCCCTCAAGACTTAGGAGCAACAAATAAAAAGAGGGATTGAAAGTCATTCAAAGGGCAGGGATACAGGGGCTTGGACTGATATATGGTATAGCATCTGGCTCGCTCACTAAATCACTTCAGTAGTGTCCGACTCTGTGCGACCCTGTGGACTGTAGCCCACTAGGCTCCTCTGTCCACGGGATTCTCTAGGCAAGAGTACTGGAGTGCGCTGCCATTTGGGGATCGAACCCAAGTCTCTTACGTCTCTTGCATTGGCAAGTGGGTTTTTTACCACTAGCACTGCCTAAACTTACTGTGACATAGCATATATATGTATCAGTACAAGCCCCTGTGCCCTTGTTATTTGAAGTAAAAGGCTTTCGCTCTAGTCTCCCAGGCCTCCCCTGAGTCTCAAAGGATAACTTAAGAGTTAACGATTAGACAAAGAATAGCTGTTGGGCTGGGGAACTGGCAACAATTTAGACCATAACTCTGTCACACAGCAGAATCACCGAACTCAGAGTTCCCTGAAAGAAGAAAGGACTGACACACATCCAAGCTTGCTTTCACAGGAAGCAGACACCGACCAGATGAAAACTGCTGACTGGAAGAACGTAGATCCTAGACTGGTTGAAACCAGGAGGCTGATGATGCTTGAAACTTCACCTTAATGCCAACCAATCTGAGAAATGTGCATGAGTTGGTCATGCACCTGGCAAGCCCCTCCCTTACACTGCTCTTAAAACCCCTTCTCTGAAAGCCGGTGGGGAGTTTGGGGGTTTTGAACATGAGGCCCCCAGTTTCCCTTGCTTGGTGCCCTGCAGTAAACGCTGCACTTCCCTTCACTACAACCTAGTGTCTGTCAATTGACTTTAATGCGTGCAGGTAAGTGGACCCAAGTTCGGTTTGGTAACAGAAGTGGGGGCTGCTATCCCTCAACTTGGTGTTTCTAGCACATAATAGAGTCTCTGACTCATAGTTAGTGTTTACATGATCTCTAGGGAATTTTTCTGTGCATGGAACAGCCACACCTGTGTAAATACTATTGGAGGGGATGGGGGGAGAGTTCCCCTTCACTTAAAATAATGCACCAACCTTCCTCTCTCTTTTTCAATTGTGCTTCCAATTCTGCCTTAACTTGTAGCCAGTTTCCTTCCCTTCAGAATTATGTCAATTGTGGGTAGAGACTGCCTTCTATATGTCCAGGTATCTCCATAGACCTTTGTATAGAGAACAAGGGGGTGGGGATTGCAGCGAGAAGCAAGGAGTAGGGGCTGAGACAGGTGTTGGTCATCCTTCAACTACCTAGCCAGCTCACCAGCTCCTCACAGAGGCTGGGGCACAGAACAGACACTCAGTAAATACTCATCAATGAGAGAGTCTGTACACTTTCTATTGTAAATACTTTTTTGAGGCCGACACAGAATCTTGGCTTCATTGCATCAGTGGGGGAAATCATCCATGGCAGCACTGCTTTCAGAGGTGAAATCAAATAGGACTCACATTTCATAAAAAACCTAAAAGAAAACCATGTCATCTCCCTAGCCTTTGTTTGTTTGTTTGTTTTTCAGAAAAGATGAAAGGGAAAGGAGGTTCAGACAGGACATGCTTCAGGAAGACCTGGAGAAAAGGGGTAAGCACCAAGCACCTTTGGCCAAACTAAACACACACTACAAACACAAACTAAGCAACATAGAAAGGCAACAGCATGTGGAGCTGGAAGACACTTGTTACACATACGAAGAGTGGAAAGAGGCCATTCCTGCCACCTGCACTAGAATACTTCAATAATTCCCTAACTGGTCTCTCTTCTCAAATTCTGGATCCCATTCAGTCAAGGCAGCACAGTGAGACGGGCACGACTGTCCTACGCCATAGTGCACGCATGCCACTCTCCTGCTTCAAGGGCTTCACTTACTCCAAACAAAACAGGCAACTCCCTGAAGGCCTTCCTGACATGGCCCATGACCCGTGCCTGCTTTTCTGCTCCTCGCTGGTCACTATTCACACGCCTATGATCTTCACTTCAGACCTAAGAACCACCCTTGCCATGGCTCTGTATATGTTACTCCCTCTGCCTAAAGAATCCACGCCCTCTTCTCTTTCCAGGCCTTGGATCAAATACCACCTCATCCCAGGGACTATTACTGATTCTCGCAGCTAAACTCTTCCATGGCAACTATTTTCACACTGGTCTAATTGTTAAAACTGCAAATGGGTTGTGCTACAAAGTTACCTATAATCTCTGTGGGCTACATACTCAGCACTTGTGGTAGCATGCGGTCAGTGCTTAATGAATGGTCAAATAAACAATTGATTGAGCAAATGAATAAGTGTGCTTATTTGTAAACATTTAATGGGCTTCCCTGGTGGTTAAGATGGTAAAGAATCTGCCTGCAAAGTGGGAGACCTGGGTTGGATCCCTGGGTTGGAAAGATCCCCTGAAGGAGGGCATGACAACCCACTCGAGTATTCTTGCCTGGTAAAACCCACAAAGGACCCTGGCGGACTACAGTCCATGGGATCACAAAGAGTTGTACATGACTTATCGACTAAACAACAACAAAACATTTAATAGATTCATCAGCAATGCAGTTATGTACCTGAATAAATTTGATGTGTGACAATTTAAATCTTTCTGTATCTTTTATTTTTAAAATCATCATTTTACATACAATAGATAATTTATTACATACTATAAAATATAAAACATATACTATGCTAGAAAGTTATATACTGTACCCATTTTAAGTATATACTCAAAAAGTTCTGAAAAATGTGCATGCCTTTGTAACTATCATCACAACTAGAATATAGAACATTTACATCAGCCCCAAAAGCTCCCTTGTGCCTCATCTCAGTCAGCGCTTCTTTCATTTCCAGCTGCCAGGAAATCACTATCTTACTTTCAGTATCTGTATGTTAGTTTGGAAATTTTTTTTTTTTACATTTTATATACATAAAATAATACAGTATGCATTCTCTTGAGGCTGGCTTGTTTAGATAAGCAAAATATTGAGATTCATCTGTTCAGTTGTATGACGCAGTATTTTTTTTTTGGTTTGAGTAGTATTCCAACTGATGAATATATCATAATTTGTTCACTCATAACATTAGTTGATAAACATATGGGTTGTTTCTGGTTTGGAGCTATTATGAACAAAAGTGCTAAGAAAATTAGTGCATAAGTCTTTGTATAGATATAGTTTTCATTCTATTTGAGTAGAATTCAAGAAATGTCATTGCTAGCTTGTATGTTAGATAAATGTTTAAAAGAGAACCTTCCAAACTCTTTTCTAAGGTGGTTGTACTGTTTTACATTCCTTGTAGAAACATGTGAGAGTTACAGTTGTTCTATAGGTTAGCAGACATTTGATCTTTTCCAAAATATTCATAAGACATCTGGTCCAGGAAATATCTTGAAATGCCAAATTGAAATTTGGTCCTATCCAAAATATCCATGAACATACTTGGTCCATGCCAAATGGTTTTGGACAGGACTAAATATCAAGGACCTTTTGGTGTGGATTGAATGTCTTATTGCTATAAATCTCTTATGGATGTTTTGGACAGGACCAAATGTTCTGCAAGGGCTCTAAATCCTCTTCAACACTTAGCATTATCAAGCTTTCTAAGAAAATTTCTCTGTTCCCTTGCTATGAATTCTGCAACCTAGAAGAGCTGCATACTTGCCTTAGGGAGAGGATGTTCAGTTGGTTGTAAGGCTCTTTCTTTCTTTTTTCTTTTCTTTTTTTTTAGCAGAATGCTGGGATAAATAGGATCCAACTCAGAAGTACTGAGAGGGAGGGACAAAGTGGGATCTGGTAAACAAGTCCACAGATGCTATGATTAAGGGAAAAAAAAAAAAAGGATATGAACTGGAATTCAGTTTGAAACTGAAAAGTCCATGGGTAAACTGAGGAGCAGGGAAACCCTGCTTTGCTGGGACCCCACCTCCATTCCCTAGTCTTGAACAGGACTGAGCAAGAAAGAGGTCCTCAGTAATTACCTATGAATTTTCTTTTTAAAGATGGGAAGTACTTTGTGGCATTGAGACCATTTAAAATGAGGGCTTGATGATTTCTTATTAGGGACCCAAACACAGTAAGGACACAGAGAAATGCTCGTATCTATTTCTTATTGCCTTTAAGTAAATGATAATTTAATGGAAAGCTAACTCTTTAACCAACCTAGTGCTCCTTTCCCCATGGGTCTCTGGCTATGCAATGTACAGAACTGACGATGAATATACACTGCATGATCGATGAAGCATATAGAGAGTGCTGGCCTAATATACAGGTGGATTCAGCAGAAAATAATTTATACGTTCTATTTTTATATTGGTTAATTTTTGAGAGCTATGTGCTAGCATACTAGTCAAAGCTATGGTTCTTCCAGTAGTCATGTATGGATGTGAGAGTTGGACTATAAAGAAAGCTGAGTGCTGAAGAATTGATGCTTTTGAACTATGGTGTTGGAAAAGCCTCTTGACAGTCCCTTGGAAGGCAAGGAGATCTAACCAGTCCATCCTAAAGGAAATCAGTCCTGAATATCCACTGGAAGGAATGATGTTGAAGCTGAAACTGCAATACTTTGGCCACCTGATTTGAAGAACTAACTCATTGGAAAAGACCCTGATGCTAGGAAAGACTGAGGGCAGGAGGAGACAGAGGATGAGATGGTTGGATGGCATAACTGACATGAGTTTGAGCAAGCTACGGGAGTTGGTAATGGACAGGCATGCTGGCCATCATGGCATGCTGCAGTCCATGGGGTTGCAGAATCAGACACAACTGAGCGACTGAACTGACTGATGTGCTCTACTGTTCTGTTGTAAAGAAGGCAGAATGCCAAAGAATTGATGCCTTTAAACTGTGGTGCTGGAGAAGACTCCTGGAAGTCCCTTGGAGATCAAACCAGTCAATCTTAATGGAAATCAACCCTGAATACTCTTTGGAAAGACTGATGCTGAAGCTGAAACTCCAGTATTTTGGTCATCTGGTACAACCAAATACGATCCAATACAGTCAACTCATTGGTAAAGTCCCTGATGTTGGGAAAGATTGAGGGCAGAAGGAAAAGGGGATGTCAGAGGATGAGATGGCTGGATGGCATCACTGATGCAATGGACATGAACTCTGGCAAAGTCTGGGAGATGGTGAGGGATAGAGAGGCCTGGCATGCTGCAGTCCATGGGACTGTAAAGAGTGGGACATGACTGAGAGACTAAACAACAATAACAGCATGTGCTATATACTTTGCTAAGCAAGTTATATGTGGCATGTCCCTTAACCCTTACACAACTCTAGGAGGTAGACATTCCTCATTTTGCAACAGAAGAAAATGAGATACAAGAGTAAAGTAAATTATAAAAAAGTAAAATAAGAAGTTGGGAAGTCCAAATCAGAATGAGGTCCAATTGCCAGAACTCTTGCCTTTGACTACTATCCTCTGAGTTGAGACTGAGAACATATCAAAACCCACCATGCTGCACGAACATACAACCAACCAACCCTGAATATTCATTGGAAGGACTGATGCTGAAGCTGAAGCTCCAATACTTTGGCCATCTGATGCGAAGAACTGACTCACTGGAAAAGATTTTGATGCTGGGAAAAATTTAAGGCAAAAGGAGAAGTGGGTGGCAGAGGATGAAATGGCTAGATAGTATCACTGACTCAATGGATATGAATTTGAGCAAACTCTGGGAGAGAGTCAAGGACAGAGGAACCTGTCATGCTGCAGTCCATGGAGTAACAAAGGGTTGAACACTGAAAACTTAGCAATTGAAAAATAACAACAAATTGCAAATAATGTGAACAACAAAGGATTGATACCCAAACTACACAAACAGCTCATACAACTCAATACAAAAAATAATTCAATCAAGATGGGTAGACGACCTAAACAAACATTTTCCAAAGAAGACAAACAATGACTAACATGCACATCAGAAGATGTTCAACATTGCTAACTTTTATGGAAATGCAAATGAAAACCACAATGAGGTATCAACTCACATCAGTCAGAATGGCTATCATCAAAAATGTATAAATAACAAATGTTGGAGAGAATGTGGGGGAAAAGGGAACCTTCATAACACTTTTGTTGGGAATTGCAAATTAATGCAGCATCAATGTGGAAAACAAGATAAAGTTTTCTTAAAAAAAAAAGGACTACTATATTACCCAGAAATTCCATTTCCCAATATATACCCAGAAATAGCAAAAATACTAATATGAAAAGATACATGTACCTCAATGTTTATATCAGCACTGTTCACAATAGCCAAGACATGAAAGCAACCCAAGTGCTAAAGATTGGATTAAGAAGATGTGATACACACAGATACAGACACACACACACAAAATACAAATACACAGACCAAGAGAATATTATGCTTAATGAAATGTCAGACACAGGCAAGTACTTTATGATATCACTTATATGTGAAATGTAAAAATAATAACAATAATAATGTTAATGCAAATATATAGTATATCCAAAACATAGGCAGATTCATATACCTAGAAAACAAACTTACGGTTACCAAAAGGAAGATAGAAGGGGGAGGGGCAAATTAGGGATATAGAATTAGCAGATATACATTTTATATTTAAAATAGATAAACAACAGGATTTACTATATAACAGAGCAAACTTATCTTGCAATAACCTACAATAACATTGAATCACTGTCCTATACACCTGAAATTAACACAATTTTGTAAAGCAACTATACTTCAATAAAAAATAAAATCTACAAAATGCTTTGGAAAAAAACCATAAAGATGTGTCTTGTAAATTGTCTGCCATAGACTAGTCGATAGACCTCAGTTTTGTTTCCTTTTTAGATATAAGCAGCATCTATTACATAAATGGTCATACAGTGGGAAGAATCCTGAGCATACCCAACTAGCCATAAATAAGATAAACCCACCATCACAAAGAACCCAAGCCACTGCTGCCTGCTGACCCAGACTCTCTCAGGCTGTTCATCATACTAGGAAACTCTCTTTTGATTCCTCTTTCCCCAGGAATTCCCTCACTCTCTTCCTCTCTTGAGTTGCTGCCCCAGACACTTGCTGGGAGGGACTTCCCCCGGCAAACTGTTCCTCTAAGTGCCCAATACAGTGTGTGCTACTGCCATCTGGTGGTCATCTCTTTTTCTAGCCTCTATTTCCATCTCTTGGACCCTCCAGAGAGTCACCTTCAGTTCAGTTCAGTTCAGTTGCTCAGTCATGTCCGAAGACTCTTTGCAACTCCATGGACTGCAGCATGGCAGGCTTCCCTGTCCATCACCAACTCTTGGAACTTACTCAAACTCATGTCCATAAAGTGGGTGATGCCATCCAACCATCTCATCTACTGTCATCCCCTTCTTCTCCCGCCTTCAATCTTTCCCAACATCAGGGTCTTTTGCAGTGAGTCAGTTTTTCACACCAGATGGCCAAAGTATTGGAGCTTCAGCATCAGTCCTTCCAAAGGATATTCAGGACTTATTTCCATTAAGATGGACTGGTTGGATCTCCATGCAGTCCAAGGGACTGTCAAGAGTCTTTTCCAACACCACAGTTCGAAAGCATCAGTACTTCAGAGCTCAGTTTTCTTTATAGTTCAACTATCACATCCATACATGATCACTGGAAAAACCATAGCTTTGATTAGATGGTCTTTGCTTTTTAACATGCTGTCTAGGTTGGTCGTAGCTTTTCTTCCAAGTAGCAAGCATCTTTTAATTTCATGACTGCAGTCACATCTGCAGTGATTTTGGAGGCCCCCAAAATAAGATCTCTCACTGTTTCCATTGTTTCCCCATCTATTTGCCATGAAGTGATGGGACCAGATGCCATGATCTTAGTTTTCTGAATGTTGAGTTTTAAGTCAACTTTTTCACTCTTCTCTTTCAGTTTCATCAAGAAGCTGTTTAGTTGTTCTTTAATTTCTACCATAAGTGTGGTGTCATCTGCATATCTGAGGTTACTAATATTTCTCCCGGCAATCTTGATTCCAGCTTGTGGTTCATCCAGCCTGGCATTTCACATGACATACTCTGCATAGAAGTTAAATAAGCAGGGTGACAATATATACAGCCTTGATGATACTCCTTTCCTGATTTGAAACCAGTCTGCTGTTCCATGTCCATTTCTAACTATTGCTTCTTGACCTGCATACAGATTTCTCAGGGGACAGGACAGGTGGTCTGGTATTCCCAGCTCTTTAACAATTTTCCACAGTTTGATGTGATCCACA